>CM057848.1:51610533-51637766 GCA_030068395.1 Apalone spinifera | reverse complement strand
TTTTCCGTTAAAAGCATTTCCAGAAAATCATGCCAGTGTAGACGTAGCCATAGTTAGTTAGTAGATCTTCATTTGTTTAAAAAAAAAGAAGAAAAAGAAGACAAAATACTTAAACTTGAGGTGAACCCATGTTAGTTTCCCTCATACAATACCAGGCTCACCAAGTTTTAAAAAATGCGACACTTGTTGTAAACCAATGCCAGCATTGGATGGGCATTCTTCTTGCATAAGATGCCTCGGAGAGGCACATGTGCCTCAGAAGTGCCCGCACTATTCAAAACTTATAGGCAGGGCTTGCTGATACAGGGAGATGTGACTCCGCATGCTCCAATTCGATAAAGCGCTTCAGCCTTCAGACTCGACATTGTCCATGGATCTTTCTGACCCCCCCACCTAGGGCCCAGAAATGCAGGGCCTCTTCCCCCACTACTGGGTCTTTGCCTAAAAAGTGCACTTCTCCATCACGCTCTCTACCACCAGTACCGATGACTGGGATCAGCACTGTGGACAAGTCTGGTATGTCCAGCACCACCTCTGCTCCTCTCTTGGACCTGAAAAATCATCTCAGGGCACTGTGGGTACCAATAATGGCACTGAAGGCACCATTGGCACTGGCAACTGCACCTAGAAAAACTCCGGCACCGGTGCCAGTGCCTCGGTCCACAGCACTGGCACTACCAACCATGTTAACAAGGGCATCCCTTCTCTCCCTGGCACCAAGAAAGGTGCTTGCAAAGTCAGATAGACCTCGTAGCCCTAGCCCTCTGTTGCCAACCTTCTCACCATCACTGTCCCCTTCACCGCCAGCACCGAGGACACCACCACCATGCTGCAAGTCTCTCTCTCTATTACCTCTGACACCGGAGTGTGTTTTCCATCATACCACCTACCCAAGGCACATATTTCTCTCTCCTCTCCTCTCCCCTCCTCCAGGGGCTCAGTGATGCTTCACCATTCCTTAACCTTATCAGGAGGGGCAATGGTGGAAAACAGGAATGTCTACTCTTCTAGACATTCATCCCCAAGGTGCTCATATCATGATCACCATAGGTACCAACACAGCCATTCACAGCATTGATCAGCTGGTCGTCATTGGCACCACTCTTCTTATTCAAGACAGTGATCACCCTGCTGCTATAGACCCCCTCATCCACAACGCTATGAGCCATCCCCTCTGCCTACCATTAGGCATCACAACCTGCCTCATATTAATTCCTCCCCACCACACCATTTGGAACCAGAGAGGGTCAATTATCAGAACCTGATGATCAACAACCAGATATTCACCCCACTGATCGTTCCTTGTTATCTCCAGATGAAGCCATCATCCCGGGGGATATGTCATCTACGCACGATCTTAAACAGTTCCAGTAATTGTTCAAAAGGGTGGCTACTAGCCAGGAGATCCAGCTAGTGCAAGTTCAGGAGAAACAATATCGTCTCCTTAAAAACCTCTAATCCTCCCAGTGTGCAAAAATAGCATTGCTGATAGATGAGGATATTATGGAGCCAACCAAAGAGATCTGGCAGACCGCAGCTTCTGCTCCACCTACCAATAAGAGAGCAGAATAAAAATATTTTGTCCCAACCAAGGATATGGACAGTTCCTCTCCAAATGGTTGCAATAAAGGTGGTCTTCCTACTGGCATTTACTTCTGCCCATAGGGTCAGCGAGCTGATGGCCCTAATAGTGGAACCGCCATACACTATTTTTAATAAACATAGTGTTATATTACACCCTCACCCAGCTTTCATCCCTAAGGTTTGCTCTGAATTTCGTATTAATGAACCCATCATTCTTCCAGCATTTTTTCCCAAGCCTCATACCTCCATTCGAGAGGCATTAGTACATACCCCCGATGTACGTAGAACACTAGCCTTTTACACTGAGAGGATATGGGACTTTAGGAAGTCGCAGCATCTATTAGTGTCTCTAGCAGACCATTCTAAGGAACAACCATTCTCCTCTCATCGTATCTCGAACCTCATAGTTTCCTGAATTGAGACATGCTACGCTGTCCTCAAACCACTTCCATCAACACTGAAGGCTCATTCTACCAGAGCTGTATCAACATCCATGGGATTCCTACAAGGAGTCCCTCTTAAAGACATTTGCCAAATGGTCTTCTAATGACCACTTTTATAAAACATTACACTATACTACACCATTTGGCCATGGACTCATCAGTGGCCTCAGCAGTACTTTCCACAGCTATTAGACCATGACTCCGAGACCAGCCATCCAGGTGCTCTCAAACACTTTTATGAAGTTACCAACAGTGGAGCACTCATGGGGACATCACTCAAAGAAGAAGAGGAGTTACTCACCTCGTGCAGTAATGACGGTTCTTCAAGATGTGTGTCCCTGTGGGTGCTCCACTACCCGCCCTCCTCCCCACTTCAGAGTCTCTATTTGTAATTGTCTTTGTTTCAGATCCTTGGGTGGCTGAGAGGAACTGGCGGGAGCTGGCTGTGCACAAAGAAAAGGTGTAAATGGTGTGAGATGCTGACCGCGCATGTGCGGTCTGGCTGACTACTGTTCTTCAAAACTCTGATCTGCAATGCCGGGATGAGCCCGACACCTACAGTGGAGCACCCACGGGGACACACATTCCTTTGGCCACCTCAGTTCATCCCTCTGAAAAAAGTGAAGATATTCTAAACTCTTTTTGATTCTTTCTTGTACATCTGTGGGAAAATTGTCAGCACTTCTCTTTGGCCTGTGAAGGGATGGGGCATTTAACTGTCTTTTTTTTTTAAAAAAAACCCCTACAGCCATGAAATGGATAGCAGCCATCTATTATGGCATCATGCAAGTCAAGGAAACCATTAGGTGACCATGCCTGAATCTCAGCTGGTGAACTCTGTGTCTGCAGGATTCTCCACATAGTACTCATTTCTCCCTAGCCCAACAGGTTATGCCTTGTGATACAACTGTTGTATGAAAAAGAGACAATTACTGAAACAATAATAGCAATTTGCATTACAAGACACAATGCCAAGTACTCTGTAAGCTTTTTACCAGAGTTTTACCAGGCTAGGGGTTGTGGCATTTGGTCTACGGTAAATGTTAGCAACTGACTAACTGTCAGTTAGAAACTGTTTTACTAGGGGCTCAGCTCTATTGCATATTCTGCAGTCTTTCCATATCCAGAAGTTCCAGTGTTATCACTGGTAGTTCCATGTGGAACAACACTGAATATGAAACGGAAATCCACAGGGAAACATCAAAGGACAATTTTACCCCAAATTATTACTTTAAAAATATTTGTAAAGTAAACAATCAAAAGAGAACCCAGGTATATTTTCATGAAGTTACATAAAGTTGTGTAGCTCAAATCTTAGATATTTAAACTGCTCTCCTAGGCTCCAGTTCAGCAAGATACTTTAAGAACTTGACTAACTTCAAGTGCAAGTGTAATCTTATTAATTACACACCACCATTCCCTGCCCCACTGGCTCTGTCTGAGTTACAACAGAGAGGGTCAATTGAACTGAACTAAACCTTCACCCCTTGTAGTGGTTCCACCAGATTTGGGTTGAAGAGCAGTATGTTCCATGGATAAATACCAAGCCTGTTCCATGGATAAATTGTTGAGTCTCTGGGGCTCTTTTCTGGCATCTCTTATAGTAATTTAATGCACTATAAAATAAAAGAGAGATGGTTAAGGTAGACTAGTCAACAGAGGCAAGTCCTTTACTGCACAAAATACACTTGTCATTTACAAGTGTTACTCACATAAGTACATTGATTTAGGCCTTTAACGTCTCATAGTGGCACATTAGCAGTGCACATGGTTAGAAACAAGCAGCACTCTGCAATATGATCTACAAAGAGCTTTTATTATTTCTTCTATCAGCAATAGAATGGAGACCCGAAACCTGTATGGGGACTAGCTGTAGGAAATTGCCTATAGACTTTTATGTTGCAGCCTTGATGTTATGTCCAAATGTCAAACCACTACATTACCAACTGGGGACCCCAAATTTTTGTGACCTTGACAAGTTAACAACATACTGGCTACATCATTCTTAGATCTGTAAAAGCAACTATATAATTAATGTTGAAATGGGGACACTGAGGCTCCTGATTTCAGTATGTTTTCTGAGACTTATGTACTCAGACCAAAGCCAAAACTATTAGGTAAGCTAAGTGTACCTCATATCACCTATCATAACACATGTTCTATTTATACTTGCTCATTTAACTACATCCATAAAAGAGCACTGTAGTCACTTTTCATTTAAAATACCCACTTTCTGCCTTGAATCCCATACACTGGTTGCTGTGATTACATCTACTATACAAAAAAAAAAAAAAAAAAAAGAATAAGCAAAGAAGAGTAAAGGAGTTGAAATTTAGTATCGAAAATAGTCTTTTATAACAAGATAAATACAGCATATTTTTCAGTCATTTTATGCTGTCATATGTCAGAAAAAATAAATCATAATCTGCATTGCTTGCTACTGCATTTCCCTGCCTAAAACTTGTTGAGTACTCAACTTGAGAACTTGTTTTTCTCCTTCAAAACATTCATTAAAGCACAAATGACTTTCCCTCTTTTTGATGTTGCCAAAGGAATTCTAACACCATGCAATTAAATCTCTTTTTTAAAGTACTTTTCTCAACAAACACAGGCTTCCACGTCTAAGACTGCATAATAGATGTTATTAACTATACATATAAATAGAAAATGTGTTTTGTAGAACATTATATTTGCTGAATGAGTTTGCCTCTTTCTAAAGTAATCTCCCTAGTAATGAGTCATGAGTTTCTTTTCTGTTATTTAAAAATAATGTAATTATAGGCTATTCTGGAATAATTTGACATATCTGAGGTTCATATCTGAACCTATTAATTAAATGGAACATATGTATTTATAATGTGCTCTATGCCTCTATTATTCAAGATAATCCCTTTAATCCTATTTAAATAGGAACATAGAAGAAATTAATCCCAATAATATCTCTATAAACAAATATTTAAATAAAGCTGTTTCAATCTTTGTTCTTCATAGCATCTGTCCTAAAAATGTTGTGAGAATTATTTATCCTGCTGTTGATAATAAATAATGAGGCCCAGAATGGTAGCAACATTATTGCATATGTAGGTAGTGGCTTATTAACAAAAGTGGAGAGGGAAAAGTATTTGCTAATATTATGTAATAAAATGTTTGCCTCAAAATTGAATGTGACATTCTGATATTTTAGGGTCACTTATGTTTATGGTGTTAAGGCCCATACTTCTTTGATATAGCCTTGCAATATTGCAACCTAGATAGAAAGAAGCAGTGAATATCTGCCATGTAGTGGAGACTGCATTCAAGTGCCAAACTATAGTTTAGATGATTCTGGTCCCTGGTGTTGTCTGTAATTTGACCTAGCATTTGGAAACTTACAATAACATAGGGAGGCCATGTTGAATGTGCAGTTTTAGTTTTGCATCACTGCACCATGATCTGCACATATGGCAGGTCACCAGAAACTGGAAAAGAAGCAATTGTTTTTTCCCTGCTGTGAGTAATGGATTTGAACATGCCTCACATTGTTTTCACGCTGAGTTTTCACTTCTTCCCCCCAAAACACAAGTGCAAGCTGATCTTATAAAATTCCTTTAGGCACATGAAAACCCACACAGTGGCTCCACAGACCAACAGGTCGATTTAGACACTTTTTTTCCCCAAGGACATGAATATCTGTAGTAGTCCTTCTGCTAAGATGAAGGGTTTTTTTTTGTGAAGGCAAAGATGTGATACATTACACCTGAGATATTTGAAAGATACTGAATCTTATGATTTTGCTAGGCATAACTGTCACCCCATTGCAGACACAGAGGCTGTTCTTTAGACTGATTTGAAGTTTGAGTTTATTAATAGAAAAGTTTATGAATAATCAGTTTTCCCTACAAGCAGCATTTCCTAAGTATCACAATCTCATAACTGTACCACTAAAAAGCCATATGTAGATATAGAAAACATACAACTAATACCCTTGTATATAAGTTCAGAATTGTCACCAGAATTGGCTGATAAACATAATGGAGTTCTGAAGAAACTTAAAAATAAAGAGATTAAACTGCTAATTTTCAATTTCTCATTTAAAACAACCAGTAAGCCAGTTGTCTGTAGTAAGAATTATTGAGATGCTCACGAAAAATAGCATTGTGGTGCTAGCCAACCCATGACATTTACCCATTGTGATGTTATTGGATTTTAATCTGAACATTTTTTTATATGGAGATATACCATCTCCTAGAACTGGAAGGGACCTTGAGAGATCATCGAGTCCAGTCCCCTGCCCTCATGGCAGGACCAAGTACCATTCCTGACAGATTTACCCCAGTTCCCTAAATGGCCCCCTCAGGGATTGAACTCACAAACCACTGAGCTATCCCTCTCTCCTAGCTATCCCTACTGTGGTATATTTACCCCAAATTCTCTGCAAAGTGGTCCCAAGGGGTATCATATGCCTGTATGATTTTTGTATGTGATGTTGTGAGTATTGATGCTGTACTTGTGTTTTAATTGTCTCCTTCTGAAAGACTGCAACAGGCATTGCTTACCTATTGTGGAGGGTGGCTACTCAGTGAATATCAGTACTCCTCTTACAATGGCCCATCTGAAGAAAACTGCTGCAAACCTGCAGTCAGGCAGGTAAACCATGGCTGTTTGCCTAAAACGAATATGGACAGGTGACTTGCTCATGTAACAAACTCCATTTTGGGAGAAGTCTTCTTACAGTGAAAACAGTGAAATTCCCTCCACATGGGCAAGATTATGAAAGGGGCCCTAGGGTTTCTCCATTTGTTTTCACCTCTGCTCTTCACTTCAGAAGCAACCTTGCTATGAACAGAGGTCTGGGAAGGCATAGCCTAACAAAGTATGTACTCCAGAGACTTTTAAGATAGCGGTTTATTCCATCCCTGCTAAGAGCTTGCATCAGAAACTTTGTGATCGGTGTATGTAAAGTGATTTCTTTAACAATTCTACTCTCAACCTTTTTTTTCTTTTTATTAATAAACTTTTAGATTCTAAAGGGCTGGCACAGCGTGCTCTTTTGGATAAGATCTAAGGTATAAATTGACCTGGGAATGTGCTTGGTCCTTTGGGATCAGTAGAACCTGTTTGGAGTTGGTGAGATTGGTTTTCATAACCTCTCATCTGTGAAAGGAGTGGTGCTGGTTGTGGCACATGTAAACCTGGAGTGTCAATGGAGATTGCTTGTATGTGACTTCTTGCTGGCCAGAGTGGTTTGGTGCCAGTCCAAAGAACTGGCTTGGATAGTCTTGGGCTGTAACTATCTCCGCTTCTAAGCAATTCACCCTGATTTGACCCTCTCAGCAGTGCCACCCCGGGTCCCATTATATTACATGTGTCCAAGGTATTAGGTATGTACTAAGGTAGATAGCCCCTTGCATAGCTTCAGCTATATTCTATTTTTTTATATAGCAACTCAGTCAGAGCTAATGTAGGTTTATCTCTAGAGCTGGAATTTACACCCTTAGATGAACACGATATAGTAGGGACAAATCAGCATTACTCTATGAAGGAAAATTTTACCTCTCCAATGTATTAGCATTATTAAGGAGTGTTAAACATATTGCATAAAAGGAATGAGAGGAGATTTAATTTAACTGGATTTTTAAAATGCCTTTGTCAGAGGCCTTAAAAGAGACTAATTAGGAAATAAAGTAATTTTTGGAAGGATAGGGGTCTTCCATGGATTAAAAACTGGCTAAGGGACAGAAATCAAAGCAAAGGAATAAATGGTCATGCCAAACATTTAACCATTGGGATGTCTTAAACATGCAAAAAATTTAACCATTGGGGTGTCTTAAGGATACATGTTAGAATTGAAGATGTTTAATAAATTGATTAATGAGCTGGAAAAGGGAATGGCAGTGATATTATACATTCTGAATATGACATAGTTATTAGGTGTGTCAAGACTAAAAGAGATTGTGAGGAAAATGAGAGAGACTTAATAAATCTGAAGTGGGTAATATGATGGCAGGTGATAGCACTGACAAATGCAGATTAACACACACTGGAAGGAATTGTTTGAATCAGATGCAAACTTTGTAAGATTCTAAATTAACAGATTCTGAATCCACTGGGAGAAAAACTAGGCATCATTGTGAGTAGCTGAAACTGTTTGGTATTCATTGATGCTCCAAAAAGCAAACATGTTAGGATCTAATAAAAGAAAGCAGGATAGGAAATAAGAGTGATAATATTATACCATTATATAAATTGATGGTTCACCTTCATCTTGAATTCTATGTTGTGTTCTGGTCATCATATCTCAAAATAGGTATGGGAGAAAGAGGAGAGGTTCCAAAACAGGAGACAAAAATTATTAGAATCATGGAAAGATTCCAAATGAAGAAAGACTGTAAAGATTAGATTGAAGATGAATAGCAGGGACATAATACAGTTATAGAAAAATTGAATAGCATAGTTAAAATTAATTTGGGAAATTAATTTTGGCTAATGTGTGAGAGGCATGCATGGCATGCAAGCACTTTCCTCTCGCTCTCTTAGTGTCCGGGGAACCAGATCAAAAGTAAGCCGTGTCCTGGCATGCACTGCTGCGGGGGACAGAAGAAAAGGAAGAGAAAAGGAAGGATCAAGCTCACTGAGGTGGGCCCAATCTTTACTTTTTACATTTTCATGGACCCCTTCAGTGCCCTCATGGACCCCAGGGGTCCATGGACCACAAGTTGAGAACCACTGCTTTTGGTAAATCAGTAGCACTTTGTGTCTAAACCAGGTCTTTTAGGAAAATTGAATAATTCAAGGAGGCTACCTACAGCTGAAGGAAATCCCTCTCCATAATCCAGTTTTTTTCTAAAGAATGTGAGTATATAACATTTCTCCCCTTGTCTCCATCCTCTTTTTCTCCTGTTGCAATTAGAAGACTGCATTTTCATGGGGTTTTATGGAGAAATGTTAACTAAATGAATACCATGGGACACCTGTTAAACAAATAGTTTGCAGAGGAGTAAACTAATTAAAATAATACATTTCCTCTTCATATAGCTGATAAGCCCTATGAAATGAATATTTATTTTGAAACTTCCTGTGCATTACAAAGTACAATTAAAGTGTTGCAGCGTAAGGGAAATGGCCTAAAACATTTTTTGTACGTTTGGCAAAATATCTCATATTTGACTATGGAGTACATTGGGGCTGTTGATAACAGACACTAATTATGGAATGAAATGGTTTTAATGAATTAATCTCCTACCTAGTTTTTGAGATGGCCTTTAACAGGTTTCCAGACTTTCGCTGCTGAGGTGTCTCAGGATCATATAGAATAGATTTTAACAAATAATGTGGGTATTCATGTAGATATACTTCAGAAGTAACTATAGATGTAAAAGATAGTATCACTAAATTCACACTGTTTTTATTCAGATGAATATTTGTACATTGAAAGCGACAAGGGCTGGGGACAGCCTATGGAATTTAGGAACTCCTCAGTTACTGCAAGTTGGGGGAGATACCCTGTGCAGGACAGTGGCTGTCAACCCTTCCCAACTACTGTATCCCTCTCAGTGGTCAAATTTGTTTTGCATACTCCAAGTTTCACCTCACTGTAAAGAAGATTTGCTTACAGTCACAAATTATCTCCACATTAGTGCACATAAAATTCATTCTGCACATGGACATAAAAAATTAGAGGTAACATTGCTTTGCATATCCCAAAGGTACATTCATCCTATCTGAGAACTATTGCAATCAGAAGATCTGTGGAGCTTAGGAATTCTGCACCACTTTGGCTGGGCAGGGACAGCAGCTTCTGCAGCTCTGTAGTATGTTTCAGCTGGGTGAAAATAATATTTTTCAGTTCTGAGCCATTTGAGTCAATAGGAGTCTTGCCATTCATTGACTTCACTGGGCTTTGGATCAGACCCTAAATTCTCAGCAGTTAGCAGAGCATGCAGGAGAAGTATCCCAAATATAATCAGTTCCACAGCATATCAGTGAAGATGTATTCAAAGAGATTATGTGGATAGAGAGGCAGGTTCATGTCACTTTTATACAGGTTTGTTTACAAGCTTAGAATCTGTTCTGACTGAGTTATAGCATGCTAATACCTATTCACAGCTACACTGTTTTTTAAAATTACTTATTTTACTTTCTGTTTTCACATTTTGATTCACTCTGCTGACACTCAGTTATTACTGAGTTATTGCCTGCCTTGCCAATGAACAAAAGTACCCAGCATCAATGCATTAAGGATAGCGAGGTAATTATCCTCCTCACATACAAGTCCCAACTGGGTGTCACAGTGTGGAAGTTATTATTAAAAAAAAAAAGAAAAGAAAGAAAAAGAGCACATTTATTAAATACCACCAGAAGACAATAGAACAAGGAAGAAAAATGGTCACCAATAAATTTTGTTCTTGGAAACACACACTATATTTTTCACCATTTGCCATGTTTATTGAAAAATCAATGGTAGATGTCCCATAGTGTGACTGTTGTGCGACAAACTCTTATTATAGGCTAACATTCTATTACACCAAATCATTTGTGTTACACGTTTTGCTGGAGTGGCAAATACTAATAGAATTTCAGGCTGAAAAGCAAAAGAACGGTGCCAGAAAAGGGATAGGAACATCTATGACAATGTAGTTCAATAAGAAGCTGAATAAAAACATGTTGAGGCATAATTTGTGGTAGAAAACAAACTAGTTTGTGGCAGTATGCTAAGGTACAAATCTTCTATTCACGAACTAGATAAAATTTTCTTGTCTAAGTTCACACATACTTACACACACCACAAGCACATAACATATGTAATAGTTAAGTATAAATATCTCTGTAATGGGGAAGTTGTTCCAAATGCAACTTTAACTCATGAAAACCTGTTAAAATATATTAGTGATTTCTTCCGTACTAGGCTTGCATTGTGTTTTGCGGTACATTTTTGAGCTAATGTATGGCGGAAGTGGCATCGGGTGCACTCTGGATAATTAATGTATATTTTTAGTCTGAATTGTAATTAAATAATATGATTTTCTCTACTAGAACAACTATTACAACATTAATGGAGACCAGAATTCAGAGATGGAGTAGCTCACTTTGTAAACAGTGAATAATAGTCATCAATGGGTTCCACCTGAGCTATTGAACTGCTTTAATATTCAGCATTTAGCTGTGTTTCTCACTAACACTGGGCTTTCAAACTGGTATCCTCCTGACAATTTCAAAGTGGTTTTGACTGCGTTCAGCTCCTTTCACTGTGGGGGGTTAATCTCATAAAGATTTCAGCCACATGAGCACTAGTGTCAGGGGTATAATGATCACTTTGAAGTTTGTTTGCTTTCCAGTGCATTTAAACAGTTTAAATGTTCCAGAAATAGGATTAGATGCCCCAGTGAATTCATTTCATTTACCCCCAGCAGTTGTTTTCCAATACTATGTGGTGTTTACATGGTATCAATTTAGAGGCATGCTGATTTTGAAGATGCATCCCCTCCCCTATCAATTTTTTACCTCTCCATAGGTCCTGCTTGGCAGTTATTATGTAGGGTGGACAGCTGCAAAAAGGAAGGTTAGGATATGTATCTTCGAATTTCAAGGATTTTTCTAAGATTTC
Organism: Apalone spinifera; assembly: GCA_030068395.1. Lineage (NCBI taxonomy): Eukaryota > Metazoa > Chordata > Testudines > Trionychidae > Apalone > Apalone spinifera. The sequence continues at coordinate 51,626,156 of CM057848.1, read as the reverse complement.
TTGTGTGATATTTGTTGTAAACACTTTAAATGCAATTAAAAATTAGAGGGGAAAATGTGAGAGACGCGAAATTAAATTATATAACTATGTTAAATTTAAGGAGGGTTAAATGTTCAAAATAAATTCCAAAGTCCAACTGACTCCTGGCATAAGCAGATATAGCTCCACTAACACCAATGGAATTGTGCTCATTTACCCCAGTGGATAATTTGTCCTGCAGGCTGTTTTTTGAAGTTAGATAATGCAAAGTGAGAAAAAAAGTTATTTTAATTGTAGATTTGAGAGGCCCTGAACATTAGATCACATGGACTTCTCTTGGTTTTTTTCTCCTTCTCTAACTAAAGGAGGTCTGGCACATGAAGAATAAGTGCTTTGACATGACACTTCATATGAGTAACATTTCCCTTCTTTTCAAATGTGACCACAAAAGAAAAACTTCACCTCACATCCCTTTCAAGGAGGTGTTCTCTAAGACAGAATCAATTCTAAACTGCACTGTAAAACAGGGTGATTTATAGTCACTTAATATTTATAAAATGTGGAGAGAAAACCAGAATTTCTCATTTCTCTCTCTCTTTCTCTGCATTCATCTTTTAAGAGTTACTTACGTTGAAAGGAGAATAGACTCTAGAAAGTAACAACCTCCATCAACCATACATGCCTGCTTGGTACAATGGTAAGAGGCCATTAAAATCTCATTTACCCTTTATTAAAGATACAGAAAAGAAGGGGAAAGAGTTAAAGTGTTTGAAATGTAAAATTTTAAAGAAGGCTTCAACTGTAATTGTATCCCTTGTTCTCTTTACCTTTAACTATAGAGAGTCATTAGGAAACCTTTTCCCATTTGACAAACTTTTAGATAGTATTATAGATGGTGATATCTGTTCTTTTTTGGGGATAAAAGAAAAAAGTAAGTTGAGATGGGCTAAAGATGTTTTTGGTGTTAATGTCCAATCCCATTTCCTAAAAGACGAAGTCTGAGACCTATCAAACAGCAGTAAGCTGTTTAGGACATTGCTTTTCACTGCTTCTGGGTATGGCTAGACTACACGTTTTTGTCGGAAAAAGGTACACAAAATACGTGCCGCATTTTGCATACCTTTTTCCGATTCTTTTGTTGGAAAAGGCTTTTCCGACATATGACCCGTTGGTCATATGGGCCAAATGTTGGAAGAAAACCCTCTTTCGAAAGCCTCCTTCTTCCTCATAGAACAAGGAATACAGGGGCTTCTGAAAGACCGTGTTTGCTCTTCTGCAAAAAAAAAAAAAAAAAAAAAAAAAAAAAAAAAAAAAAAAAAGGAAGAGCAAACACATTTCTTGGACGCAGTGAATTTTTTCAGGATACCAAAAAACTCTGCAGTCTAGCCATACCCATTCTCTGGTCATAGGCTTGTTCTACTCCTTTTCCTTATTTATTCTTGGATCTGGACTTTTAATACTCCAGTCATCTGAAGAAGTGGGTTTTGCCCACGAAAGCTCATGATATCATCTACATGTTTTATTAGTCTTTACGATGCTACTAGAGTATTTGTTGTTTTTAAAGTTTTTTCAAAATATGCAGTCTTGTCTAGCTAAGTCAGACTCTGCTTAGACAGAGACAAAAGAAGGGGGATAGGAAAGAGAAGAAAGAAGGTGGGAAATAGAAAGCACACACAAAAAGGCGGTGGTGCAACAAAGTCTGTTATCCCACTGATTTTGGTTCACTGATTGTGGGTCCCACACTTCCGTTGTTTACCTGATATACTCTTAATACAGTCCCTAAGTTATCTCAGTAGGTCTTTTAGTTTGGACTGATTCAATTTTTCTGTCTGCTTTTTCTGCCGTCATTACATATATTACATGTAGTGATGGAGCATTTCATAAACTTTTATCCACTTTACCATAGTTGCGTTCACAATTAGAATACATTTGTAAGCCCAATTATTGCAACATCTCAAACCACTGAAGTGCTCATTCCATTGACTTCACTGGGATTTGGCACAAAAGGACTGTTACAAGGATCTAGGAAGGAGAGAACTGCAGTGATGCTAGCTCTGTCCTTTTAATTCGTGCTTCCTGTAATGAGGGAAGACCAGGTGCTAACTTATGCCAAGGTCCCAGGCAGCACTGAGCACTGACAAACACATAGCAGGAAATCAGTGTGGCTTACCTATGCATTAGTATTGTTAACATAGATATTAAAGCTGTGTTTTAACCCTGAATAGCTTGCAGGATACCTGTATTAGCCTTGGTTCCCTGTACATCATGTTTAAAAAGAGATAGCAAACATTTGAATTATAAACCTCTGTAACTGTAATCATCAGACAGGAAAGAAGGTTCACCAATGCAAATACTGGCTTCCTATAGAAAATGTTAGGTTCTACCCAACAAGAAGGCCTTTGAAACTAAATGAGCCATGCTCATGATCTTTGCCTATCACCTTGGGCTCTGTGGAGAAGGGGATTAAAATCACTGACAAAGAGAAAGTAATTTCTTCTTGCTGCTTCGGGAACATCTGGAAAGATCCATACTGCAGAAGCTGATAAGGACCTGCTAAATTGAATGTTGAGGGCACCCCCGTTGATCGTGGAACTTTCTCCCATTGACCTCCCACTGTGGGGCTGCCCTAGAAAATTGATGCAAGGTACGTCGACTTCAGCTATGGAGTTGTGTACCTTGCATTGATTTTCTCCAACAGTGGAGACCTGGCCTTAGTTTCTAAAGGGGCAAGAAACATTAAGCATAAGCAAAAGACCCTCAGCACTTGTGCCTATATAATCCATGTGTGCTCAGTGTGCTGCTTTGTCCCGGTGTTGTGGCACCTGACCATCTAGAATTTGATGAGTCAAACACACTTGACTAAGAGTGATGTGACTTTTAGCTCATGTAGTGGAGACTCATCTGCCAAAGACTAGATTCAGTGTTCCCTCTAATTATTTCCATGAGGATTTTTTCCATTCATATATGCAATAATTTTGTTGTGTGCACCGAGGCATGTGCAAATGTGCACCATCAATAGAAACAAAAAACCCCACCCCTATCTGTAGGTGCTCTACTAAACCATGGTGCAGCATTTGAATAGTCCCACAAGTGCACAGTTTACAGGGAACCTTTGCTAGGTTACCCCTGATTTAGTCTTGAAGGAATATAGAGTTTGCTTATAGAAGTTTCTATTATCTTTTGGAATCTAAGACTGTTAAGTCATTTGTGTTTAAACATTTCCTGTTTTAACCTTGTAAACTACTCATTTCATTTTTCTAGTTAATAAGTCTTTGTTTGGTTTATTACAGCATTCACTACTAGCAGTGTGTTTGGAGACAGATCTAGGACACAGTTGACTGGAGATATATGGTTGGTATTTTGGGATTGGAAGTAACCTGAATATAGTGGTGGTTTTTAGTAGAAGGGTCCATCTATCTTCACAGAGGCAGTGTGCCTGAGATAGTAAGATAGAACAGGGTGCTCCAAGGGACTGTCTGTGACTCCTATTATAATGCTTTAGGAGTTCATGCTTCCTTCTTGTTTGGTGAAATCTAAATACAGAACACACACAACCAATTTGGCATTCATGCCCTGTTTCTTGACAGTTTGGCCTGAGGTTAGGATCCATGGTTATGGAGTACTCCAAACAATGTCACATTTTCTCAATGTGATCCAATGGTTTTCACTCCTCTCCACTTGCCTTAGTAGAGGGGAGAAGAATATGGTGCTTTATTTTTGCTTGTTGTGACATTAATTCAATCACAACAGTGTTTCCTCTTCTACTTTTCCTTTTGGATTTTTTTTCACATCCTTAGTTTAGTGATAGAGATTAATGACTCTTCTCTTTTGTCCAGGGTGCTGTAGACTTGATCCACCTAGGACAAAACTTTTCACTTTGTAATCCACATAGAGATGAGTGGAAAAGTGAACTGATTTAAAAATATATGTAAAAGTTGAACTTAACATATATCTGGGTGCTCAGAAAGAACTGGCCAAAGGACAGAGGGAAGCATTTACCAATAATAAAGAGCTTTTTGTTTCTGAAGCATTTAATCTAGAATGATTTTTTTCCATTATAAAGTATTCCATGCCTCTGCAGAATGAACCAAAGGGTTTATATTTTGCGGAATAATAGCCTTTTCACTTCTGTCACCTATGGGAAATATTAGGAACATCTTCAGCTGTAAATGGTATCTGAGCAAACACCACTTAAGCTAGGCTTTGCTTCCTAAACAAGTATTTAATCTCCTCATTAAAGATATATGAAACTAGAAATCAATGAGCGCTGGTGGTTGGAGCTTTTTAGTGGAACTAATGGCTACACATTGTCTAACATTAGAAACTTCACTTGTGGTTTACACCTGCTACACATGGAGGAATATGAATCGAGAAAGAAAGATCTTAGTCTCTAGTAATAGTGATACTGTGAGTTCTCGATAAGTGGCTCACCTAAATATATAAGATACGTTTTCAATTCATGTTCCATCATGTTAAATAGATATGGTGAGTTCTTGGTGTAAAGGACTAGATAAAAAGCATAAATAATCACAAAACTTGAGCTGCTGGCATTGTGAAGTATTTGAATTGGAGAGTGGTTGACAAGGTCTGATTGAGTAGATGAAAAACAGATATCATCTATTTAGTTTTCCAAGCAAATAATGGAGAAAAATTGAGCCCTTTGAGCAGGAAAAAAAGGGCACTTTTGATGCATTTTATTTCTGGTCTGTGTCTGATTTTCATCAAAAGGATTTGAAGAAAAAACTCTGCAAAACCAAATCTTTTATTGAATTAAATGCTAAAAACACTGTTAATACAGCATTATGGTAGAGATTTTAAAGGCACAGATGTCAGGAAATTCAAACTGATAATTCCCCTCAGAATAGTAAATTGGCTCCATTGTGCATGAATATTATTTTTATTTCTATCTCTGTCTAATCTTTCCCTGTACATTTCTATATAATCTATCTCTCCAATCTAATCTATCATATCTCCCTCCATTTATCTTAAGTATTTTGAAGGCTCTGATGACATTGGCAGCTGTATGCCAGAACCACAATATCATAATGTGTATAGTAGTGACTAATATATGAGCAAGATGACCAAACTGGGTTTTGACATATTCCATCTTCATTCCTGTTTATAAATAATATATTAACAATGGAGCAGTAGTTCTTGAGATTTTGAAAAACCAGAGAAATACTTCATTCAGATTTGAAGAATAATTATATTTCTTACCTCTCACATGTTTTTGGATATAGAAGTCTAAAGTATGGTCACATAGGGCTCATCTAGACTACGCGGAACAGTCGAAAAAGGATATGCAAATTCCCTGGGAATTTGTATATCTTCTTCTTCTTGCACTTTCGAAAGCAGAGCTTTCAAAAGTGAAAGTATCTTAGACGCGGCTTTTTCGGTGACCTCGCCTTTTGTCGAAAAACAGCATAAACCTCATTTTTTGAGGAAGAGTGGCTTTTCGATAAAGGGGAGGAGGGTATCACTGAAAAAGCCACATCCTAAACTACTTTCCCATGGAATTTGCATATCCTCTTTTGACTATTCTGCGTAGTCTAGATGAGCCCATAAAGAAAAAAGGAAATAATACCTTTAAATTCCATTACCTTTCGTGTGTGTGTACACACACACACACACACACACACACACACACACACACACACACACACACACACACAAACAGGATCAATGGATTCCTTACAAAAATAAAGTTTTGTGGTTACCTAAAGGTAATTTTCACATGGCAGCTATGTGGCTGAGAGAGATTATTATCTAAGTGTTATAAAATACCAGAGTTAATCTGCAAACACTCAATCCTCTGTAGTAATATTGTGTTTACTTTTGGGGGAAGAAGTTCTGTGGTTAATTTACAGGACTAGGAGGTAAGAAATCAGTTTTCTGTCACAAATATCAGTGTGAACTTGGGAAAAATACTTAATCACTGTGTGCCTCAATTTCACCATCCCCAAAACAATACAATATACCTCACAGGAATACTGCAGGATGTAACGCATTAATTTTTGTAAATATTTTTGAGAATCTTGACTGGAAAGCACTATTACTTGAAAGCATCATAATTAATTTATCTGTAAGGTGAATATATGACCATATTTGTTGTTTAGAGATGTCTTTATTGTAATTTCTGCAGTAGTGCATTGCTCCTAGAGAGTAGCACACAAACTCATACCACACCCATACTACAAGTTCTACAGTGCTTTAGCTGTGCTGCTAACCTTGTAGTATAGACACAGGCTACAGTCAAGCAAGGGGCTTTGTTGTTGCTAGTGGAATTCTACTTCCCTGAGCAATGGAAACATTCTTCTTCTGTGAATCCAACTACAGCTACACTGGGGTTTAGGTCAGCACAGTTGAATTTTTCACATCTCTGGGCACCATACCTATGTTGATCTAAATTATAAAAGTAAACTGAACCTTAGACCAGTGGCAGGGGATAAAATGGTGGTGGTTCATCAAGGTTAACCCCTGGTAGGCTGTTGCCACCATATTTACTGCACCTCTGCAGGCATAGGCTATCACAGCTCTCATTGGCCAGGAACAGTGATTGACAGCCAATGGGAGCTGTGATCCTCCATATCTACAGAGGCACAGTTAAATAAAGCAGAGTGGGCCCTGCCAGGGACTAAGCCCTGGCAGACTGTATCTGAACCATGAACTAGTATTTGCCCACATAGTGCTTGAGATAATGCTTGAGTAGGTTTCCCAAGCCCTCCAAAAGAAGGGAGTTCACCAACCAGGTGTGAGAGGCATGCATGGAATGCATGTACTTTTCCCTCAGTCCCTGATAGTCTAGGGGAGGGGATGAAAAGCAAGCCATGTCCTGGAGTGCATGGCTGCTGCCCCTCCCCACTGAAACTCCACTCTTCTTCCCCCTCAATGGCTAATAGGAGTTGGGAGTACCCAAGCCTGCCCACTACTTTGGGTTTCAGCCCAGGGGCCATGCAGATAGCAGCTGTCTGCTGTGTCCCTTTTAAGTCATGCTGCTGTTCTAATTCTCTAGACCTTTTCTCCACAGCCCAGTACTACCTTCACCCTTACCTCAAGGCTTGTCTAAATGGAGTCCCAGCAACAGCTTAGGGCCCTTCTTTGCTCTACCATCCTGTCTAGGGCTCTGCCAGTCAGCCACACCATCCATGCTCCTATAGCTCCAGGAAGGAACTGCCCTTGCTCTGGCCCAGCAGCTCTCCTTATACTAGTTTGCAGGGCCCTGCTTGTCTACTTCTCACACAGCCAATCCAGAGAGCTTAGAGGACTTCTATACTGCTCTTTCCTGGGATAGAATGTGGGAGGACTATGATGCCTCCAGCAAGAAGCCTCAGGACATGGCCCACCCCATCACACACCTCCCCCACAGCCAAGATTGAGGTTGGGGCATCTCCCCAAAAACAGTGTTGACCCTGTTTGGGAGAAGAAATCTGCATTTGCATATAGGGATTCCGGGTGATGTCCAATTGTGCATAAGATTGCAACACCAGATATTCTTGTTTAATCTATTGGTTTTGTGTCTTTCATGGCTGGCATCCACCTCAAAGAAGAATGATCTGTAAGGAGTTGAAATGGGGCCCACAGAAGTTGGTAACACTTATTTTATGGTGGAGTACTTAGTCTCCTGTGGATGAAGTTTTTTTACTCAGGTAGAGGATTGGCTGTTCTGTCCCTTGGGATTTCTGGATTAGTAGAGTCCCCAAGCCTCCAGTGAACATATCTATGTGTAGAATAAAAAGTGAGGCAAAGTTGGGGCATCAGAGTACTGACTGCCACCCTAAGTTTCTCTTGTGATTTGAAACTCCTTTCGGCATGCCTGAGTCCATCATATCACATTTGGTCCTTATGTGTTAGCCAGGGCTGTCAATGATGTTACTAGTGTCACAAGACCTAGTCATCAGGTTGATAGACTTTTTCCTGGATTCCTTTATTATAGGATCCTGAGTTGAGCATGCTTGCTTTCCATTGACGCCAAGGACACGGAGCAGATCTGAATGATCATTTGTCTGTGCAATCCTGCAAGACGTTTAGTTTTCATACATGCTGAGAATTATTATTACAAAACTGCAAATAATACAATTTATCAAAATGAAATTGGAGAGCCTGCTATATTGTGATTCATAATTGTGACGAAACAGTAATAGTAGTAGCAGTAATAATAATAATAATAATAATACAATATGCATCCTGCAAAGGGACACAAAGGGTAAGTCAAATATGCTTAATATTTGTTGTGCCTTTTCCTTTGGCAACTTGTTATATAACTTCTTTTTCCATTGGTATGGAAAACTTCTAAATTCCGTATTTGTAAAAGAGGCCTGTTGAGGGGAGATGCTTGATTTTTTTTTTGTTCCATTATGTTAACTGTTAGCAGCTCAAATAGGACAAAGTGAGCCGTTTTGAAGATATTATTTAATGTAGGCTAAGTATTGTCACATGTTTTAATATAACATAGTGAATATTTAAGTCGGTGTTTTTAAAAAAAAACTTTCAGGCTCATCTGCTTCATAATCGTTCAGGAGGGATTTTCATTTTTCAGCGGGGGAGATTTTCTTTCTTTCTTTCTTTCTTTCTTTCAAGTCATATTTCTATTTTAAAAACATGAAAACATATGTGAAAACCTGCAGGTTTTCAGCATGTCTGGGATAACAATAGTCTGATTCCAAAGCTAGAAATGCATCATTTAAAAGTTGTACTTTCTCTATTGACTTTTGCCATTTTCCTTCAGCTCCCCTGAATCATGTGTCTTTAATATTCTCTACAAATAGCATCATTTGTCTGTTTTCTGATACTAAGAGAAGTCTGCTACAGAATTCCAACTTGTTTGAATCACTTCTCCTCTTTCCACCAACATGCACAAGTTTATATCCAGCTTTGCATGAGCTAGTTCAATTGCTGGTTCTAAGCTGATATTTATATTTATATTTATATTTATTTATATTTAAATGTGTTTGGTTTCAGAAGCAAATCTACAATAACATTAAAATGAGAACTGTCTGATTAGCTGATGTATACATAGTCTGTACATTGATATATCAAATACCTTGAAACTTATGTTTCCTTACAAATGGTTGTGGATTAATTGTGCTCTGTCCACTTGTCTGTGACCAAAGGGGTCACCTTCTGTGTGTCAGTCCTCAAGTTTTGAGCAGGAAACATGAGTCCATTGGGGACTTTTCAGGGTGCTCCTGGAGAGGAACTCTGTTACCAGGTTAAAAAATGGGCCATACCTCTGCCAAGCAACACAGTTGTCACACTGAGTATGGCAGTAATCCTACTGAGAAACTTTGCAGGAAAGCCGAGTTTAAGTCTTTTAGGCTATGTCTACACTGCACAGTTATTTTGGAATAAGCTATTCAGGAATAGTTATTCTCAAAGGGTATGTCTACACTTGCTCCCTAGTCCGAACTAGGGATGCACATGTAGCATATCAAAGTTGCTAATGAGGCACGGGATTTAAATATCCCGCGCTTGATTAGCATATTCACGTCCGGTCACCATTTAAAAAATCCAGTAGTCTGAATTAACTCGCCACGTGTAGACGCAGTATTTCGAAAGAAACCTCTTCCCTCGGATTAACTGTTACTCTATCTCGATTTAGAGCCCCAGGAGGAATAACTTTGAAGGGCCCTGGTGAGGCACTATTTTGAAATAGTAGAAGTGGAGTGTCTACTCAAGCCTTATTTTGAAATAGCTATTTCGGAATAGGCATTATTCTTTGTAGAATGAGCTTTACAGAAGTTGGAATAAGCCATCCATTATTCAGAAAATTATTTTGAAATAACAGAATTGCTGTGTAGATGCTCGCATAGTTATTTCAGAATAATGGCCGTTATTCCGAAAAAACTTTGCTGTGTAGACGCACCCTCATATGCATGGAAGAAATGTTCTAGAGTAAGGATTAAATAATGACTCTACAATCTGCCCTTTGGGTATGTCTACATTTTTGGGTGAGTAGAGTATAAACATAGCACACCTAGCTAGCGTGGGCATAAGTAGATATATAAAGGGCATGGGTGACGGGAAAGGGGGCAAATGTGGCCAACGCCATGAGCAAGAGGTGCAAGGGGCTGGCCAGCAGTTGGTGGGGCCAGAGTCCCTGGGTAATCCGGGGCCTAGTGACAGGGTCTGGTCCCCCTGCACTCTCTGGAAGCAGCAGAGCAAGCAGAGCAATGTGGGCCGAGCTCACTCTGCTCCTCCAGTTGCATCATTCAGAGGTGAAGGCAAGGCCACCCCTGCATTCAGCTGTGGGAAGCAAAGCGATGTGGCCAGGGGCTACATTGCTGCTGTCAGGGAGTGCAGGGTGGCTGGATCCCTACTGCTGGAACCGGACTCCCAGACCTGTTTATCCTCCAGGCCGCTTGGTGGAGGGGAAGAGGCAGGGCAGAGTTGGAACAAAGGTGGGAAAGAGGAGGGGAGAAGGTAGAGCAGGGGTGAGGAGAGGTGGGGTCTGGAGCTGATAGTGGTTGTCCTAGCCCTTCCCAAGGCTGGGGGTGGTTTACGTGGCTGGGGGTCTTCTTGTGTTCCCCTTCATCAGTCACCCCAGTAGATGGTGCAGCATTGGATAGGTGAGTAGAGTAGAGTAGAACCCTGCCAGAACCTCAGAATATGTACTCTACATATCCAGTAAGTGCCTCCAATGCCTACACCCCTATTTTTAGAAGTGTAGTGTCCACCTTTATGCTATTTGAGCCTTTCCCTGCTGCCTCTGTGCTGCCAGAGATTTCCTTGCTACACACTGCAATGTGGAAACAGGCTGCCTTTCGACCCTTCATGCTGTTGCGAGTGTACAAGGCCTTAGAGAGAGAAAATCTCTCTCCTGATCACTCTCCTGCTCAGAGGAGGGTGCAAACCTTTAGAGACCAGTCTATTGGTATATTCCTATGTGTTCCAGCACAGCTGTATGTCTAGCTGTGCATTCAACAAGTCCATCTGGAATGGCTTTATTTAACCTAGCAAAGGATGGGAAATCAGAATATAGGAAGCCAATAACACCTCTTTCCCCCAGATTTGGTTAAGCAGCACCACCAAAAGAATCTCCCTTCACTCAAAGATTGCATCCCAGCACCCTCCATGTCAGCAGGGAGTACTGAGCAATCTTACCAAAAACTCAGTCTTACCTACATAAATGAGGGTTGAGTTGTATGCTGTGGAGCTCTTTATGGTGTGTAAGAAATGGCTGTATCATGATCTTCTACAACTGGCAATGAGACCATTCTGACAAATTCAGAGGGGAAGTCAAGGATTGAATGCATTGGGAGGCTGAGAACAAGGTTGAGACTCCTTTTTGTAGTATTGGTGGGGGGCAAGGGGAGAAGTCTGTACTGCCACTAACATGGCTGTAACTGTTGTGTGGATGAAGGACTGTAGTCTCCAGCACCTGGTGCCCTCAAAAGCACTAAATTATTTTATTGAGAATAAACCAACCACAAATCATCCTTTTGACAGAAAATTTAGGGAGATCAGCTATATTTACGTGCAAAAATAAATGCAGCAAAAACAATTGCTGACCCTGCGCTAAAGCCAATTTTTAAACCTTAACTTGGCCGTGTTTTTAAAACAGAAAACAGTATCTAAAGGCAGCATCCAAAGGGAGCTTAAGTTTCTGCCAGATTTCCTTTTTCAGTAAAGCATGACAGAGCTATCTGAAACTGAGAGAAACATTTTCTGCTGATGATGTTGAATGGAACAAAGCCAAATTGATTTATGGAGAATTTGGCTTCTAGACTGTGAATATGTACATTAACTTTGAACTCACTTAAAATGTTAATGGCTAAGATATAGTTCCTCAATGGGTGAAGTGACATGGCTTTGGCCAAAACAGCATTGAGCTCATCAGTCCACAACTAACTTATATATATACTGGTATACCCTGAGTCCAGATGGCACAGTTTTGGGGTTCTTTTTCATAGGGGCTTTGTACTGCTTTTCCAAATTGAATGACTGGAGTCACTATAAAGTAACACTTCAAAATACTCATCTGCTCAGTTGAAATATCTTCTAAAACACGCCAGAGTGACTCCCTTGAGTTCAGGGTTGAAGTACATTTGACAGCACAGTTACTGACCTGAGAATTAACAGACCCCAAAAGATATGATTGCTACCAATACATGAGAGAGACCATTTTCCTCCTTTTCATTTAAGAAATGGTTGTTTCTTCTTGACAGGGAAAGTAGATTTTTCTAAAATGCTTCAACCAATCTATTTGTCTGGGTAATAGTGAAACCACTGAAGCCAAAGCTAACCTAATCTAAACAACTTTTCCCTTAATCTTTTCAATACCAAAACAATAAGTGTGTGTACAGCAGCCATGTTTTGTACAAGACACAATAGATTTTGATGGAGTACAAGCAGGGGTTATTTATGCCAGATGTTGACATAGCCATGCTAGGTTGGGTTGTGAACTTTTCAAGGGATTAATGTTAGTTGTTTTTAATATATTATTATTTTTTGCCTGCTGAAAACAGTGATTTGTTAATTACAATGTAATTTCTATTCTTGCTTGATTCTTTTATTCCTACTTCAGAACTTTAATATGACTTTACTCAGCCTAACAATAATCCTTTCATTCTTCTGGTTTCCTTCTCTAAACACTGTAGCATTAGTTTTCCAACTTTTTCTTTCTCCGTGACACTTTTCAACACACCTGTCTTCCATTTACTGAGTTTCAAAAAGCTTAGTTCCTTAGATCACTGTCTGGTCCATGGACCACATTTTGGAAAACAATGTATTGTACAAGTTGATCCTCTCTAGTCTAGTACCTTTGGAATTTGACCAGTGCCAATCCAGAGAATTTGCTGAACCATGGGTGGTCAATAGACAACTATGCTGAGTACACAGCAGCATTATTTCGGAATAACCCACGTTATTCTGATGTAACATAGTCTGCCTCTACACACAAGCAGTTATTGAAATAATGTCGAGCTGGAGGATTTATTACTCCGCCCCATCCCCCGGTAACTTTTCTTTACAGCTGGACTAGCTGTGAGTGGGCCACAAGCCACACCTCCAGCACCAGCCTCCTGCCCTTGCAAAACCAACAGGCGCCCACAGGGAAGTAGGGAGAAGAGTGCTCTATCTCGAAATAACTGCTGTGTAGACAGTGCCAAAAGCTGAAATAAGCTGTTTCAACTTAAGGTACGCAATTAGTGTAGCTCAAGTTGCATAGCTTATTATGAGTTTAGCCCTGCTGTGTAGACATGCCCCTAGCAACATTGCCAACACTTCCAATGCTTCCTGGGGTCTTAGAAGACATTTAGGGTATGTCTATGCTACGCGCTTATTTCAAAATAAACTATTTCCAAATAATAATTCCTTAAATAGCTATTTTGAAATAGAGCATCCATACTACAAATCCCCATTGAAATAGCGCAGAGCTACATGGAAATAGCACGTCGACACTGATTGGAGCCTCAATTGCATTTAAGCAAACCTCAGAGGCACTCTGGGCAGGGCATCAGGACAGCACTCACTTCCTGGAGCTGCTGCCTGAGGCTATCTGAGGCTCGTGTTTAAAGGGCCCCCTTCCCCCACCGTACAGTTGTGTTTCAGGCTCTTCACCTTTGCCTACCTTCTGGAGGGACAGGAAACTCATCTCACTGTGTGCTCTGGTTGCCTTGTGCATGCCATAGAACTCCAGCCATAGAGCTGGACCTGCTGCAAAGCACTTACCAGCTCTTAGACATCATGCCACACCTCCTGGTGCAGTTACTGTAGGCTGTGCACCTGGCACTGTAGGACCATGACCTGCAGCTTGTTCTGGGGCACTTCCTTAACCCACCCCACCTGCTGTTCATACAGCCCACCTCCTCCCACCCTCCCCTGCACACCGTGTACCACCACTTCTGGCACTGGGACATCAGTTCCGACAGGTGGGACCAGATCTTCTTGGAGCAGTGGGACGACCAGCAGTGGCTTCAGAATTTCCATATGCGGAAGGAGACCTTCCTGGAGTTGTGCGAGTGGCTTGCCCCGCCCTCAGGTAATGGGACACCCCCATGTGACCCACCATCTCCCTCCAGTAGCGGGTTGCCATCGCACTTTGGAAGCTCACAACACCAGACAGCTACCATCAGGGCCATGGTCATGTAGGTATGACTCTCTTACTATTGTCCTAGGACAGGGAGTGGGCAATACATTTTTACCAGGGGCCACTTCAGAAATATTTGAAGTGGCCCTGGGCCACATCGGAATGGGCGGGGTCTCAAGCAGAAGGAGCAGGACCATGGTACTTCTCTGCTTCCCCACCCACAGACCATGATTGGCCTCCATCCCTAGAGGTTTTTCAGTCCTGGCTGAAAAGCCCTGCCGGGGATGGAATAAGCTGGGGTTGCTCTTGCAATGGAAAGAGGCTTCGGCTCCAGAAATTCCTGAGGGCTCTGGCAACCTTGTGATTGTCTGTTTGCATCCTTTTACAGGTGGTGAGGGCCATCAACACCATCCTGCTGCACAGTGTTGTCATCCATGGTGACATGGACCTCATTGTCTCTGGCTTTGCCGCCATGGGCTTCCCTAACAGTGGAGGGGGAGCACTGATGGTGCCCACATCCCCATCCAGGCCCCTGACCACTGGGCCTCTGATTATATCAACTGGAAGGGGTACTTTTCAATTGTGCTGCAGGCCTTCATTGACCACCGACTTTGGTTCACTAATATCAACATCAGGTGGTCAGGGAAAGTGCAGGACGCCCATATCTTTAGGAACTCCAGCCTGTTCCAGAAGATGGATGTCAACACTTTTTTCCCTGACCAAACCATCAGGGTTGGGGATGTGGATATGCTGATGTGCATCTTGGGGTATGCAGCTTACCCATGGCTCCCTTGGCTGATGAAGCCCTATACACAATATCTAGACCCCATGAAAGAACATTTCAATGGCAGGCTCTGCAGGGCCACATTGTGGTGAAGGGTGCCTTCAGCCATGTGAAGGTAAGGTTCCATGTCTCCTCAGTGAGTGGAATGTTCCCCAGGTATGCCAGGCACATGCTTTGGGTCTACTGCAACAGCTCCTGCAAGGTGGTGTGGCGCAGCTCCAGGTCGGCATCCAACCTCTGCTCCTGCTGCTTAAGAGACCATTGCAGGGCATGCAGGCAGGAGATGTGTTACCTTTCCAGGTTTTCCCGGGGTCACTGGCACCTGTGGGTCTTGTGGGGTCAGGAGGCTGGTGCTGGAGGTGTGGCTCATGCCCCACTCGCAGCTAGTCCAGCTGTAAAGAAAAAGGTTACCAGGGCATGGGGCAGCTTGCCTTCCCTCTGCACAGCATCCCACAGAGTAAGAGAAGAGAAAAATCCGTGAGATGATTCTGGCCCATGTATGGAATTCTACATAGTTGATCAAAGTTGTTTCATGACTCACATCTGGCAGTGCTAGTGTTGTCAGGGAGTTGAATTATAAAACAAGGAAGGATAGTTACACAAAGGTGAAGTTTAGTTTGAGTTATGAACAAGCTTTCTGAAAAAAACCTGTAACAGTCTTGTGTGAGATTCCAACATTTTATGTTTCCCTTTAAAACAAAATTCAAGAGAAAAAGAGGGGGAACTTTATGCTAATTTTAACTGTCAAGGGGAAGAGATATAAGAAGGTAACACTGCTCTACAGGCAAAATGCTTCTGAAATAAATGTAGTCAAACTTTATTAATTCTGGGTCA
>CM057848.1:51587329-51610433 GCA_030068395.1 Apalone spinifera | reverse complement strand
GAGCAGGGGGAGATAATTATTCTGTATGTCCTTATATGGAAAGCGCTCCGCCTCGCAGACAGAGCCCCCTATACCAGCCTTTTCAGGGTAACAGGCTATGGCTCACCTGCGACGGGCAGCCATTTTTGTTGTTCTGTCTTGGACAGTAATAAGATGTACTCAGTGCACTGAGAAAAACTGAGAATACAATGGTTGATCAAAGGGAAAATCTATAGAATTTTCATGCAAACCTATGGAAAAGGAGGATTTATCCATCAGGAATTTGAACTCTCAACAAACATAACTGGAAAGATTGTCTATTTTAGTATAAAGAATTATTCACTACTGAATTTGGCCCATTGTTCTTATGAAGTAGAAAGTAATACCTATTTCATCATAGACTACAAGCCTCTTTTGAAAGGGGCTTTTTCGAAAGAATCTTTTGAAAAAGCCTCTTCCAAAGAGAGCGTCTAGGATGCAAACACTTCTTTCAAAAAAGTGAGTCGCTTTTTCGAAAGAGAGCACCCAGGCAATCTGGATGCTCTCTTTCGAAAAAGCCCTATTTGCATTCAAGAACACCTTTTTTCGAAAGCGCACTTTCGAAAAAAGGCATTCTTCCTCGTAAAGTGAGGTTTACCGCGGTTGAAAAAACTGCTGTATTCTTTTGATTAATTTTGAAAGAACGCAGTGGCAGTCTAGACGCAGGGGAAGTTTTTTTAAAAAAAGGCCACTTTTTTCTAAAAAACCCTGTAGTCTAGACACACCCTCAGTAACCTTAACACTGACCCATCCCAAAATACTATTACTATCTCTTGTCTCAAAAATTATAAATGTATAAGAACCTATCAAGCCTGACGGGCAAGAACACATAGGTTTATCGTTTTACCATAAGTCAGTAATATTGTTCTCTCATTCAACTACATGTCTTCCATTTAATTATACTGTAAAAAGAAAACAATTGGAGATTACAGTCAAAATAGCAAAAGCACAGCATCTAAAAAAAAAGTCATTATAGAGTTCAGAGTTAAGGCTGCAATGTGATGATATATACATCTTTTTGTAAGAATGATGTGGTGCTTATTGTGGAGTGTATCTATTGAACAACTCCTTTTCTGGGGTTAGTTTTGGAGTATTCCAGCCAGACATTGCCCATTTTACGTGGTGTGTGTGTGTGTGTGTGAGTTATATAATCACTGTCTGGCCTTGAGTGATTAGCGTAAGATTTATTTTGTCCTTAATTATTCCTGAATTTGCTTTTAAGTGCTTGGGATGTAATTGGCAAATACTCTGCAGTCACTTAGCAATCCACAATTTTTTTTTCTGTTGAAAAAGGTTGTTTGCTCTCCTGTTCTTGGAGCGTTACGTTAATCTCTCTATATATTTCTATAGTCTTGATTTAGTTATCATTCAGATATCAGTGGTGAAAAATCTCAACCAAATTTATTCTAACCAGTGATGTGTGATCCAAAGTCGTATAAATACTTTAAAATATCTTACCCCAGATTTTTCTTTGTTAACCTTAAGTTACAAGTATTTTTTTTCAGAAAAATAATTTTTTCAGAAAAATTACAAGGAACAACTAACTTAAGGAATTGACTTTGAAAGTTTTTAAAAGAAAATGCAGATTGGAATATGCCACCATATAATAATCAGGGTTTAGCGTTAATAATGACTGCTTCTTTTGAACACTTTAACTGCTTTTAGTAACCAGAGAAAAAGTGCTTTTTGTTAAAGTTCTGACATCCCATTACTCTGATTTATGTTTTTTCACTCTTTTACATATCTTGACAGCTTACAAAATGCGCCATATAATACTATTAAAGTGGATGTAAAACTGCACTCTTTTTCTTAATGAAGGTGCATTTGGACTTATAGTATGACTAAAATTAACTGGATGTTTTACTCTGTTGTTAGTGACAGAAGCCTTCCGCAATAAACAATAGAATGTTGAATAGATTTGATGCTATTGGCAGCTTCCAATGACCTGACCTCAAAGTATAAAAATATTAAATGAAAATAATTGCTGGATTTATTTTTTTTCTGATTTTTTTTGTTGACGTGTATGATGACTGTATCTCTCTCAGTCTTAATGTGTTAATTTGATTTTTCACCATACTAGACAATACTGGCTATCACAGCTTCTTCTTATTTAAAAGCTCACAGTTGTGTCTCTAATGAAAAATATTCCACTCCACAAGAGAAACTGCATTTACTGAGGCTTTCTTTCCTTACAGATCCACAGAATGTATCATCTGTTCTTTTTTGTTTCCTAGTTTGATCCATAATATCGGTTATAGGAAGCATTAGTTGAGCTATACACAATAATATCTGTTTTAAATATGTAATTTTTAAACATATAATTGTTTGTTCATTATGTGATTTTTAGTAATTTTAGTGATTTTTGTTGTTACTGAAAATGACAGTTCAGGAGGAATGATTGGCTTGCCAAATGATTAGAGCTGGGCAAACCTAAAGAAATGTGGACTGTGATGGTTCAGCTCTATAGTCCAAATCCATAGTCCAAAATGCAGAATGTTGTGAGGATGCCATGTTGGAATGTCAAGCTCAAATTGCCCATTATATAAGTAACCACCATCTGGAGTACAGGAGACTATAGCGGGCTGACTATGAGAAAAAATGGCTACACTTCTTCTTTTTCCTTACGGTTGGTATAAGCCAATGGAAAACAGATATCTCCTTGGCTACCAGATATTCTTCTACTATCTGCATTCCAGGGATGAGTTTATCAGTATCACAATGTCTATTAAAGTTGAGATGACAGAGTCTGGTTTTGGTTTGGCAGATTGGAAAAGACAAGTTTGGATGATTTCTGATTTATTTTTTAAAAACTATTCATCTGCAATTGAACAACCTAATACTTTATAGATGTGATGTGGAACATTACACATATTGTTACTTTATTTTAATCAGAAGACTTTAGGAGATTTAATTTTTAATATGGCTCTGAATTACTCTAAATCCATATGATGATTCCTAAATATTAAGGGTGAATGATAGTGGCGAAGCAAGAACAGTTAAGCACATACAATATATACAGTGCATGATTTTTAAAGGGGAAATGATGGATCCAGCCTCAAAATAAAATCCTGTGAATATATAGGCTGCCATTTAAATTGAACCTGCACTCTCACAATAGGGGTGTGATTTTAAAAATACTTTGACTAGGTCCTACTTCATTTATTTGGTATTTTTCCTTACTTACTACAGAGATGACATCTATTGCTGAATCGCTGTTATGTCAACAATTAAAACATCACCACACAAATGTAATGTGTGAGTCTCTCCTTACCAGCTCTATAAGAATGGCAAAGTGCACAATGAAAGATTTGTGGTATGCAGAGGAGAGAAAAGTTTGGAATTAGTCATGATTTTTCACTTACTTTAAACTGAAGATGATTTAATTGATCTTTGTTAATCATTTTCTATTTGGTGGAAGAGTTCTTCTTTATCATAGTTACCCGGAGGCCAGATACTCCAGCAAGTTGTACAAATTTGTCTTGATTCCAATCCAGTAATGGATGTGGTAGACCTGACTCAATACTGTATTACTCCACTACCATAGAGTTATATGAAACTAGCAAAACACATGATCAACCAGGCCTGGCCACAACCAATGGACACTTTAAACAAAGCAGAAGTTCAACCATCCTTTTATTCTGGCTCCCCTGTAAGGTAGCATATTGTATTGTATGTGCTTTTTCTTGCAGAGTTACTGTAATAAATAAAAGTATATTTGAAAACTGGGGTAATGCAGTGGTGAATCAGGCCATCTTTGCCCAGTAATTCATCCCAAAATCAAACCAGAAACCTTCTTCTCTTTGTATAGGTAAGAAGGAAACTTTTGTGTCATTGAGGTTGTTGTACTACAGCTTCAGCTGGAAGTTATGCAGTGAGGCAGGAGGAGTATTGGCAGAAATAACAAGAAAAATAATTAAAATACATAAACTAATAAGTTTGAAATATCCACCTATGAACCATTCAGAGATTTATGCAAAAAACCCAACCCAACAATAGACTTATTTTCACTACTGCTATTTTTAAATGTTTCAAGTCATTTAACAGGTTAGCAAGTTCTATTGATAGTATCTTGGGAGATACAAAGTTGTGCAAGGAAGCACTTCTGTTGGAATTTGCAGCTTAAAAACCTGAATATAGTACAAACTCTCCTTGTGTTAGGCTTCACTAAACACACAAGGCTCTGATTTTTGTATCATTAAAGACTCATTATCGCTTTTAACTTCTGTTGAAAGCATTCATCCATAGCTATAGCTACCACTGAAACAATAGAAGCTACTAGCTCAGTAATAATGCAATTTTTGCCAGCTTAAAAAGCATTTAAAGGACTGATTAGATTTCACAATATGGGAACAAAAAAACCCTATATAAGGAAATATGGAGCGTTATTTCTGTAAGTAAATTCAAAAAGGGAAAAATAAGCAATTATACTTTCCTGAGAGCTGTGGGTGCTCTCTTAGCTCAGAATATAGTTCAGCATTAAATTCTAATTTGGGATAAACTGTATTTCCAAAGGACAAAAACCCCCCACGCCCCCAAAAAAACCCCAACCCCAAAAACTGTTTTTCTATTTCTTAGTTGTAAAAAGAAAATTATTTAATAATGAAATGAGTCCCTGTGTATTGATTGCAACAATTTGTTGTGTATTAATACATAGATTTCTTGTAGTAAAATTCTCCATTGAATTCAACAGTGGATTATATGAACAATATTTCTACATTTACAGGTTGTGTTTACACTTTCATTATACCTCTACTGCATTATCTGATGCCTTGATTCAGTTTTCAATTTTATAGCTACTTTAATCTCCCTCCTGCACTCAGCATATCTGAATGAATTTGTTGGCATAAGGGAATCTTGAAGGTTATATTGAAGTGCATGAATCAACGGAAAATGAAATGCACTTGAGACATGATCAGCCAATTTTAATTCATCGCAGAAAGTTATAGATACCAAAATGCATTTAATGTAATCTGATCTCTTCATTCAGGTCCTTAATTTATGAGCAATTCAGCAGGAGTAGAATGACACCTTTGTTTTAAAAATAGTAGTCTGTATTGAATGCCATTTTAATATATCTCTGACATATTTACCTCTAATGAGGAGAGAAGTGGAATCTTTGAGCATACTTTTTTTTTTCCATAGAAAAAGCCTGCGATATATGATGCTTTTGTTCACTGAAACATGAGATGTCATTATAAGGTAAGTCATCTTGGTGATAACCATTACATAAATTCTCTTTATCAGGACAACTAGTAAGCAGATTAGCAGCCTGTAGGATTAGCACCATTTCATTTTTGGAAAGAAGTAGAGCACACTGATGCTTTGTTGATCCTGTATGATCAAATGTCCACACTCAAATAAGTTAACCAATCAGTGTCTACTGGGTGCCTTGTCTTTTCCAAATAAATGAGCTTACTGTGAACATCACTCATCTGCATCATTATTAGTTGACATTATCTTCTCCAATTGTTCCCAGACACATGACTGGTAACTTTGGGCCAACCATTACCAATAGTCTTACAGGTCACTATGTGATCTTTTGTTCCTTAATTTAGGAGAATAATCCCTTTTCCAAAGCAGAGTTCCATTGTCATGGTCCAGAGTTAGTCCTTAGGAAAGGTTGAGATATAAGTTCCCGATTTCCATTTTGTGGAACCGTGAAAACATAGTATTACTACTCTTGAAAATAGTAATGATTACATTAGGATAATTGGACAACATTCAGGCTTGTACCAGGGTAACATGCAGCCAGGTTTGTGCTTTGACAATCTATTGACTCTGTCAAAATTTTACCTGTGATCACACAGATGAAATCTTTCAAAAAGCCATTGAAATAATGATTTGTGTAGGAAAATTATTAGTATTGAGCAACTCTTGTCATAGCATGTGGTGTTTTTGAGGAGCAAAAATTTTAATGGCAACTGGTTAATCTAAATAATATATGTACAACCTGAAGGTAAAACATTAATCATAGATGAGGGTTGGGAGAGACCTAGTCCAAATCTCTGCTTAAAGCAGAACAAACCCTGAATAAATCACTCCACTCATCTTAATAACCTCTAAGGGTTATTCCACCACCTCGCTAGGCAACCTATTCCAGTGCTTCACTACCCTCCTAGTGAAATATTTTTTCTTATTTCCACCACTGCAGCTTGAGACCATTGCTTCTTGTTCTGTCATCTGCCACCACAGAGAACTGCTTGGCTTCATCCTCTTTGGAGCTAATCTTCAGGTTGTTGAAGGCTGTCATCAAATCCCTCCTCCCCCTCTTCTTTTCTGTAGACTAAATAAGCCCTGTTCCCTCAGCTTCTCCTCATAAGTCAGATGCCCAACCCCTTAATCATTTTCATTGCTCTCTGCTGGCCTCTCTCCAGTTTATTCACATCCTTTCTGTAGTTAGGGACCCAAAACAATATGCTCCAGATGTAAACTCACCAGTGCTGAATAGAGGGGAATAATCACGTCCCTTGATCTGCTGGCAATTTTCTACTAATACAGTCCAGTATGTTAGACTTCTAAATTGATCCCTTAGGGACTTACTCCATGATTTTTCTAGGGACTGAAGTGAGGCCATGGGCACTGCCCCGCCCCTGCCCCTTCTCCACTCCCTAGGACGTGGGATAGTGAGCCATGCACATGCTTCCACTTTCCAACCACAGGGAGGGTGGGGAGCAGGCATGAGCTCGCTGCAGACTCCCCAGCCCTGAAGGAAAGTGCACCCCATACCACGTGCTCCGGTCGAGCACAGCCCAGCATGCCCCAGCCTCCCTAGCCCCTGAGCACCAGGGGAGAGAAGAGGGTGTGTTGTGCTGCCCAGCCTCCCTGGCAGCAGGAAGGGAGGTGCTGGGGGCAGCAATACTCTGCACCCAGAATACCTACAATAGGCTTTCGGGGGGAGGGGCGGAGTGTGAGTTGAGCCTTCCTCCACCTTACTTACCTGGCACCCATGGGTGAGGTTCATTGACCTGTAGTTCACCAGATCCTCCTTGAAGAAGAGCACTGCATTGGACTTTTTCCAAACATCTGAGACCTTCCCTGATTGCCAAGAGTTTTCAAAGATAATGGCCAGTGGCTCTGGAATCACATCAGTCAACTCTCTGAGCACTCTTGAATGCATTAGATCGGCCCTATGAACTTGTGCATGTCCAGCTTTTCTAAATAGTCCTTAACCTGTTCTTTCACTACTGAGGGCTGCTCACCTCTTCCCCATACTGTGATTTCCCTACTGATTCTTCCCTGTTTGCGAGCAGTGAGTCAAGAGGAGCATGGTTCCTTCAGCATGTGCATTAGGAAGCTGTCCTCAACACTCTCCCAAAAACTTCCTGGATTGTCTCTGAACAGCTGTATTGCTTTTCCAGCAGATATCATGATGATTGAAGTCCCCCATGAAAACCAGGGCCTGTGATCTGGAAACTTCTGTTTAATTGTCCGAAAAAAGCCTCGAGTACCTCATCCTTCCTGTAAGGTGGTCTATAGCAGACACCAACCATGACATCACTCTTGTTGCTCTCACCTCTAATCTTACCTCAAAGACTCTGAACAAGCTTTTATCTAGTTTCATACCAGAGCTCTAAGCAGTCATATTCCAAAATAGGCTGCAAGTGTAGACATACCCTTACATACAGTGCAACTCCTCCACCTTTTCTTTCCCACCTGTCCTTCCTGAACAGTTTATACCTATCCATGACAGTGCTCCAGTCATGTGAATTACCCCACAAAGTCTCTACTATTCCAATCACATCATAGTTCCTTGACTGTACCAGGACTTCAAATTCTTCCTTTTTGTTTCCCAGCCTTCTTGCATTCATGTACAGGCACCAAAGATAACTAACCAATTACCCTACTTTTTCAGTATGAATCATGAAGCGTCTCCTGTTGCACTGTCCTCCTTGTGTTTCTTCCCCATATCGCACTTCCCCCCTTGCCTCAGGGTTTAGGTCACCCTTCCCTGGAGAACCTAGTTTAAACATCTCCTCACTAGGTTAGCAAGCCTGTCTGTGAAGATGCTCTTCCCTCTCTTTATTAGGTGGAACCCATCTCTTCCTAGCAATCCTTGTTCCTGGAATAATATTCCATGTTCAAAAAACCCAAAGTCTTCTCTCCAACACTATCTGTGCAACCATGCATTTATCTCCACAATTCAACACTCTATACCTGGGCATTTTCCTTCAACAGTGAGGATGGATGAGAATACAACTTTGTGCCTCAAATGCCTTTATCCTTCTTCCCGGAGCCACATAGTCTGCAGTGACCTGCCCAAAGTCATTTTTGGCTATATTATTGGTGTTCCCATTGAGAAGTGGGAAGGAGCAGCAGTCTGATCACTCGATCAGCCTTAGCAGACACTCTGTCACATATGTATGAAATATTTTATTGTTTTAATATATAAACTACAGTTTTTTTGAGATTCTAATTATCCATGCAAGTAATGTGATACAAAAATTCATATTGTAGATCATATAAATGATCTAGGCCTGTCTACAGCCGCTCTCCGAGTTACGAACAAGTTACGGACCAACACTTGGTCCGTAACTCGAACTGTTCGTAACTCGGACCCCATTGAGTTACACGCAACCGCTCTGTTCATAAGCGCGGGTCACGTTCATAACTCGGGGACCACCTTTACGACCACTCCATGGGAGCTTTGGTCGTAAGTGCGAACGGTCATAACTCGACCGTTCGCAACTCGGGGAGCGGCTGTAGTTCATGAAAAATTATGTGTGTTATTGCAATTTTAAAGTTAGAAATCAATAAATAGAAAGTTAAGTTGATTGCTAACTGCAGTGGTAAGAGCCCTATTTTACTAGAGTAGCTTGAAAAATGGAAGTTTTGAGAGGGGAAAAGCAATTTTGTTTTTCATATGATAGTATATTAAATTTATATATTAATATATAATGTAAAATACTGAATATCAAATATAATTACTAAATGTACAATTTTATGTTTGTTAATTGACATTTTTGAGGGACGTTTTGATGTTTCTAGGTGGGAACAAATACACATTTCAGAATGTTCTGAATTTCTCAAGGGAGAGAAATTCATTTTGCAATCTGCTTTATGTTTCACTGAGGCACAGAAAAGTTAGATGAGTTACTCAAGGTTTCACAGGATGGCCACTTCAGAGCCAGGAAAAATGTGTAGTCTTGTGTTATACCCAGTACATGTGTTTTCTTTCTCTCCTTCAACTCTGAAGCTCCTGAACACCAAGGCTTCTGGCACCTTCATATCTCAAGTACGATAGAGCCCTCAGAATATGAAACCACTGTAGCTATGCATTGATTTTTAAAAATGAAATTGTTTTAATTTGCCTACCTGAAGCACCCTTAACATTAAAACTGTATTAATCTGGCCTGACTACAGCTCAATGAACTCTTCAGTGAACAATGTATCTTTGTTTTCTGCTTGGTTTTGGGTTGTTGGGGTTGGGGACTCCTTTAGTCACAGGAAACATTCAGTAAAAAGGGTCATGGAGTTCTCCAAAGAGCTTTGTGTGTACTAATGAGAAAGGGGGAAAGGAGTACTGATGGGCTTTAGTTAAATGCATGGTTGCCTGTCTGAGAGATAAGATAAGTAAGGCAATATTTTTTATTGAACCATCTTCTTGTTGATGAGAGAGACAAGCTTTTGAGCCCTAGAGAGTTCTTCCTCCAGTGTTGCTCTAATTGTGCTTGTGTCATGATTAACACAGCAAGAACAAAATGGCTCTTTCAGTGGCTCACAATGATGCAGCACACCTGCAGGCCTTCTTACCTGATGATTGCAAAGATCATTGCACACTCCAAATTATTATTGTGAACAAAATGAGATGTTGGTGTCTGGAGGCTGAGGGGCATGAGCCTTTATGAGGGAACTTCAGAACTTACTGTAAACATCACTCATCTGCATCATGTTAACTTCCCCAGAGACAGGGGAGAGTAGCAGGTAGCAGAAAATGTAAGAGGTAAGAATGAAAGAGAGTTAGGAGCACAAACAAGTAGAAGCACTCTCACTCACACATCAGAATGCAGAGAAACTCAAGTGCACTTAGTCTGACTGCTTAACAGAAACTTTTGGTTATGTAAGGAGAAACATACAGCCTGGCATTTTTAAGAGAAAAGATAATAACTGTTCTCTGGTGCTGTCTTGCTGGATTACTGCTTTTCCACACATACATGTCTCCCCTCCCTAAATTTGGGAGGATATGTTTGTTTATCATCCTGGTGGGTGCTGTGTATTTTTCTACCCAGAAGACTGTTAGTTTATGCTTTTTCTGTTTGTTTTGGGGAGTATTTTCACCCCCTGCACATTGGAATGTGGTTGTGTGTGTCTGGTTAACACAACTAGCACTGCCTATTAGAGTTTTAGAGGCTCACAGTTCTGAAAAGGCTTTGGAAACTCCCTTCTGCTCACAGCCAAGAAGTACAAACCCAGTGGGATTGTGGTTTAAAAGAAACTTTATTTTTTGTTTATTTTTTCTAGATTTGCTGTTAGGAATGAACAATGGAAAAGTATCACAGGAATAATTTTATTGTTCTCCTGTTGTATTGCAAGAAGCTTAAATGCTTGATTTTTCAACTAATAGCAAAGTCTTTTGAACTTGAATAAAGTATTTAGCATAAGACTTTTTTTTAGCTATTTGATGTGGAATATCATAATTCAATACATATCACAGCAATTTATTTTATCCGGTGTGGTATGTCCCTTAACTCAAGTTGGTTGTTGGTCATGGTTTTAGCCCTGATCCAACAACAGTGAAAGTCAGTATTTCATGTATATCTGTGGATAATGAGATCTTACAGGCTAATTTTTAATTTTGTTCCATTATTTTACTACGAATTAATTTGAATTTTGAAATGGTAATTGTTCAGATTTCACTTTATAGCCTTACCCATTTTAAAAAGATTAACACCACACTTCCTTTACCATTCCTCTCATATCTTCATTGTCTGTTTGTGAATTTGCTAAAATTTTCCATAGCTCCGTCAACTCCTTTGGTAGTTTAATATCTATTGTAGGATCTTAAGGTATGGCAATGTTATCCAAATCTGTTGATTTTTCCCTAGTGTCTTGTTATTGTTCCTTATCAAAATCAGAATTGATATAAGTGCTATATAATGGACAGATTTTTAGAGGAAAAAAAAGAGTAAATCTGAATAGAAGGGTAAAGATTCAGGAGTGCTGTCTGGAAAGGTTATGGGAAACTATTGTTTTATACCACCCAACATTGTGCTAGGCAGCTTACAATACTACAAGGTCCTTGCCTCAAGGCATTTACAGTAAAATTTTACATATAGCAAAATGACCTTGCTGCACACTGAGGCTATATCTACACTGCAGAGTTTTTCTGGGATACCGGAGGTTTCCAAGAAACATGTCTGAAAAAAATTTCAGAAAAGCAGATGCGTTTTTTCGGGATCCCAGTAAACCTCATTCTATGAGGAAGAAGGGAGGTTCTGAAAGAGGCTTTTTCCCTGATGTTTGGCCCCATGTAGATGGGTCAAATGTCGGAAAAGTCTCTTTTTGAAGAAAAGTGGAAAAAGATATGCAAATTGTGGTTTGCAATTTGCAAATCTTTTTCCGACTTTTCCCTGCAGTGTAGGCATAGCCTGAGTAGGTGGGTCATTGGCTGGTTTGTTGGAAAAGATGTGTGCCTCTTTAAGGGTTTGAGAGTCTGGTTTGAAGCAACTTTTTGCTGCAGATGCAGACCAGGTCAGAAGAGGGATGCTAATCCATTGCACGTAGGTGATCAGAAGAGAGAGAGATCCATGCCAGTGCAGGAAAAGCACTCTTTTCTTGGAACCAGGCAGACTAATGGAGAAGCAACACACTGGTAAGGAGAGGGGGAAACAGGAGAAATAAAACAGAGGTTATAATAAGATTTAGTTTCTCAGTGAAGGTTTGTGCCTAGCATGGGTGAAGGGAAAATATTAAAAATCAACCTTGGTTCATGCACTTCTTTGAGTGTCACAGCAGAAGTGAGTCTTAATGAAGAGTAATGAATTCCATTGTTCATTATTCTCCATTGTTGGGTATTTTTTCATGCATTTTTTTTTTTTAGACAAAAGATGATCAAATAACTACAATCTGTTCTCTTGCCTGCTATAAAAGGGTGGGGGAGAGGGTGGCACGTTGGGTGTCCTTATGTTCCAAACTTTGCATAATATAATTGAAAGTTGAACTCACCTGTTTTCAGATTTTTTGCATTGCATGGTGTTTATATTATTCAGAACTGAATCTGAATGTCTGTAAGTGCATATAAAACATTTTTTGCCATCGTTTGAAAGCACAAACATAAAGCATTACTGTAACAGATTTTAAATACAAATAAAACAACCCCCAAAATAATATAATAGGCATACTCTGCAGCTTTTATTATGCATCTGCTCTTAAGTAAAATGTAATTTAATCTTAGCTCTGATTGTCATTTGATAAAAAATATTACGTATAGAGATTTTGAATTTTGCAAATTCAGCAATGCTGCTTGATTTGCAGTACCAAGTTCTGAGGAATTTGAATACAGCATTTTGTTTGAGCCTACTATAAAGCAAAAGGTCATTTTTATAAAATTTAGATTAGAATCTATGGTTTTTAGACTTTGTTCAGGTACATCTGTTTAAAACAGTAAGATTTTTTCGTTAAAGCTTTGCTTGCTGTTCTTTAAAATTTATTTTATACTAAATTATATTAAGCCTCTTGTTTCTTGATATGTTTTCTAGACTGCACTTCTCCTCCCAAAGGCCATGTCTACACTAGAAGATTATTTAGAATTTACTAAATTCAACTTCTGGACTCTTGATTTAACAAATTCAAAGTTCTGTGTCCTCACTACAGGGAATCATTGAAATTAGTCTGAGGCAAGCTCTGTTAATATGGATGTGCTACCTCAGACTCAGAGCTCCAGGAAGCACTCCAGGGAGCTACTGGAGGCCTCCTGAAGGCCAATAAGTTTGAATTAGTGGCATCAGAGCATCCAGGCTAAAGCTATTTCAGACTTACAAGTTTGGAATTAGCGTTACTCCTCATGAAAAGCAGGAATACGGAGTCTGAATTCTGCAGCCCTTTATTCCAGTATAAGGGCTTGGTAACATGGATGTATTACTTACTAATTCGAACATTATTTTGGACTAAGTGTAGAAAAGGGCAAAGAGATTGGCCTCCTTGCACTTTGGTAATCTAAAGAAGAGGAAGCCATCTCAGATGGAACCTTTCCAGTTACTTGTAAAGGCTAGCATACTAAAAGAGTAAGTTCTTGTTCCCACTCACCTTATAGTGAATTAATCCCTCAGGCAATCTGTGACATGGTCCCATACAGAAAGAGTGGGAAGTCTTATCCACCCTCTACTGGGAGCTCTGGCTTGGAGCCACAAAAAAGAAAGCAGGCCCTCTTTCCTCCTTTGCCCCCAGGCTTTATGTTCCACTATTTCTCTCTCAGCCCAAAGTGGTTCTTTTAATCTTTGTGGCTTGCATGTTTCTGGCTCTCCAGCCAAACTGAACCACCTCTCCTCAGGATATTATATCACAGTACAGTTGTACATTAGAGTAGACTGGTCTGTTTGTTCTCTATCTTTGCCTCTCTAAGGCCATGTAGGAAAAGGAACTCCAAAGTAAACAAACTCCTCTCTTAGTCATTCATTGACTTCACTGCCTTTTCACAGTTGGTCAGTGTCCAAATTAAAAAACTGCACCCCCCCCAACCCTAGAGTTCTTCAGACAGAGTGGGCCTTTTCACTTGGTGTTTTCCTCAAATTGGGTAATTAGAGGCAAAGTAGTTTTTGCATTGCTCTGATGAAACCAAGCTACTTCATTCTGTTTTAGTATGTGCTCTGATAAGCTCACATCCCAAAACTGTAGGCTCAGGACAGTCTCTATGTGAGGCCTCCTGCAAAAAAAGCCAGGAAGGGTCTAAACCCCTTCCCTGTTGGAAATAGTGGTGGATGAATTGGCCCCCATGTTCTATGACATACACAGTTTTTTTCTATTACATGAAGACCTGTTAAGTCCATTCATTTTCTTTTTCTCACTCCCTCCACTCCCCCTCTTTCTCTCTGATTCAGTGTGAATATTATATATTAGAGAAGATCATATCTGATGTTTATTCACTTTTCATTACTTGAATTTTCGACCTTTATGTCCTACACGTGCATGTATACACGCACACTCACTCACACTAGATTTACATGATGACATTGCTTGGGGACTTTGGGGCAGGTGCTTGGACATCTGGGGGCTCAGGGCAGGGGGCTCTGTGTGTATGGGGGTGCAGAACACAGGATTAATGGGTGAGGAAGGGGTCAGGGCAGGAGACTGGAAATGTGGGGGGTGCAGGAGTTGCGTTGGCTGGGTGGCAGCCTCCTGGGGCTGGCCATGGAAGCAGACATGATGGCCAAAGGCTGGATGAGAATCTTACTTCCATTCCTGCCCCAATGAGGTTATAGCTGTTCCCATCTTTGGGCCCTTGCTGTCCCCTGTGGTCATTACACAGTGCAACTGTCCCAGCTAGCAGCCTCCTCCCTTTCCATGTTCTGAAAAAGGATCATATTCCAGGCATGTCCATTCTCCTGGAACAACCAAACCCTTACTTTGATTTAAGTTATGATCAGAGGAAACGGTGTACCAAATTTGATGATCCTGGCTCTTACCATTTAGGAGTTCTTGAACAAATGGATGGATGGACAGACAGTCTCACTCTCTCACAGATAACTCTCTCAAGTGTGTGTGTGTGTGTGTATGTGTGTGTGTGTGTGTGTGTGTGTAAACCTATTCCTCTGACCAAAACAGATAGCAGTTGCTTTTCCAGTTAACATTTTCCAATGGCGGGGGAAGGGAAGACTAAAATAACTACAAAAAAAGATTTTGATTGACTTTGTAACTAGATACAATGCATCCTAAAAGTGCAAGATTGCACCAAAATGTTTATTACTGTTAACAGGGATTTATCCTTGGTGAGAATTAGTGGAAACATTGTTGTTAAGGTTATCTTAAACTTCTATGAGATATATTTATTTTTATGGATATCCTCTCATGAAGATGTATTTTTATATGTGCATGATATTGTGAACACTGGCAATTGTGATTTGATTTTTGGTGAATATTGCAGAACTAAGCACAATAGCACTATATTGTGTTTATGTCGATTTACCATTTTAAACAGTGTGGTAAGTTTCTGTCTAGCATATATAAAGCACCTCACTTTAATTTCCTTCCTTCAAACATTTTGTAATATTCAAATTCCCTACCAGAAAATCAGCGTTACAACAGTGAGTGGTCTCAGAAGGGAAGCTGTGTTAACCTGAATCTGCAAAAACAACAAGGAGTTCTGTGGCATCTTAGGGTATGTCTACACTAGGAAATAATTTTGAAATAAGTAAAATTGAAATAATAACTCCCGAAATAACAAAATCGAAATAGCACTTCCACACTATGGGAGAGCATCAAAATTTCTCAGAATTATTTTGAAATAGCACATCCACACTGATTGAAGCCTACTTTGGATTTAACACTCCGGGGAGGGCACCAGAAGGGCGGACACTTCTTGTGGCTGCTTGGTTAGGCAAGCTGCAATGCATGCTTTTGGGGTTCCTCTCTATGGCTGTGTCTCACACACCACTCCTCCACTGCCTACCCCCTTGTGAGACACCAAATGGATGCAGTGTGCTCTGGCTGTCCTTTGACAGCACTGATTTGACAGCACTGATACCATGGAGCTGGAGCTGCTGCAAAGCAGCATGAGCCTCGTGCTGTGCCTCATGGTACAGTTCATCCAGACTGCCCACATGCTGCTCCAGCACGATGACCAACCCAAACCTGAGAACCTCTTCAGTTAGGTCCTGGTGCTCCTGCTGCTGCAAATGCCCCTAAATCCTTTGGACGACATTGAACACCACTTCTGGTAGAGGGAGACTAGTTCTGATTAGTGGGACTGCATCATCATGCGGCAATGGGATGACCAGCAGTGGCTTCATAACTTTTGCATGCAGAAGGCCACCTTTCTGGAACTCTGCGAGTGGCTTGCTCCTGCCCTCAGACAACAGAACACATGACTGCCTTTCCCCCATCCTTCCACAGTAGCGTGCTACCATTGCCCTATGGAAACTCACCACACTGGACAGCTACTGTGGTATTTCAGTTTTATGAATGCTCTGTATAAATCCTATAGGTGTTTGTTTCTGTCCGTGGGATCAGAGCAAATCCAATTGTATCTTAGGGTTTGACTGTATACACTAGATTGAGGATTGAGAAATATGTCTGGAGTGGAAGCTGGAAACATGAAGGTAAGTATAGTGGTTGGTAGGTTTCCAATACAGGGTGGTGGAAATTTGTCCATTATATAATTGTACTGTGGTATCAAGGAAGTGGATTTCTCATGTGGACTGATCTAGGCTGAGACTGATGGTGGGGTGGAAGTTATCTTGTGAAATTCTTCAAGAATCTCTTTTCTGTGGGTCCATATGATGAAAATGTCATCGATGTAGCGTAAGTAAAGTAAGGGGATTGAGGGTGAGAGCTAAGGAAATGTTGTTCAAGATCAGCCGTAAATATGTTGGCATATTGTGGTGCCACGCGGGTGTCCATGGCTGTGCCGCTGACTTGAAGATACAAATTGTCTCCAAATCAGAAGTAGCTGACAGAGACAAACACCTACAGGATCTCTATAGAGCATTCCTAAAACTGAAATACCCACCTGGAGAAGTGAAAAAACAGATTGACAGAGCCAAAAAAGCACACAGACATGAACTACTTCAAGACAGACCCAAAAGAGAAAACAAAAGAATCTCGCTAGTCATTACCTACAGTCCACAACTTAAATCCCTCCAATGCAGTATCCACAATCTACAATCTATCTTGGAAAATGACCCCTCACTCTCTGAGGCCTTGGGGGAAAGGCCAATTTTCGCTTACAGACAACCCTTCAACCCGAAAAATATTCTTTCTGGTAACCATGCTACTCAGCTACATCATAAGCATCTAGGAACCCAGTCCTGCAGTCAGCCCCGGTGCCAACTCTGCCCACATATCTATACAAGCAAATTCATCACTGGACCCAACCACATCAGCCACCAAATCAGAGGCTCATTTAACTGCACATCCAGTAATGTGATCTGTGCCATCAAATGCCAGCAATGCCCCACTGCTATATATATTGGACAAACTGGACAGTCCCTACAGGAAAGAATTAATGGACACAAATCAGATATCTGAAAAGGAAACATACGGAAACCTGTTGGTGAACACTTTAACATCCTTGGACACTCATTAAAGGATCTCAGAGTTGCTGTTTTAGTACAGAACAATTCCACAAGCCAAATACACAGAGAAGGATTGGAACGCCTCTTCATTCACAAGTATAATTCTCATGTGAGAATTTAAATGGTTTAAATCGCTATATTGGATGGCTGGGACATTATCAACCAACCAAACAATGAAGGTGCCAATGGTTCTTTATGTCTGTGTAGACTCTAGTGTTAGTACTCTTCCTTTACATTACATACTAATGGTTCTTATCTGCCTCTTAACTATCTAGACTTTAGGTGCTAATAGACTATTTGTAGATTTTCAACTTTTTCTGTTACATACAAGCTCAGCTTTCCCTTTAAAATGTATCTCTCCACTTCCTATTCCCCCCACCCCCTTCCAATTTTTTTCCTTCTACCCCTCCTCCCCCTGTCCTTCCCTTATTTATTTTTGGTTCTGGACATCCAACCCTCCAGTCATCTGAAGAAGTGGACTGTGCTCATGATACCACCTACATATTTTGTTAGTCTTTAAAGTGCTACCAGACTTTTTTTTTTTTAAGTTTTTCCTGTTACAGACTAACTTGGCTACTCCTCTGAAAGCTACTGGAAGGAGAGTACATGTGCGGAATCTCTCTAGTGCTGGCTCCAAGAGGGGATGGATGTTCTTTTGCATTTTCTTTATTCCAAGACAAACATGAGCAAATAACTCTGTATATTATAAAATATATTGTAGAGTTTCTCTGAGGGAATGGAGAAAGATAATCCATGTCATATTTGTAAACTGGAAGTAAATGACCTGCAGGCTTTGTGACAAGGCTAAACTGTTGCTACTAACCACATAAAAGTAGCAAAGATGGTCATTGAACTATGCAGCATTTACTATTAATATCCTGATCCTACACTGAGATACTAATATTTCATTCCAGTGTAACACCATTGAGTCAGATGGTTTTACACTAATGTACAAGTCTAATGAGGCACTGGTGAATCAGGTCCAGTTCTGTAATTTTAATTCGCTAAACCAAAGGAAGTAAGTTAGCTTTCCGTTATTGAATTCCACAGAATTTCTCTAGTCTCTTCCTAGAGAGAAATGTCTTTTCTAGTGGATTTTAATCTGTACATTGGAGAAACAAAAGGAACTAATCTTTGGTGGAACAATTAATTAATATTTGTCTTTCTATCTTGGAGCAAAGGGATATTTAAATGTAATTTAAATTTGATGGTCTCAGGTACATTGTCATTTCATTATTTAACATGTGAAAATGAGAATGTTACCTCCACGAACAGTTACAGGATAATTTTTCTAAACCTGTTTGTACTATAACTCAAAGTCAAATTCAAAGGTTTTACGAGTATTGGATTCTGGGAACAAAGCCTATAGCACACTAATTGTGTAGGTGAACTTAAGCACTTGGAAAGGGAGCTGAGATTTCTTGATTTGTCTAAATCTACCACGTGGTGCAGAACTATTTTCCAGTTTGGGTTGTTTCCAAACTGAATCCTGGGCAGTATCTTCAAAGTTCTGCTAGATAGCCAAACTATGAATTGTACAAAAGGAATGGAGCTTAACCACAATTATGTATCCCTGGCATCTGATAAAGTTTCTTAACAGTGCACTAGTATGGAACTGATGCATTTCTTTTGCAAATCCCATGCAGGCCTATGTTCAATCGTGGGGACCCAAAGGCATTGTCAAGGAGCTAGGATTTTATGAGCACAGCTTGAACACAGCTGTGTCTTTTCCAATCTGTGGCCAAAAAAGAAAATGCAACATGAGATTTTTAAACATTCCAAGGCCCATCTGCCATGTAACCCACTTATCTTTGTGGCTGCAAGTTTGTTATTGATCCAAAGTGGTAAAAAAGAAAGGGGGGGGGCAACAAAGGGGGAAAATGCAGGGGAGAAAAACCATAAATCCATTCTTTTGTTGTTCTTCCAGCAGCATCTGTGAGCAATTGTCACAATTACTAGTCAAACTATATTTGACTTGTTGCCAAGATGAATTTTCCAAAAACCAAATGTAAACAAACTCTGCAAGTGCTTCCTCATTTGCCAAGCCAGTAATTATTTACTTTGTTTGGGCCTAGCATTACTGTCAGTTCAGTTTTACAGCCTATAATGTGTTTGTTAATGAAACCATGAGGTCTAAAGCTACATATTAACCTTGTCACCCTTCAATTTTGAGCTCAATAAAGTTGCACCATGGTTTTGTAAACTAGGGTTGGGGACAGGCAAATGATTAATTATATTTTTCTGTTTTCCTTTATCCAAGCAAATTGTTAATCTTTAAACCTGCCTTGCTGTTGGAGCTTAACACATTGAAATCAAATCATGAGGGGAGATTTTCAGAACTGTCATAATTACCATCTTTATGCCATATCTAGAAGTTGGCAAACATACATACCCAGACTCAAATTGGTAACCAATGAAATTGTTTCATGATGTGTAATGTAAAAATACATTGAGCAGATGGGAGAGACTCAGCTGGGAGAACACTGTCTGAATATTTGGCATGAATTTTTAGGTACCAAATTTCTTCTTGATTTAGATGGGCTAAAGTCTGTGGCAGATATGTTCATTTATACCAGCTTTTTAAGTTGAATTTAGCCCCAGAAGTCCAAGAATTCTGGAGTGGGACCTAAAAGTAATTACATTGATGGATTCAGGTTATTATATCACTAGGATAGTCAAGACATTATATCAAAAAAGAGAATTACCTTTCACTCCTTGCTTGTGCTCTAAAATAGGGTTCTTCTTTGAGAGATGTCCCTGGGGGTGCTCCACAAGAGGTGTTGGTACGTTCCAGTGGTGCAGACTGGGTTCTTCCTAGCAGTGCATTAGGGGCTACACACGCGTGGCATGTGAGATGTGCGGGTGCCACTTGGCACTACTATGTGTGCACAGCCATCTTCCCCTCAGTTACTTCATACTTTCCCCGGATCAAGGCGGACCTTGGCAGTGCTCTTTGTTTCTTATTAGTGTAGTAGATAAGTAGTTCAGTTCAAGTTCCAAGTTCATCTCTCTAGTTGTTACCAAGTTTCTTCACCTTAAAAAAACCAAAATAACAAAAAACCCAAAGCCCTGCTGTTCATTTACTCCGAGTTGTTTTCCTGCTAGTTATGGCTTACCCAGAGATGGCGAGGTCACCAGGCTTTAAGCATTGCTCAGCCTGCAATGAGGCAATGCCCATCTCAGACAGACACACTAAGTGTGTCAAATGCCTTGGAGACTCCCCCATCCCATAGTACTGTCAGCACTTGAAGCGCGAACACAGAGAGATAGGGACCTCTGTTTGAAAATGATAATGCTTGAGAGGGGAAAAAAACCCTCTTCCAATCCAAGCACAGAAGTCACTTCCAAGTCTAAAGGGGACAAAACTAAGAAATTCCCCAAAAGATGTGCCTCCTTTTACCACAGGATGCACAGTAATCCAAGTGGCACACAACTGCAAAACAGATGTGCAGGGCTGAAAAAACACCACGCCTCAGCACATACGATGCCCTGGGCACTTCTGCTGCCGACCAGGCTCTTTCCAAACACACCACATATAGTGCACGTATGGAAGCTACAGGCCATTCAGGACTTGCCTCGCAGATCTCAGCACCAAGTATAGCACTGATCAATGCAGGGCCTGAGTTCACGGTGCCAAGAATGATCAGCATGGCACCGTAACATCTGATGGTGCAGCTATCGGCACCGTCCAGTCATCACAAAGGGCAGCAACTACATTGGCTGCGATAGAAATGCTGGAAATAGTACAGGTATCTGCATTATATACATATAGTAATGTGGTAGCCTGAGAACAGGGAGCTGCCGAAGCCTCGTGGAGGGCAGATATGCAGGGAGTTGGATATGTGGCTTTATGTTCCCTGAGTAGGCTGTTAAAGACTATGGCCGGCGAGCCACACCTGAAGCCTATCTGGCATCAGCCTGAAGGGAGGATTAATTGGAACACCTGCAGCCACTTAAGGTGGATGTGTGCACTATAAAAACACTTCCCCAGGCAAGGCTGGGGGAAGGAGAAAAGGGATGGACTACAGGTGAACTCAAGGAGAAGTTCAGAGCAAGAGAACACACCCGAGTGAGCTGACTTGAAGGTTTGCACCATGATATTGGGAATCAGGTACTGGAGGAGGGGTTGGGGAAGTGGCCCAGGGAGGGGCTGCTGCTCAGGGGGCAAGGGCCAAGCTACACGGCCTGCTCAGGGCTGCCCCCTCCTATAGGGCCCTGGGCTGGAACCCGGAGCAAGTGGGTGGGACCAGGTTCCCCCCAACCCTCCCCTCTGGCTGGAAGGGCCAGAAGGGACTGGAAAAAGAAGGATGCTGGACTGGCCAATGACGAAAGAGGCTCTGGTAGGAGGGTACCCTTGCCTTCATGGCAGTGATCAGGGACACTGTGAGCCTCTGAGGCCCACAAAAACCTGCCAGGAAGCGCAGGACCCACAGGGCTTAGCCCAGAATTTGCAACGGTAACATATATTGTCACTTACCTTCTTATCTAGTGATGACGATGATGACCTAGGGGTCTTCAGGATATTCATCCTATGCCAATTTTGCCCACCCTACCTCTGCAGGGATGCCCCCTTGGGCTCCATACCTATCTATGCCACTGCCTATGCCTTATCCCAGTGCAATGGCAACATTGGAGCCTCTGGGCTCACAACTACAAAAAGAAACAATCAAAGAAAAGACGTACTTAAAATACACTTTCTCCTCCACCCCAATCCTCTGCATCCCAAAGGGAACAAAATGAAACTGATGAACCGCAGTTCTGTGACTCATGTCTGGACACATCATTGGCCACAAATTCATCATCTCTGCTGGACAAGGCAGTCATGCCACTGCCCCCAGCAATGGTTGATGACTTCACCTTCCTAGATCTTTTAAAAAGAGTAGCAGCCAAACTTAACATTACGATGGAGGAGATGCAAGGTACACAATATGAGCTTACCAACATCCTTCAGGTTACGCCTTCCACCAAAATTGCTTTGCCTATCAATTCAGTGATCATGGAACCCGCCAAAATTGTCTGGCAAACTCCTGCCACAATTCCTCCAACATGTAAAAAGGCAGATACAAAATAAAGTGTTCCCCTAAAGGGACTGGAGTTCCTATTCAATCCCCCTCCCCTCCCAATTTCTTGGTGGTGGATGCTGCACATCAGAGGAACAAGCAACAACAAAATCGTTTCACATCATCAGACAAAGAAAATAAGACTCTTAACATGTTTGGAAGGAAGGTTTACACCTCAGCCACATTACAGCTCTGAGTAACCAATTATGCTGCACTTCTTAGTAAATACGATTTTAATAACTATACAAACTTTAATAGTTTTATTGACAATATATCCGAGGCAAAGAAGCAACAGTTCAGGGCAGTTCGAGAGGTGTGCTGCTTACCAGAAGCTCGCATTCAGGATGTGACTGAGAGGCTTACCAAACTGATCAAACCTTTGGATCGCTACCCCTTCCTGCTTCTCCACGTGGGAACTAACGATACGGCCAAGAATGACCTTGAGCAGGTTACTGCGGATTATGTAGCGCTGGGAAGAAGGATCCAAGAATTTGGCGTGCGAGTGGTGTTCTCGTCCATCCTCCCTGTTGAAGGGAAAGGACTTGGCAGGGATTGTCGAATTGAGGACATAAATGCGTGGTTGCGCAGGTGATGTCGCAGAGAGGGCTTTGGTTTCTTTGACCATGGGCCTCAGTTCCGGGCACAAGGATTGTTAGGAAGAGATGGGATCCACCTAACGAAAAGAGGAAAGAGTATCTTCGTGGGCAGACTTGCAAACCTAGCGAGGAGGGCTTTAAACTAACTTCCTCGGGGGACGGTGACCAAAACCCTGAGGGGAGTGGGAAAGTTGGATACCGGGAA
>CM057848.1:51562356-51577941 GCA_030068395.1 Apalone spinifera | reverse complement strand
GAAAAGCGGCTGATTTTCCGGAATAAGTGGGCCTGTGTAGACACAGCCAATAGGTTTTCAAAGTATGTTGGATGAGACTCTAATTGCAGTCTTTCTCCCTGCCTCCTACCAGGACTTACTGGCTCATTTACAAATTTTTCCAGTACCATAAATTATCTTGGCATGCCTTGGGACCTGGGCATTGTTTATGAAAGTGCCATCAGTAAAATCAAGCTGAGTTTTATAGCTTTACATGTAAATGAGAGGCAGGCCCCAAACTCTCCACTGAACGTTATTTACTCTTTTGATTCAGATAGGTTTAAAATGTAAGAAGAAATGATAATGTGCACTGCTTGAATCTGTCTTGTGTCTACCACATTTAAAATATAATCCAATATACAAATATAATGTAGTATATTTGTATATTGTGTAGATGTTACATATCAATATTTAAACACAAGTATTTAAATATTCTGAAATAATATAATGGCAGGAGACCTTCAATAAAATAAACATGAACTCCTTTCTCCCTTAGCTGCCCTCTCCCTCTATAGACTCCTACATTTCCACCAATAAAGTCCTATAGGCACCTAAAAATCTAGATGCATGTACACAATTGCCTAGATCCTGATAGTCAGTACTTATTTCACACCAAAGTTCCAGGAGGATCCTCAAAATAGGCATTTCTTCATCTATATTGACTGTGGAGTCCAATGTAGTAGGCATATTCAGAGGCCACCAAACTACTCCTCTTTCCTCCACATTTCCTATTGGCTTAATGTATTTGCTTTTGTGGATGTTATTCTTATGTGCCTAACTCTGATGCACTGTATAGGGAGCCCCATGAAACTTTGATTGGTTATTTTATAAATATAAATTATTTTACAATCTAACAAAATGTGCACCTACTTGTCTTTTATAATTAATTATATCCACACAAATGTACTGAGTACTAATCAGAAGCATTTCTGATGTTTGTTTCATTTCTCTTAACTTTAGCCAAAAGAACAGCAACATATAGAATCTGTTTTGGAATGTAATAGTATTAAGTAACTTAAGAAACTTTCAGCACTTTCTATTTTATAATGACTTTGCTCAATTAACCTAGAAATTATTGTCAGCATCTTTTACATCCTCACTCAGCATTATAGATTCATTTTCTCCAGATGTTCAAATTTGGACTTGACCTAGGCTCAATCCCATGAGGCATCTGCGAGATTCTTTGTTCAAATATGCCAGTGATTTTTGAATGACACTAGTCAATGGTCAAGTGCTTCCATCTGGAAATTCTCTTTACCTTTGCATAGTAGGCAGCTAACTCTAGGTTTTCTAGAGAGACAACATGGGTGAGGGAATACCTTTCCTGGCATTTATACAGCACAGCAATGGAGACTATTTTCGCAGGTATCCACACCTGAGACATTGCTGTAAACTTTGACCTATTCCCTACCTACTGTGTCTCAGTTGTAAGGAAATAAGCAGGGCCAAAAAGCACCGTCACAGACATAATTAGGAGAGATAATTAAGTACTAATCCCAAACAGCTGCAGCACTTACTCTGGGTAGTATACAGTCTGCAAGCCAGTTCATGTTTTACCAGTATTCCGAGTTTTAATGTTTAACTACCCTATATCATTAAACATAAATGTTAAAAAAAAAATCTATAACCCTGTGAATGTGTTCCTAGTTTCTTGGAATAGAATTATAGACATGGCTATCATGCAAATCATTTAGAACCAAAGCATAATACCTTTTTACTAGATAACCCGGTATCTTTATCGCTACAAAAAGTAGGAAGTATTGGAAGTCTCAGTTCTCTGTTCAGTTTTATAGACCCAGAAGATACAAATAGTTCAGACAAACTTTGACTAAGCATCATGGCTTTTGGGGAAATGATAATCTTTCAACTTTTTAAACTTCTCTCCTCCTTACGTGTAAGTCTATCCTTTCTATAAACACTTATTTACCAAAGCGTTGCCGTTTTATTAAACACCATTTGCTTTGTTGCTGATACTTTTATTGTGTCTTTTTTGACTTTTCCTCTTTGAAAGAAATTATCTTTAGCAGATAGAATTCTTTGTCAGCTACTGATTTTAAGAGAGCTTTCCTGCATTTCTTTTATGTTCTGATTTGCTATAGATAAACTGTTAAAATGTCTATTCCTGGAAATCATTCTGAGTATCCTTCACTTTTAAAATCATATTTACACAATGTGATCTTCATGTTC
Organism: Apalone spinifera; assembly: GCA_030068395.1. Classification (NCBI taxonomy): domain Eukaryota; kingdom Metazoa; phylum Chordata; order Testudines; family Trionychidae; genus Apalone; species Apalone spinifera. The sequence continues at coordinate 51,575,736 of CM057848.1, read as the reverse complement.
CTATGTCTTCTGAAATCTCTCAGATCACTTTCTTTTATTTCTACTTTGCCTTGGAAGGCAAGACATCTTACCTAATGTTACCACAAGTACCTCACTGTTTTGTGACTAAAGCTTGTGCCTTACGTAGCATCAGCCATCATATGCACCTCTATTTCGGGGATGTTACCTTAAGGGTTTTTGTTCAGTCATGCTGTATTTCACTCTCCCTTTTAAAAACACTTTATTGAGATGGTTCTCCTCCTCATCTATAAACAATGATTCTGCCCCATGCAGTCTGAAAGAGGTTCTTTTGGAAGCCAGCAACGAGAAGGAAGCAGTACCACAGAAGTGCTACAATTCAATGAATGTCACCAAAGCAAATTCTTCATCTGTCTTTGCCAGATTAAAAAGTGACATCAAATTTAACTTCTTCTGATTTGCTGTACAACAACTGTGGCATAGGAATTTACAAATTATTTGTGCATCAATAGATCATTCTTGGAACACGAATGTCCTAAATCTCTGCAGCATGTTTCATGTTTATACCAAGGAGATAGGCAAGAACGATGTATGAAGACAGGATTGATGTATTGATGGTCAGGGTCAACAAATCATCATAATGCCTCAGTAGGACATCAGCTGAATGTCCCACCAGATCTGCAATACTTTCTCAGGATACGTCTACACTACACTACTGGAGTATCCTGAAATAGCTATCCTGTGTCTTCACAGCAAGCCCGTTATTTTGGGCTTGCTATTCTGATGGCCCTGTAAACCTCATTCTATGAGGTGTAAAGGACATTTTGCAATAGCGCTTTATTTTGAAATTTGGTGCTGTGTAGACAGCGCCAAAGACAAAACAAGCTATTTTGAAATAGCATTGATATAAGATACACAATTTGTTGCAAAAGGGCAACAAAAATGAACATAATTCATATGAGGAGAGACTAACACTGGGTGCTTTCATCTTGGAAAAGAGATGAGTAAAGGGGTATATAAAATCAAGATTGGATTGGGGAAGGACATAAGGAAGTGTTGTTTACTCCTTCTGATAGTAACACAAGAATTAGGGGGTCACCAAATTAAATTAACCAGTAACAGGTTTAAAACAAACAAAGGGATATTTTTTTTCACACAATGCATAGTTAACCTATGGTATTCTGCCAGAGGAGGGTTCCAAAAAGAACTACATAAGTCCATAGAGGACTATTAGTAAGGATGGGCAGGGATGAAAAACCTTACTTTGAAATGTCCCTAACCTCTGTTTAACAGAAGCTGGGAATGGACAACATAGGAATAGTTCACTTGATTACCTGTTCTGTTCCCTCTAGGGCACCTGGCATTGGCCACTTTCAGAGGAAAGGATACGGGGCTAGATGGACCATTTATCTGATCATTTTTATGTCTTGTTTTCTCTTTTTTTCTCCCTGATCTTTTTTAATCCATCTCATCATTGGTACTTTTATTTTTATATTTCCCTTCCAAGATCTTAGTCTAATGTTTTGATGCATCCTTAAATCTCTTAAATACTTTCTGATGCATCCTTAAATCTCTTAAATCGGTATAAACCGATTGCCAATGCAAAGATTTGGATATCACAATGCCAATATGCATTGCAGAGAGTCAAGCTCACTGAAAGCAATTTATGCAGCATGTTTCAACCTCCAAAGTGAATTTATGCCACAAAAAAAAGGGACTTTTCTCCACATCCTCCTCTCAACCCATAATCGGCAAAAAAACTAGTACAAGCATTTCCATATGGAGAAAAGATACCTCTAGCCAAAACAAATTGTTCAGCTTATTAGAATCAGCATGAATAAGTTCACTGAAAATTTGGTGTGGCTGAATAAATTTTGGAAAAGCCTCTTCTGAAAAAACAATCAGAAAAAGGTACTCAAATTGCAAATGCAAATTATGTAGTGTAGACATAGCCTCAGCGAGAATTCTTCAAACAAATTTAGACTCTTTCTTTAGATGAATATTTACAGAGTGATATCATTTTTGCTGTAAACTCCCTGTGACTATTTTTAAAAAATCATTACTTTTATTGAATTTATTGGTTTTAGTCTGTGAGCCCACTAGTGACATGAGGTGGGTGATCACCTTCATGTTCTGGTGACAGCACATGAAGGTACTCAACATTTTGCAAGATCAGACAGTGTAGGGGAGTTCAGTAGGTCAGCCAATGGCTTTTACACACAGAGAGGACTAGTACAGGGAGTGGTGGGTGTGTTTCCCTTGTAGATGGAGAATCTCTTGCTTCCTGAAACTGCCTCTAGAGCAGTGATTTCCCTACATGCCAATATAGATAGGCCAGTAACAGTGTTTGAATTTTCCAAAAATTCAAGAGAAGCTTGCTTTGAGTGATTCAGTTTAGTCCTTTATAGAAACAAGTCCCGCTTGGAAAAAGTAGGGTCCAAACCTTGATGCAGATTTAAATTTCCCCAAATTTCAAATGCCAGAGCAGGTTTTATTTCTATTGCTCTGGACATGTCCATCTGTGTATTAATATTAATTACAGGTGGGACCTCGCTGGTCCAGCACCCTTGGGACTGACTGGTCCCGGATGAGGGATTTTGGACCACCAGTTGCTAATGGAAACTCATGGTTAATGACATAATTATTCCCAAGCCATTTTTGGTAGTGCTGCAGCTAGGGAGACCTGTTTAATTTTAATCATTAAACAGATTAAGCGCTTTGACTGTCTTGTATTAGTTTATTAAACTTTATTTTAAATAAAATAAAATATAAATTTATGTCCAACACAAAAGCTTGCTTTATTTATGGCAGGAATGGGGAACCATTTTTGTGTCGGGGCCACTGACCCACAGAAAAATCTGTTGGGGACACAATTGAGAAGCAAAAAAACTCGTGAACCCCCCCGCCACCACCAACCCTCATTGATGTGGCCCCCAACTGAGTCACATCATTCTTCTGACAGTCTAGCTCCATGAGGCAAGAGGAAGGGAAGAGACAGAGAGGACTGAGGTCTGGGGGTTCCCATAGGCCAGGTTTACTTTTCTGGGGTTCTGGAGTTAGTGGATTTTATGGATCCCCTTAGGCTTTGGGGACAAAAAGGAAGTTTTTGTGTGAGGGACAGGGCTGCCAGTGATTGGGACAGGGATGGGGTGCAGGATGTGGAGAGAGGTGGAGCGCAGAAGGAGGTTTGGGAGTAGGGTGCCTGGCCAGAGGGAGTGAGCAGGAGGAAGGGAGGGTGCAAGGAGCAACTGTGGATACAGGAGCAGGGTGGGGTTAGGTGTTTGGCCAGGGGGGAAGGTGCAGGTGCAAGGGAGGGTACAAGAACAAGCTGGGAGTAGGGTGTCAGGCCAGGAGGGAGGATTTCTGGCCAGGATGGAGGATCAAGGAGCAGACTGGGGGTAGGATGTCTGGCCAGGGGCAGGGAGATGGGGGCAGTGCTTGAGGGGGTTCAGGGAAATGGAGGGGCATGGAGGCTGGGCACAGCAAGGTGGGGGTGGGAAGATAAGTGACTCTGGGATGTCGAGTCCTGAATGGGATGAGGTCCCACAGGGGATAAGTCCATTGGCACCTCCCCCCAGACCTAGTCCCCGTGGGTGCAAAGCCTCAGAGGGCCCCAAGCCCCCACTTGCCGGGTGCAGTGCACCACGAGAGTCTGCCCTGCCCTCCAAAGTTCTGCGCAGCTCAACCTGGTCTGCAGGACCAACCCGGGGATGTGCTGCTCTTACCATAGCAGTAGTGCTTCTCCACGTGTAGCTCTGCAGCCTGTGCAGGAGTGTGTATGTGAGCTTGCTTTCTTCACCTCTCTACCTGTTGGCCAGAGCTGGTGCTGCAACCTCACTGTTGTGTACCAATTATAAGGTTGCAGCGGCAGCGCAGACTCCCTGCTGCATGGGGAAGAAGGGGCATGAGTTTCCACTGTGGATCATCTGGGAGGTGGTCGCAGACCACACTTTGAGAACCATTGTACTAGATGATCCAGAGCTTTAAAAGCTCACTGTCCAACAAACCTTCTTCATGTTAGCAAAGAGTCACTGATACAGAAACTAGTTTTTAGATGTATAATCACTCTTTGCATCACTTGTTAAGACTTTACCAAGCCAAAGATGCCTGATGCCAGTGACCTAAACAACACTTCCACTTTGCCATTAAGAGTAATTATGGCAACCATGCATAACACAGTTAATTTTGCCTGGCTATGAAACATCATCATGATATACAGTTTTTCCTGATATTTTGACAGCTCTGACTTATGTATTTGTAAATATTTGTGGGTTGCTAAGTTACCACATATCCTTACTTTAGTTCTTGTACTATGTCATTTTGAGGCACAACACGTTGTTTTTAGATCTCATAGGGAGAGAGGTTTACAGATTAATGTATGCTTTCTCTGCCTTTCCTAATGGAACTCTTTCATAGACCACAGTGCATTTAGTAAAATTTGCCTTTTTTTCCTAGTGTGTAATCCTCATCACTTTTCCTCTGTTTTCCCCAGCACACAGGTTTGTTGTATGCAATAGGATCCAATAAATGTGATTTCACATGTAACATTATGTTGTGGAAATTGAAAAGTAATACATCTCTACTAGAGGAGCAAGGGGAAGACTATGCTTTTGTAACTTGAAGGTCCATTGATAAGAGCCATGAACTGGTTCTGCACTTGCTTGGTTCAATCAGCAATATCTCATCTGAACTCTGTAAGCCCTTTATTTTTAGAGGGGAGAAAAAATATCTTTGTTGCCAAACAGTAAAGAAATGCAGAGAAGGACCATGAAATGAGCTTTTCTGCAACAGACCAAACAATAGCTGATTGAGCCTGCCTTTATTATGCCTCACCAGCAGCAATCATGTTCTCTTGTTACTTCCAGCCCCTTTGCATTAATTCAGCAGCCCTATCACACAGGAAAACTGCCAGATCTCTTCATCTGAACGTTTCCCCAGTTGGAGGTAATCTCTGCATGGCACAGAGTCAGCATAGCCAATTTTTATACCCGTCTGGCAGAGGTGGAAAGAAGGCGGCAAGGAAAATGTAAGTATCTCAGCTGGCATAGTAACCTCTTGTGGACCTTACATCTGATAAACTATAGAGGAGGCATAGATGAGATGGTATAGCATTGACTCCTGGGTCTGCCACTAGTACCAGTCATTGTATTAGCACTGTTTGTGAGCGGTTTGTATCTGCATATTACTATAAGATCTGCTAGATGTATGGGTGTGCCTCTCCTTTTCCATTTTTCATCATTGCACATCCTGTTGAAGAATTTAGATACACACCCACAAATAGAAAGGGAGCCCAAGAAGTCCTCAGCAGAATTTGAAATTTCAATCCCTTCTGAATACACTCAGAACCTGCACTTCTGCAGAGTCCCCAGGTCCAACACATGCACAATACAGATGCCCAGAACCTGTAATGGTGGGCATGGCATAAAAAGTTAGATATATGAATAAATATTTTCAATACCAGAGATATGAACTTAATTTGAAAATGTCTCAACTGTGGATGAGTTGGCCTGCAAAGTCTGTTTTGATCTAGCTATTCCCTAAGTTAACATTTAAAAGTGGACTTGTAAATTTCTTAACTTGTCTCCTACACTTTTACATATTAAAGAAAATAAATTACATTGTCCTAGCTCTCCTTTCCTCTATTTGACTTATAAATAGGGCAAATACAAATGTGAGCACAAAAGCATCCAACTTTCAAGGTTAGGATTGGATTAGAGTAGGTCAGATGAACAGGAGAAATAGACTTTTGGCTGCACTAAAGCACTTAGTGAGAAATCCAACAGATCCTGAAGGCAAGTCACATAAGACATCTGGCTAAACTTCAGAACCTGGCAGTATTTCACTACTTTATGAAATCTAAACTAAATGTGAAGTTTGACTTCAACAATTTTAGTTATTACTTTGGAAATGGAAATAATACAGATGTCTAGCATTTACAGTCCTGTACCAAAACCTGTAAGTGAACAAGCACAGCTCTGCAAGTTCTCACTGAGTATTTTGTTTCAGTATGGTTAATTTCTAGAGTGCCTTGATTGTCTTCCGAAAATTAGTGGGTAAGAGTAGTAAGTAGTCTTTTCTAATGTTAACTGTTATAATTAGTAGGGTATTCTAATATCAGATCTATCTTGACTTTCACTGTTAAAATATGTGTATTGACAATCTAAAATATTTTGCACATAAAAATAATTAAAGCAATTTTATAATTTTTGTTGGTTTTCATGATAAGCATTCACTAAGAGCACTGTTTCAGAGATAAAAGAAGAAGCACAAGCACTTTGTAAATCTCATACATCTGTTAGCCCTGGTCTACAGCAGGTCTGTCTTTTGAAATAACCCCACTTAGGGTGAATTTATAAGCAGAGTGTCCACCCTACCAAGCCCATTATTTTGAAAATATGGGCTGCTTAAGTAAAAATCTGTACTTGTGCTTTCCTCGGGGAATGACGCTAATTTGGAAATAGTTATTTTGAAATAGTATTAGTGTAGATGCTCCAGTGCTATTTTGAAATACCTACTCCCCAGAGTAATTCAAACTAATTACTCCCCAGTGTTTCCTGGGGCTCTAAGTCAAGATAGGTTCTGTTAATGTTGATGCACTGTCTCAGACTAATGTCAAGGCTTCCCCATAGTGGGGACATGCTATTTTGATTTTGTAAAATCAGGAGTTAAGCCAAATATAGTTATTTTGAAATAATTTCCTAGTATAGACATGCCCTTAAGGTGATTCATTGCACATGACTTTTCCTCCACAGACCTGTTGTTCTTCCTGTGAAGCACATCTTACATTTACTACAGGAATTCACAAAGCTAATGTATTGTTAAGGATTCAGCAATTCTTCTACTGAGTCAAGCATATACAACCTTAGTATTACCGTCTACTAGTCCCCTCCATCTCTGTCAATAAGCTGATGTTGTCGCCCTTTTATGTTCACTGTAATCGTCAAAAATCAACCATTTTTTGTCTCAACTACGACAGCTTCCTCCTGACTTTACTTGCTTTCATTCTATCTCAAGGGCTGCTGCTAATTTCACTAGGTTCTATGACCATATTATCATATGGGGACCAACATGAAGCTTTCCTATTGCCTTCCAATCATAAACACATACATTATGGCTACATCTACACTTGCGGCTTCTTGCGCAAGTACGGCCGTTCTTGCGCAAGAATCTGCAGAGCGTCCACACTGCCCGCCCGCTCTTGCGCACGGAAATTTACAGTACAGCGTGGTAAAAGAGGGTTCCTTGTGCAAGAATTATGCTCTTTTTTATCAGGTGTAAGCCCTCTTGCACAGGAGCTCTTGCGCAAGAGGGCAGTGTGGACACTCGGCAGGGATTTCTTGCGCAAGAAAGCCCTATGGCTAAAATGGCCAGCAGAGCTTTCTTGCGCAAGAGAGCATCTACACTGCCATGGGAGCTCTTGCACAAAAGCACAGAGTGCACATGGCAGTGTGGACATTTTCTTGCGCAAGACTTCTTGCACAAGAACCCTAGCGCAAGATGTTCTTGAGCAAGAAGCCGCCAGTGTAGACATAGCCATAGTGTTTATGATAGAGTATCTCAGTAGGATGTTAACAGGTTGGACATTTAAATCAAGCATTTCTGAATAACTTGCATTTAAGAGTTTTAGAAGAGCTGGATGAAGAGATTTCTGGGTCATTAATGTTGATTTTTCAATAAATCTGAGAACTGGGAAAGTTCCAGAAGACTATGTGCCAATATTTAAAAAGGGTAAACAGAACGACCTGAGTAATTACAGGCCTGTCAGTTAGACATTGAGCCTGTGGAAGATAATGGATGAGATCATTTGGGACTTGATTAATAAGAAAATGAAGGATAGTCATGTAATTAATGCAAATCAAGATTGGTTTATGGAAAATATATCCTGATCTCTTTTTATGAAATGAGATTTTACATTTGATTAATAAAGGTAATAGTGTTGGACTTCTGAAGTGCAGGGTCTAGAAAAGTAACTAGATAAAAAAAACTTGGAAAAACAACAAATGGTCCTGCAGCACCATAGAGATTAACAAAAAATGTAGATGGTATCATGAGTTTCAGGAGTACAGCGTGCTTCAGATGAAGAAGTAGGTTGTGTCCCCAAAAGCTCATGATAGCATCTACATTTTTTGTTAGTCTCTAAGGGTACGTCTAGCCTTACTTTCACTTTCAAAAGAAGAGATGAAAATTTGGCAGTAATTTGCATATCTTCTTCCGATCGCTTTTTCGAAAGAGTTTTTTTCTAAAAAGCAAGCAGTTTAGACAGTTCTTTTGAAAAAATTTTTTTCAAAAGAACCTTCTTCCTCAAAAAGGGTACATCTAAACTACAAATATCTTTTGAAAGTGGAATTTGCATATCTTCTTCCGAGCCCATTTTTGAAAGAGGATCTTTCGAAAATGAAAGTAGTCTAGATGTGGAGGTTTTTTTTAAAAAAAAAAATCACCCTTTTTTGAAAAAAACACTCTTCCTAAAAAAAAAGGAGGTTTATGCGGTTCTTTCAAAAAAGGGATTCTCTATGTAATGATGGTAGCTTAAAGTTGAACCAAAAGGAGGAACAAGACTTGTTAGAGTAAAATGCCATAAGTTGTCAGTTGTGGCATGGTCTTGACTATTTTTGTGAAGAAAAGTTTGTTTACTATCATCTAGTGCAATAAAGCAGGCACTCTCATGCCTTTTCAAAATCATTTCTGTTGCATGTAACTCATTCATCTGGTATATGTACACTTGATTTGCTATCTACCCAAATAGTCTGTGTGATTCACTTACTTCACATATTAGAGGAGTATTCATAAACACAAGATATTTAACTCTTTGAAAAAATGTAATATAAAGAAAACTTCAAGTACTGGTTGAACTTCTCTAATCCAGCACACTATGGTCCAGCAACATCCGTGGTCCAATATGATTTTAGTTAATTGAATATCCACTTCTCAAGAGTATGGTCAAGTTTCCCACTGTCCCATAGAGTTTGTTTACAGCCACCAGTCCTGGCTTTCATTGTTTTGTGCTGTTATTTAGCTCTTAATTTATCCCTAAATGTCTTCTAAGAGCCCATTAAGTAGTGGAAGTGTTGGTACTGCTGCTAGACAATATTGACCTCCTGTGGTTCAGCAAATTCTCTGGTTCAGCACTGGTCAGGTTCCAAGGGTGCCAGACTTAGGCTACGGCTACACTGTAGCCTTCTTCTGGAAAAGCGTATGCAAATAAAGCTTGGTGATATTCCATGTCGTGCTTCATTTGCATAATTAATTAGCAGCTGCTTTTGTGCAAGAGGCTTTCACGCAAAAAGGAGTTGTGTTGATGGCTCCTTTTTGTGGAAAAAACCCCTCTTGTGCAAGAGCCATTCTTCCTGAAGAAGGAAGAACGGCTCTTGCGCAAAAGAGAGTTTTTGCTCAAAAAAGAGCCATCTACGCAGCTCCTTTTTGCGCAAAAGCCTCTTGTGCAAAAGCAGTTGCTAATTAATTATGCAAATGAAGCATGGTGATATTCCATGTCGCGCTTCATTTGCATAAGCTTTTTCGGAAGAAGGCTACAGTGTAGCCGTAGCCTTAGAGAGTTTCAACTGTATATTGATCTGCAATAGGGATACCTTTCATTTGTATATCGCTTTCTTGAAATGGTGTGGATAGCCCTGTCTCTTCAAGGATATAAACATTAATTGCAACCTGTTGTGCTCTGAGATGAGGCATTAAGTCCCTTCCAGTAATCTGCACATTTTTTTGTTGGTTGTTGTCTAGGAGTACTCCCTATGCTTCGTTATTGTTTTGGTGTTTCACTTTCAGGTGATCTGCTAGATTACATTTAATCAGGGCCATTCATACATTGTAAGTGATCTTCTGATTTTCATTCATTTCAGTATAATGCCTTTAACCATAACCATTAAGACTGGTCTCTAGGACTTGGAGGGTCCTATTTGGGGCTTTATTACAATTCTGGGGTTTCTGACACCTCCATTTTGAAAATGATGTGCTATTTCCTCCTCAGACAGTTTTAAACTTAATACATTTCTTTCTCAGCTGTCTCATATTATTGCATTACTCACCCCAGCATTTGTTAACAAGCACAGTCTCAGTTTTGTTTTCTCTACCTTTATGGAACATTTTATATGGGAGTTAGTTTTTAAATGGTATTTTTGTGTTCATCACTGTTAGGACCTGCCTTAATGTGTTTTCTTTTAAAATTCTGCAACATTCAATTAAAGTGCAGATTGCTTGCAAAAAGGTTGCCTTAAGGGTAAACCAAGCCAGATATGTGAATGTCCTCAAGAAATGAATATAGACTGTGATTATTAATGGAGCCTTTAGGAGTAAGCTGTCCAAATCCCATTAAAAGTCAATGGGATTTGAGAGCCTAATTCCTTTGGGCTCCTTTGAAAAAATGGTAGCAGTGCCCAAACTTCCCCAGTTTTTTTTTTAAAGATTAATATTACATTTCCGAAAATTAAGAGGAAATTGTGCTGTACCTTTGGGCAGAAAGTAAATACACTGTAGTGATAAGGAGAGAAGGCGAAAAGCTTATGCACATGCATCTAAGGAATTACTACAGTTTTCATGTGTCTGTATATTTGTATATATGACCCATAAATCCATCAGTTTTGCCTCCTCCCTGGCCTTTGGACTCTCCCCTAGCATTCACTCACCACAGCTTGATGGCAGCACGACTTATTGGGAGCAGATCCTTTTGTTCATGACCTTCGAATACAAGAGGAGGTTGGATTCAGAAACTCTTTATACTTCAGCACATTTCCATGGTTGTCTGAATGAAAATACCCATACAAAACAGTAACCTTAATAGGATTTACTAAATAAGAGGCAAACTGGACTTTAAAGAAAAAGAATAGTTTGATTTTTTTTAAATCTAGATTTATGTGTCTCATAAATTAAACTAGATAAGACATTTTTAGCTTAGTTACAGGAAATAAATAAGAAAAGTGAACAGCTTACAAAGTTGGAATGCAATTACCTATCTCTGACAATTCGTTGGCCAAACTGTGAGTATGTCCTGCTGAACAGATAGCAGCTGTGTTTAGTGTCCTACTATCCATACATATTAAACCCTGTAGCACAGTAAGCTTGCTTATCCAGACTAGCTTCATCTGGCTGCATCAATGGACGCTCAGGTGTTAAGAGTCCCTTAACGTAGGCTGAAGTTTCATTAGAAAGGGTTTTTGGTGTACCATTTAGGAAGAAGGCCATGTGATTTTTATTTCCTAATGATCTCTGGAAGTTTCCTCCAAGGTTCCTGCTTCCAAGGCTGGTATGTCAAAACCCCCAATGATTTCCATTTTTTCAGACTGAACTGACAGCCTTTTGATCTGGATTGTTGTTTCTTTCTATAGGTGCTAGCACTTTCCCTTTTGCCTCCACCTCTGCTAAGCACCCAAATAGTTTAAAGTGTGACTTTTCAAATTCAATTTTTCCTTAAAAGTGTTGCTTCATCTACCATTTGTTTTGAATTATGAATTAGGGATATACACAAAATAAAATGAAAAATCCTGGGAAGGAACAAAAATTGTACCTGTACTTCTTTGGATGTTGCAACTTTGGTCTGATAACATATCGGGCATGAATTTGGATCTGTATTTGATTAAATTTAGGAACTTTAACCATGCATAATTAACATCTTGTGGTGCTTTATACTGATGGCATACCCTATCTTTTAAAAGTACATTTCTCAAAGGAAAATTAGATCTATATTTCTAAGGCTTTTGATATACTTCCTGCCTTTCATGAAGCGTGACAGCCCCGAAATGGCATTTTCTGCATACTAGCAGAAAATAATCTATTTTTAGAACTTAAGGATGTGAGTTTTTCTCATATGTAAATTAGATACTTAACTAAAATTAGGAATCTAGCATTAAATATTAATGCTTTGGCTGTTTCTTTAAATAGTTGGATTTAGCAAAATACAATTAGATATTTTAATTATTAAAAATCATTCCTTATAAAAAATCTCAGATCCTAAGAATTAAAAGCAAACTTTCGCTTGAGCAAATGGATTCTGGAGTGTTCACTTTTCCCGAAAACATTTTAGTCAACTATAAAATGGGAAGAGAGTTAAATGTGTCTCCTATTAAGAGAAATATACCATATGGCTAGGCATTTACAGTGTTACAAAATGGGAAAATGAAAGAAGGGAGCCCAAATATCCTTTGATGCATGTATACAACTGTCATTAAAATGAATGGGCTGCATACGTTAAGAGAGGATGGCATCTCAAATTTGGGACCAAATCTTGTTTTTGCATGTTTCAAAGATGGTCCATTTAATAATAAGATCCATAATAATTTGTAATTCAGGAATTCTCTGAGAAGAGTTTGGGAGAGTTTTCCAATCTATCTCAGCTTCAAAGCTACCTCAGCTCTTTAAAAAAAAAAAAAGTGAGAAAGATCTGCTGATCCATTAAATAGCAAAATTAAAATATACGTGAATAGGCCTGGGCCTCAGTTGTTGTCTTTTTGTTTTTTGCCAGCTACTGCTCACTGTATGGGTTGTTTTGCTGATATGGAAGCAGGAGTCAGGGCAGGGACTTAGGGGGATCAGGGCAAGGGGGTGAGAGTGTAGAAGGTGCAGAAGTCAGGGCAGGGTGTAGAATATGTAGGGAGACTCAGGGCAGAGGGCTTCAGGATTCAGGGTGGCAAGAGTGGAACTGCTCCAATGGCAGCTCCTCCCTGGGTGCCAGGACTGTGTTGCTTCCCCTCCTGGTTGGCAACTCCTCTGAGAGGGGAGGCTAACCCCCCTCCGCCCTCTCCCCTCCGGCCAGCAGCTCCTAATGCAAATATTTTAAAACTGATCATCTAATGCATTCCATATCAATGGCAAATCCTATGATACCAATTGGCAGATCAGTCTAATGAATAATGAAAACATATCTTCCCTGTACTGTATTTTACATATAACGATTCATACAATGGCAGCGACTTGCTGTTTTGAAAATCACAGATGGACTGATGGACAGACATGACAGATGCATGAACTCTCTAAAATATAAAGCTTAAGATCAAGGGTAAACTTAAGGGTATATCTGCACAGCAGTGTTATTTTGGAATAACTAACGTTATTCCAAAATGACATAGTCCACTACTATACTACAAGCAATTATTTCAACATATTGGCAAAATAATTTTGTGCTGGAGGACTGTTTGCTCTTACTCATGAAACCCTCATTTTACAAGGAGTAAGGGAAGTCGGAGGAATAGTGCTTTTTCTTGGACTTCCTGCTGTATAGACAGCACCTAAAGCTGAAATAAGCTATTTCGACTCAAGCGACCCAATTGACGTAGCTCAAGTTGCACACCTTATTTTGGCTTTAGCCTTGCTGTGTAGATATGCCCTAAGAGTCATTGCTTGATTATTGTAGCCAGACAGGAACCCCCCATAACATCCATTTTTACTTGCTTGAAGCATGCAGGGCACACAGAGCAG
>CM057848.1:51526293-51546750 GCA_030068395.1 Apalone spinifera | reverse complement strand
AATCTCCATCTCTGGAGCTATTTAAGAGTAGGTTAGATAAATGTCTATCAGGGACGGTCTATACAGTATTTGGTCCTGCCATGAGGGCAGGGGACTGGACTCGAAGACCTCTCGTGGTCCCTTCCAGTCCTAGTATTCTATGATTTGATATGCAATGTTTGTGTGTGCCATGAAATTAAATCTTTGCTCCAGCTATAGCATCTGTCAAGAGTGTGGGCTTGCCAAAAGATAGATCTGATAATTGTATCAGATAAATCTGATAATTCCCCAGAAGCTTTTTTTTTTTTAAAACAAACAGAGATGCCTATCTCCTAGAACAGGAAGGGACCTTCAAAGGTCATGGAGTCCAGACCCTTCTCTCCACAGCAGGACCAAGTACCATCCTTGATAGATTTTGCCCCTAAGTCCCCTTCTCAAGGATTGCGCTCCCAAGCCTGGGTTTAGCAGGCCAATGCTCAAACCACTGAGCTATCCCTTAGTTTGCTAAGAAGGTTTTTAGTGAACGTAGACGTCCCTGAAAATCAATTTGACTGTCCTCAAAAAAAACCTCAATTTGCTGGACACTTGTGAGGATACATGAAGCAAATATTATGCGGGGTCTTGCAAACCCCCAAAGACCCTCATGTTTGATTTTTTTGGAGAAAAAAACCCAAAACAAAACCAAACCAACCCCAAAGGCACGGAAACTATGATGATAAAAGCAATGATGAAGATTCACACAATAATTTCTTAACTTCTTCCTCAAAATATAACCAATCTGATACTGAAATAATTAATTTGGCATCTAGTTGGCCCCAATACCTTTTTAATGATTTTCTTTTTTGGTACACTAATACAATGAAGACCTTGGAAGTATAGTACTTTCATTTTCTCTATTGACTTACTTTAAGGAGTCAATTACTTTTTTAGTGACTCCTTTTTCTACACAAAACCCACAGCAGGGTGAAAAAAACACGTGTGGAAAGATTGACCTCATCTTAGTTTGAGATTGCTTAGTGTATTAAGAGGCACGTTTGGCAAGAAAATTTTATTTACACTATTTTATTCACTTTGGACTCAGATTGGCCTCAGAACATTAATTATACAATTTAAATTGTACCGTAGTCACTGTATATGATTAACATGGAGATAGAATCTAAAGGTCTAATTCTGCTACCCTTACTCATGTTGAGAAGTATTTTACTCCGGGAGTGGGTCTCATTGACTTAAAGGGACAGATTCAAATTCTTTTACATGGCATAGTATATTGCACTGTTGTAATTCCATTGATAGCAGGAAGCCATATTCACAGGATAAGGTATTACCCAATCTACACTTCTCAAAATCTGTCAAAATTGGCATACAGGTCCATACTGTAAAATCCTAGTATCTTCATGTATAGTTACTTGTTTGAATAATCCCATTAAAGTCAATGAGATTATTAATTTTAAATGCGTCTTCCCCACAATGACTAAGGTGCTGAGTGAGGTATTAATTAATACCAGCTACTATACCAAATGATTAAAAGGTAGCAAATGTTATATCTATATTTTAAAAGACTTGGAGGGTAGTCCAGGGAATAACAGAGCAATAAACCTCAATTCTATACCTGGTAAATTGGTTGAAATTATAATTAAAAATACATGATGATGTAATTGGGGTTTAACCAGCATGATTTCTGTTAATGCAAAACTTTTCTTATTAATTTAGTAGATTTTTATGAACATATCAGTAAAATAGTGAATAAAGTAGAATCAGCTGAAATAATTGATTTAGACTTTCAAAACGTGAGGTCCTTTACAGGAGATACTAAATAATGTTGGCTGAAAGACAAGGTATTATGGTGATCAAGAATGGGCTGAGAGATTGGAGAGAAAGAATAGGAATGGCAGATGAAAAAAATGAAAAAAATGAAATATTCCTATATATTATTGGCTTCTATATTAACTATATCAGTTCAGGAAAAGGCAACTCAATAGAGATGACTCTTCAAAGAGTACCTGTAGTCCAATAAAGCAAATATGATGGTAGGATGTGTAAGGAATGAGGTGGAGAATTGTATGAAAATACTGGAATGCCTTAATACAAATTTATGGTACTATCTCATCACGAATATTGTGTGAAGCACTGGTTACCCCATCTCTATAAGATTATTACTGAATTAAAAGGCAAACTCTCTCTCTGCAAGCTTCCATCATGGTTAGTGACCAAAGTTCAATGGCTATTATCCTTTGTCTTCTCAGGTACAGAGAATGAGGTGAACAGTAGTGGGAGGAGAGTCCTTTGGGATGTTTACTCCTCTGTTTTTTAAGTGTGTGCCCTTCTCTTGAAAAACATGTCCAGCCAGAGCTGTCCTTACCCATATGGAGACTACATCCCAAAATTTGGGACACTAGTGGGTATTATTGTCCACCCACCCACTTTTTCCTTTCTTTGTTCCGTGACAGCTGCAGCCTGGTGAGTTGAACTCCAGAGAGGATCTAGTTAACTTAAAAATGAAAAAGCCTGCCAGACTTATTAGCAGAATTTTAGACCTGTAAAAGAGCCATGCAAGTTATAATAAAGTCATTTAACAGTCATTTGGAACCCCCAGGTATATAATGTCAGTTTCTGAATTGAATGTGCTAGTCTATAGGACCTTAGTTTAAAATTTGCTTTAAATATATTTCAGTAGTGTGTCCCTGAAGATTATAAAATCACATATCTAAAAACTGTGCCTCCCTGGGCTGCTTTTAGGGGTAGGGGCACCAGTTTAATAGTACTCATAGAGCTCCAGAAATCCTAAGGATGGCCTTGTGTCCAGCAGAGACCTGGGAGGTAGAGTTTATGTGGAAGGATGTTTCCTGCTGAGTTTTTCACCTGTTTGAACTGCCTTTGATTTTTCTCTTTGCTTGACTGCTCTCTTTACTGCTTAAATGGAAATCAAGGCAAGCTCCAAGCTTGCCAACAGGTGGGGACAAAAGGGGCAGTTACACCACCTGGGACATTTCCCGCCACTGCTGGTGCAGTAGATGGATGTACCCTAGGGCTTAGTTAGGAGACAGATACCTCAGCAGGTAGCAGTAGGCAGAAATGCCCATGACCAACTGCAGGAACCTAGGCAGCTAGAGAACTTTTACTGCAACAAAATTTAGGCCTTGTCTATATTTATCAGGAAGGTTGAATAAAGATACTCAGCATTAATCTTCCCAGTAGTGACGATGTGTCTTACATATTGAGTGAGTTTGGGTGTTAGGCAGCAGCCTAATTTAGGTTTAGGCAGCAGCCTGATTCAGAATTTCAGGAGCCATGAACTCTCTTAGGGTATGTCTACACTGCAACACTATTTCGAAATAATGCCTCCACACAGCAAACAGTTATTTTGAAATAGTGTCAAAATAGTGTCAAGCTGGAGGACTTCTTACTCCAACTCCTGTAACTCTCATTGTATGAGGAGTAAGGGAAGTCGGAGGAAGAGTGCTCTATTTCGAAATAAATTACACAAATTGATCTACGTCAATTGCGTATTTCGAGTTAAACCCTGCAGTGTAGACGCACCCTTAGTGTGTGGAACTAATCTGCCATTATTGGAGTTCAACTAACTTGTATTTTTTTAGCAAATTCAGTCCCTTCGTAAAGTTTCATTCAAATCATCAATTGTCAATACTGGCATGCAACCATTTAAATGTTATTTTTCCAGCACCGTCATTTCTGCCATACTTACAGTAAGATTTTCCAATATGTCTATAATCTAAATGTCTAGCAATATTACTGCTGTCAAATCTGACTGGAATTGCTTGATGGTTTTATCCACAAACGCAGATGGTATGTCAGAACACATTAATGATCAACATCCTCATGAGAAGATTAAAGAAATCAATTGTTTGTTTTCAAAAAATGTGAGGCCTTGCACATGCAGTTTTCCTAATTTGCATCCCCATGGATTTACTGACAAAGATTTTTTTTTCCTTTGGAAGTCTTATAAAAGCAGATTAAACATGTCTGCTATTTTTTTGGATCTTTGAAGGTAGTCAAGTATTTCATCCATAGATCTCATTAGCATTAGCTAAGGCGGTATAGTGATGAAATGGAAAGTACAGATTTATTTTTTAAACACATCCTATAGCTGTTTCTTCTAAGAACACAGAGCGTAGAAAGAGTCCTTTATGGAGGGCACTTGGGATTGGTGAACAGACCAGCTGCTTCTCAAGAACCCACTATGTAGGCACACTGCCTCAATTTCCCTGCTCAAATCAGACTGCTTAAATCAAGCTACCAAACAACTCTTCTGTACTTTAGTCACATTTCTCTTCAGGGCTGCTGGATTTATTAAAATAACAAGATCATTCTCATATAAAGCTCTCTGTTTTCCATCAAGTCCATATTCCCAGTCTTTTCCACTGGGATCTCTCAGGCCTTCTCTTCATGGGGCCTTTTTGCAGAAGACTCAGGATTCCCTGTTAGAGCTTGCTCACTCCCAACACTCCTGGGCTGTATCTAGACTGGACAGTTTTTGTGCAAAAGCAATTGCTTTTGCGCAAAACTTGCCAGCTGTCTACACTGGCCACTTGAATTTCCGCAAAAGCACTGACTTCCTACTGTATGAAATCAGTGCTTTTTTGTGGAAATACTATGCTGCTCCCATTCGGGCAAAAGTCCCTTTTGCGCAAAACTTTTGCGCAAAAGGGCCAGTGTAGACAGCTGAGATTTGTTTTGCGCAAAAAAGCCCCGATGGCTAAAATGGCGATCGGGGCTTTCTTGCGCAGAAGTGCGTCTAGACTGGCACGGACGCTTTTCCGCAAAAAGTGCTTTTGTGCACAAGCATCCGTGCCAATCTAGACGCTCTTTTCCACAAATACTTTTAATGGAAAAACTTTTCCATTAAGAGCATTTGCGGAAAATCATGCCAGTCTAGACGCAGCCCTGGAGTGTTTCTTTATTCCCGCCTGATACCTCAGGGTTCCCTATTGAAGTGTACTCACTGCTTGCAGCCACATGCTGCCTCAGCAGACCTCTTCTGAAATCTCTCACTCTTCTAGTTAATTCTATCCCTTGAACATCGCCTGTCACCATCACTCATATTTTCTGTTTCGCTCTCTCCCCAGGTTCTGCTGCTCTTTTAGGGGGATCATTTGCTTTCTTATTGGATATCCCTACCTAGTAACTATGGTTGTCTGCTCCCAGGCCTGTAGCTCTCAAAGGAGTAAGCCACCTTGCTATGAAATTCAGCAATGGACTCAAGACACAAGGGGGGAGAAACAAAAGAACCATGCCAATGTTTCTGTAGAATGCTTAATGCTCACTAAATCTTATTATTATCAGAATAAACTGCCCTGCAACATCCGTCTTTTTCTTCTCACATTATCTAGTGTGTGTGTTGTATCAAGCTAATTCCTTCACGATAGAGACTATTTTTATTTTTTGTTTTTTAACAGTATGAGGTGCATCATGAGTGCTTACTGAATATTAATAATGGAAAAGTTGAAAGTTTTGTATAAAAAACAATTCGGCATAACGGGAACTATACTTATAGTTTGTCAATAGTAGTCTGTTAGACTTAGATGTGGAGATAGGAAGCTACCATTTGTGCATTTGACTAACTCTCATTTGTGTCTTTGAAAGTATCAAAGATATCCCCTTTCTGAACCAGAAGTTGTTTCAAAGTCACATGCCCATTCTTTTCTACATTATCATAAAAACTTTATTCACAAAATATGTGCTGTTACGGCCTTCTCCAACTCCCATTAACTTCAACAACTGGATGGAGCCCTCATAGCTATCAGGGAATGTCAATATTAAATAGCTAGTAACCTGACTGGTTTGCCCTAAAAATGTACCTTTTTCTGATAACATATCAAATTACTTTAAATATTGAAATTTTTCAATAGTCACCCAATAAAGACTAATCAAGAATATCAAACAGAAAAAATAATCAGTGTCCCAGCAGGAAAAAAAAAAAGATCTAAGGTCATTTTCATTTGCAGTTTGACCTAATATTATTATTTCAAATGTAAATTTTATACCTCACAATTGCAGTACTTCAGTGGATTCTGCCTTGGATTGACTGACACTTGTCATGTACATACAATACAGACAGATTGTTTATCTTGACAGCAGGCTGATGACAAAACATCTATACTATGATTAAGCTCATTTCTAGATTAGAAGTCACATTAACAGTTTTTACTTCTGGTGTTAATGTGACTGTTATGGTTATCTCAGTCCCTATTTAGTGTTTGGAAATAGTTTTCCCAGGGACATATAAAGATTATGACTAATAAAAAGCAGAGAACAGCATGGCTTGCAGTAGCTTGTTTACTAGAACTTCCTGATGGTGATTTGTCCGATTTTCCTTGATTTTTGCTTTTCTCTGTGTTTTTGAAACAGAGACTACCTTTATATATAGGTTGCAATGTTTCTTGGTTTTTTTTTTTCTAATTCTAGAAACTCTGGACATCTGAGGAGAAATGATTTAAGAAAATTAAATGGTAGCATCTGCATTAATTTCATGTTGTATTTAGTGTGCAAATATTTCAGCAAATGGGATAGAGAACTTGCACAAATAGGGAATGTTTTGTAACACATATAAGCAGTCTATAGGTCAGCTGTTTCCTTTCCCAAATTTGCAAGTTGAAAAATGTGGATATCAAGTTTAAAAGTTTAAATCATCATACACTTTGAATCAAATTGGGATAGGTCATGGAGCTATGCCAATTTACTCCAATTGACATTCTGACCTATTATTTCAAACATTATACCAAATTTCACTTTCTTTATGTTTTTCTGAGTCCGGTGATGGAGTAGGAATTTGAACCCAGCTGTCCCATGAGCTTAACCTAACCACTGGAATATAAGGTATTTTGAAGTATATGGGTGGATGGCTCTTTCAGTCTCTCCTGTTGAAGCTGTTCCACTTTGTACTAAATAGTTAAATATTCATTAGGCAGAAAAAGTGTGAAGATGACTCTTTAGCTTGGTGGTTTGCATGCTCTCCTTGGGGAGACCCAGTTTCCAGTCCTTGCTCCAACGCTTATTTAATTATTTATATAAAACGGAACAGCTCCAATCAGACAGATTGAAAAACCAACTCTCCCTCTGAATATCCTGTAGCTTAGTGGTTTAGGTCCTGCTTCTATGACATGAGAAAAGGGGATTCAAAGTCTTCTTTTGCATCATTTAAAAGGAAGCATTGCTGGCATCCTAGGAAAATGTTCTAACTCCTTGTCTGTTGAGAAAGGGTTGATGTGGCATAGGCTCCTAACCCAGGAAAGAGTTCACAGCTGTGAATCCCAGGTGGAGATAGGTGCTTCCCTTCAGTGCAAAAGTAAATGCCTCATTCCTTTGTTGCATGGGGTTTAGGTCATGCATTTCCTACTGGTTAGGTGAGGTGGCTTCAACTATTCAGCTTACTGGTGTCTGTGATTCTCTTTTTGTAGGCATTTAACTCTCCCCATACATTGTATAAGGAGCCTGGGTGCCTAATTCAGAATTGTGAATTCCATCAAGTGTCAGAATTCCTACAGGATGGGTGTTACACACCTCAGCAGCTGTTGTGAATGTAGCCTTGGGTCACACACGACATCAGTGGGAAAGTGGGGGAAAACAAGACTTGAACCACTGCTTGCTTTAGGCTAGGCTAAGAGTTTAGCCACTCTTTTTTTCTAAGGCAGCTAACTATCTTCACAGAGGGTACTATGTGGGCCCAGCCCTTATTAGGCACAGGTGAAAATTAGCTCAGAATCAGATACCTATTGGCTGGTATGCTTTCAGCTCAACTACAAAAGCTGAGTTGGGAACCTCAAGGGCTATGGAGATAAATGGGTGGGCTTGTGGTAGGGAGAGTTTGGCAAGTAATGGAGATGCTAGTGAGATAGGAGCTTGTTAGCTATAGCATGAGATAGAGTAGGAGACTGCTCTATGGATGATGTATGTACTTTGGAGAAAGAGTGGGAAATTTGGGGAAAAGTCCGTAATGCATTGTCTTTATTTGCTAAAGAGGCAGTGTGAGAGTTGACAGGAAAGGGAAAGAGGATATGTTCTTATCTCCTAAGATATCAGCTATGGTGGGTCTCTCTGAGCAGGAGACTGTACAAAGCTATTGGCTCGGCTGGGAATCATCTTTGTGATGTGCTTAAAGAAACCTGAATGGCATGACCCATATGTGTATACTCTGACAATTAGTTTCTTTGAAAGAATCAATAGGCAAACCATTGATATCAACTAGGGAATATCCTTAGATTTCTTGGATTGCCACCTGTAGCCTCCAGCTCACAAAAATCAGGTATCATATCCCCTTCTTCCACAGGGTACTAGCAGAGAAATGTGAAAGTATTCTATGTCACTTCTTCCCTGTAGTTATTTATATTTCTAGAGTACCAGTTGAGGATCTGGATGCTACTTTACTAGCTGTAGATACAGGCTGAGAAGCCATCCTTTAGTTCTGTGTATGGCAGACAAATTTCTCCACTTTCTGCCACTATGATTATTTTTATTTTATTTCACCAGACACACTTGGTATAGTTCACATTGAAAACAATGGAAAAAGGGTACCCAGAGCCCTAGCACAAAAGCAGTTCAGTGACTCAGACTAGGATCTGTACTTACTTTGCATTAGCATGGCACAACAAATTTTAAAAATGTAACTCTATACCTTGCCAAGAAATCTTACAGGAGCCTACTTTTCCAAGGAATTACACCTAAGATTTAGCCTGGGTGGCCAAAAAGGAGAAGTCCTTGTTTTCATACTTTCCTGATTTAAAAAAAAAATTATTTGGAATGTGCCAGCATTTTTAAAGGCCTCTAATGTGACTTAAAGTGGAAGGTATTCAGGAGTATAAAATATGAATAGGTGAGCAATCCAACAAGCATTGCCTCAACGCTTCAAAGCCTTCACAAATCATATTTTCAAAGATATGATGAAGTATGCATTTCAAAAGTCAGACATCTGTTCAACAGCTTTTCTTTACTAACCACAGAAAATAAAAGTTATTTAACTTTATAACTTACAAAATGACAAGTCAATAACATTTATTCAGTTTTTTTGTGTTGCAACAAGTTCAAAAGTTCAGATTCAGCTTATACTCAAAAACTGATTTTAGTATACAGGTTACTATATTATTGACAGATATTCTTAAATCTATTATATTTTGAAGAGTTTGTGGATTTGTTTGTGCAAAATTGTGATACTTAATGATTACCTACAGATACAAAATTTTGCATAAACAATCCTGCCACTTACATTAGCTGAATGCACTTGTTTTTATACCAGACTATGCTGGGTGAAAGGTTTAAATAATTATTTTTGTTTTTCATTGGAAAAAAGTCATTACTATTATGATTATAGTTCATAGAAAATATTTGCTAACAAAATTAAATTGTCACCTATTCAACTGTCATTTTAGTGCAAAGAAAATTTTTACTGTTACAAATCACAAAATAATTCAAATTAGTTGCGGAAAGAATAGTGGAAGCTCTTTGAATTTCTGATTCAAATTTACTATGTATGGTAATTATTCAATACAGTGAATAATGTTTGAAGTTGAAATGCTACAAATTTAAAACTATTCCTTTTCTTCCCTTTTGCAAACACATTAATAATAAATTCTATTACATATATTTAATCTCTTGAACTTTCCTATAAGTGCAATCTATGCAAAATGACTTTGCCCAGTCAATGACGGGCCTTAACTGCTAGTTTTGAAATATACAATACCTGATAGCCTTAAATAAGGAATCCTGTGCATACAAATGAAAATGGATCTGTTTGTTTACATATATAATCACTTTTCAAATATCCTTGTTGCTATTGGCCAATAGAAAATTAAATATGTAGAGCTAGATTGAGCATTGTTTCAACACAACCACCTAAGGGAACAAGGGCATCATTGCCCCTCACCCATCAAAAGAAATTTACCAGCTCTAATTGTGCTGGGCACAGAACAAGGTTAATCTCCATGAACATAATGGTTGGGCGGCTTTAGTCAGTCCACAAACATACAGCAATTTTACTAGTTGTTATTTGAAATTAAGACAGTTGATTGTCCAGTGTATGAAGTTATTCATGCCCGTGAAGAGTATGTATACAAATTCTACTTACTTTCTGAGTGAAGAATTTTAATTTCGTAGCATTTTACACCCACTTTGTATAGATGTTAATGGCTATACAAGGTGCAAGGTAATGAAGAATCGGCCCCAGATACTCTAAATCCAAACAAATTATCCAGCATATCCATCTCCATCACTCTTCATGTCTCCTCTTTCTTTCAGTTTCTCGCCAGACAGTAATGTTCTAAGATCAAATATTCTCTATAAATTGGAAGAACATTTAACTGATTTATGAGGCTTTTAGCTATTACATACTTACCTACTCAATAAAAATACTTACATCACATGACACACATACTAGCTCCGCAATCCAAGACTCACTCTTAAAGTGACACATACATCAAATTGTAATGAGATTTCCCGTAGCTAATATATCACTTCAGGGCAAACAACAAGCATTCTACAGCAGATATTTTCTTGTCCCTCGTTAATTGTGCTTTGGTTTTTTGGACAGCCGTGTTTTATTCTTTTTTTTTTTTTTTTACTACTACTACATAACAGTTATTTTATTAAATGTAAGAGGAAATAGTGATGAAGAATTATAACTGAGAAAGGCAGACATACAGGCACAAGGAATAAACACAGCCTGCTGATGGTTGTCATTTTTCATGTTATTTGGACTTTGCCTTCAAAGTATGGTAAAGTACTAGCTGATGATCACACTTAAGAAGTATACACAGTAAATTCAGAATTGTGATCATGATGATGAAATGTATTTCTTAATGTAATTCCTTAATACAGTGACAGGTTTAATTTAGTGCTATTAATCCTTTAGTAAAATAATAACCAAAATGCATGCAGATACAGTTAATGATTATTAATTAAGATAGATTTAAAACACAATACTGAAGCATAGAAGATTAGGGTTGGATGATACCTCAGAAGGTCATCTATTTGAACCTTCTGCTTACAGCAGGATCAATCCCAGCGAAATCATTTCAGCTAGGGCTTTGTCAAGCTGGGACTTAAAAATCTCTAGGGATGGAGATTCCACCACCTTCCTAGGTAACCCATCCCAGTGCTTCATGAAATACTCCTAATGAAATAGTTTTTCCTAATATCGAACAAAGACACCCCTCACTGCAACTGGAAACCATTCCTTCTTGCTCTGTCATCTGCCACCATTGAGAATAGCATGATTGAAGGCTGCTATCAAATTCGACCACCCTTCTTCTCTTCTGCAGACTAAATAATTCCAGTTTCCTCAGCTTCTCCTCATAAGTCATGCACCCTGGCTCCTAATCATTTCCATTGCCCTCTGCTGGACAGTCTCCAATTTTTCCACATCCTTTCTGTACTGGGGGACCCAAAACTGGATGTAATACTCCAGATGTGGCCTCACAAGTGCCAAATAAAGGGGAATAATTATATCTCTTGATCTGCTGGCAATGCTCCTACTCTGGGTCCACGCATCCAGGATATGTCTAACTCTTGAAGATTATTCCTTCATATCTCTATTTTACTCCTTTACTATCCATCCACACAGACAATATTCTCATCCAGAATCCCATTATATCTTGTCAGTGGTTTCAGTTAAGGAGTTGGGGGGAGTAAGGTACTTCCAAGTTTTTTGTGGTTGCTTAAAGTACAAGAAGCAGAGCTGATGGGCCATGGTCCGACTTTTAAGCAGTGGTTCCATACTAAATCTTTGTGATTGCTGCTGGCACAGGATGGCACATTACTCAAATTTAGCCTGGATGCCCCTCCATCCAGATGTGCGGCAGCTATGCCAAATTATGTTGCAGCTTAATATAGGGAATCTGTTCCTGTACTGCAAGTAGAGCATAGGACAGGTGGCTGAGAACTTGGATCCTTGCAGCACTGGGGCTATGTCTACACTACAAAGAAAAGTCGGAAAAAGATATGTGAATTGCAAACTGCAAATTGCGTATCTTTTTCCGCTTTTCTTCCGAAAGAGGCTTTTCTGACATTTGGCCCAACTACACGGGGCCAAATGTCAGGAAAAAAAAACCCTCTTTCAGAACACCCCTTCTTCCTCTTTCAGAACACCCCTTCCATAAAATGAGGTTTACAGGGATGCCAACAAAACATGTCAATTTTTCCGACTTTTTTTTTCGGAAAAGCGGACGTATTCCTTGGATTTGACAGGGCTTTTCTGGGATACCTTCAGTATCCCAGAGAAGCTCTGTAGTCTAGATGTACCCTGGCTTGTGTGGTGTGAGGAGGAGAGGAGAGACTCCCTACCCTAATGAGATTTGGGGTTTCCACTGAAGTTTGGAAGAGCAGAGACTGGATGCCAAGAAATATCTGAATTGGCATCACTGTCTCATGTGCTGGTTACTGCAATGTCATTTTCTCTGATCTTGACAAATACATTCTTACTCAGCTACTTATGTCAGATCCAACTTCTAATTGCCCAGTGACTTTAAAGGTTAAATTTTCCTACAGTCATTTTTGTGCTTTCTCCCATGTTGTTCTGTAAATATCTGCAAAGCTAACTCATTTGTCCCACATCAAATTCCTCCTTACATCTCTCCTTGTGCATACAAAATAGTCACAGTGGTTAGATCACTGGTGTGGTGGGACAGTTGCCTATCCTGTTGACCAGTGTTGTTTCACTGTTTTTCCTTTTACTCCTCCATCTGTCTGTCTCTATCTGTTGTCTCGTGTTTTAGACTCATAAGCTCTTTGATACAGATACAGCCTTTTTGTTTTGTCTTTGTATAGCACCTAGCACAATGAGGCCTTGGTCCTTGTTTAAAGCTGGTAGAATTTACTGTAATATAATACAAACAGTAAATGACAATAATGATCACAATTCATTGTATCAAATCTGAGTCTCATGGGACCATAAACATATAGAGTGTCAGGCCAAAATATATCACTGGAAGCGACTGACCTCCATACCACCAGCATCCTGCACTGGGGCTCAGTCTCTTATCCAAACATGAATGATGAACGTTTGGATTTCTTGCACCCATGGTACTTGGGTAGTAGCACTGAAAAGCCCAAAAGGGCCATAAGGCTACAAACCAGTTTAACTATCTGAGGGTGGATACCCTCAATATAGAGATCATGTATGGGCTGTTCATTTAAGACATGAAGCCTAGAAAACTGGCGCGTTAGGAGTAACTGACTTATAACTCTGAAACTGAACACACTGCATTATATTCAGTGATCTGTTAGATAATTTTTGCCAAGTATAGTGAGCCTTGGTTACCCTAGAAGCCCACATGTTTATGTGGAAGAAATCACTTTTAGCATAGATAATGAATAGTATGCAGTCATTCGTTACATGCTGGAGTTTGAATTTGTCCTTGTCTTATGTGCTCCACTGTGCATGGCATCTTTTCTAAAAATAAAAAGTGTCTTTTATGTTTCTTATCTGAATAGGATGGTGCTTTCCACACCAGCTGTATGCTTACCTAAGTACACTATCTGGCAGAAAACTGTAAGAACCTAACTTATAATGAAATATTAAGATCATTTTAAGGGGCACTTTGAAGCTCACATTTCTTAACAAAATATTGTAGGTGTGATAAGAGTGTTTTGGCAACCTGTTTTTACATAATAAGACTTTATTAAGAACCTCATGATTAAACATAAGGTTGACAGATTCTTATTCAAAAAGATATAAAATGACTGTCTGCTCTTTCCATATCTTATTTTCTAATAATTCAGCATCATATCATAATAGAAGAGCAGATTCTTGTGTCTGTTTTATACAGTACTAGAAGATGTACCAGGCATTGCTCAGGTCCTTAATTCAATTAATTTTAGTTTTTCTTCATTTAAATCATTGCTCTAGAGAGGGGGCCTGGGGATAAGGGCTTCAGTATGCAGACTGCCCTGGGGAGAGAGGACTACTCCAGTTCTTTGTCACCACAGCAGCAGGAGGCCAGATGAGAAGCACCTCTCCATGACTACTGCAGCTCTAACAGGCACAGCCAGGGGAAGAGTGCATGTCCCCCAGCTGGGACCGGTCCAAATTTGTCTACCCCCTGTGCTGCTCAGCTGGAGTGAGGAATGCAGCAATCCCAGGGAGGGGAACCCCCAGCCAGCCCCTTTCACCTGTCTGGTAATTCTGTCTCTCTTAGGTATTGTTTTCTGAGAAGTTATACCATTCCAGGTACATCGCATTTTCCTGGGACACCCAAACTCTTTCCATGTTTTAAGTTATGGGGAAAAGAAGCTGAATAGCAAATTTGGAGGTCCTAGCTGTTACCGTTTAGGAGCTTTTGAACAAACAGACAGTCTCATAGAAAAACCTCTCTCAAATATATTGTAGATGAGGTTATACATGCAAAGTAATATCATGAACATTGCACCAAATGAGTCTGCACATATGTAGCATGTACAATGATACTTTATCTTTATTATGTACCTTGGCGCTTTCCAACAAAAAATAAGTTTTGATGGAAAGTTTCCAATCAGCTCTACATTGAGCCTGTCTGTCTGTCTGTCTGTCTCTCTCATCTGAAGATAGACTATGAAAACCTTCATTTTTCTTGACCAAAAGTTATTTTAACCAGTTTCTTGTAGCTACTGGCTGCACAAAGACCAAGATAAAAACTAATTTCAACAGTGTTTCCTTAAAAACATCTAGAATTGTACTTTGCAGACCTATCATAAAGCCTCATAATAACGTTGGGTTGCATGTGACCCATTCAGCTTAGTGGCCTAGTGGGTTTAATATTATACAGAAGACCTGAAACTGGCGATGAAATAAGGCCTTCCCTCCATTAGTGCAGTAATCTATTAGTGCTCTGTTCAAGTGGTTCTAAAGTTTCTCTAGATTTCACCAGTTCCCTTCAGAGACTGTTCCACTAGTTGTTTGATCTCAATGCCAAGATATTTTCTTGATATTCAGCCTAAATTTGTCCCTCCTGAATGTTATCCCTTTATTTCTGGTTATAGTCTCTTGTATCACTATACATAATTATTTCCCATCCTTTACACCTCTCTAACGTGTATGGATAACTGTCATATGGTCACCTCCAGATCAGCTGATAGTCGGCACAGCGCGGCAGTCTAGACGTGGCACGGTCGACAAGGGAAGCCTTTGTCGACTACTCCGGTAAACCTCGTTTCACGGAGGTATACCGCAGCGGTCAACAAAGGCTTCCCTTGTCGACCATGCAGCGTCTAGACTGCTGCGCTGTGCTGGATCACCTGATCATTGGCACAGCGTGGCCGCCATTTTTATTTTAATGAAGTGGGGATTATTTAAATCCCCGCTTCTTTGACTATGCTGAGTAAACTATTTTACATGGCTCCATCGATGGAGCCATCTAGTCTAGACGTAGCCCTGGGCTTAGAGCTGCTACTTTTTCTTTTGTGCAGGTATATAATAGATGACTACACTTGAAGATTCAGGACAGCCCTCAGTATAGCTGAGCTTTGGATGGGGATGCTACATACTTACTGCATGGCTGCTTATCTCATGCTTGTCTACGTGGAGGACTTTCCAGACATTACACTGCTGACCTTGAGGCTATTAAATGACTAATACATGAGATGCTTACATAAGCCCTTTAAAGATTTTTTTTCACCTTTTCCTCTCTGATTTCCCTACTTTGTATTTTGTATTGTTTCCCATCTTTATTGTAGCATGTGTTCATTTGCAAACAGATCATTATAATAATACTCTTCCAGAGTGACAGGATAAAGCAGCACTCTCTCCAAACCCTGCCCTTTTCCGGGTAGTGTCCAGAAGGACTAACAAAGAAGGTTACAGGCTATATTAATGCTCCCTTATGCAATCACATGTGCAAAGGCCCTTCCAAGACAGATCAATAAAGAGATAAATCAAGGGAAATCATGCACAGACACATCAACAGTGGGATCTTTAGTATAACTTATAACTTCCCCTGTCCACACAAACTAGCTGTTAATAGTGTTCGATTCTTCTGCTGTTGCAAAATTATACATTAATTTTTAAAAGATCGCTCCAGACAAGTGAAAAAAAATTGGCAATGTGTCATTCTAATCATTTAATTTTTAAATAGTTTTCCTATTTGTGAAGCAGCCTATTTCATATTTTAATAAAAATATAATTAAAATTAACAAGAGTCAAATTAAACTAAATTGCACGTTGAGCAGGAGAATTCAAAATGATAAAAATTGGCTCAGATTGTTGCTTATATTTGTTCAACTCACCTTTACAAAGTGACCATATGTTATATCTGCATTTCTTGGCAACTTAGGAGTAACATGCACATACTGTCCCTCTGTTGATACTCTCTTCATTGTAGTGCTTCTGTCTAGAGGCATGATTTAGTGAACAGCTGTAATGGTGTAATTAAAAGCAGTACATATATTTTAAAAACAAAATAGCAGACATATGTGCCTGCTGTCTACACAGGCAAGTCTATCTAAATGTCATGTCGAGTGTTGCAATGGCTAGAAAACAAAAGCTGCTTTCTTCCATTAATGTTTCTGAAACCAACTTTGTGCATGCTTACCATCTGTCATAGCAAAAGCAACCTACTCAAGGAGATGCTCAGGTATGAACTCTGTACACGTGGTAACACACAACTTCATTCTTCACTATTTTTTCCAACTGTGGTCATTTCTATCAATGTAAAGTGGGTGGAAAAACCACATCTGGTCAGATTTGGTAGCATGTTACATTGACCTTATCCCAGAGACTACACAAAGTGCTGGGAATGGAGTATCCAATCCATAGTCTCACTTCATTTTGAAGCTAGGTGGTTCACTCCAAATGAAGTGCTAAGTGAACTAGGCTTTTTCCATTTTAACTTCTGAACATTTAAACACTTTTTTCTGTGCTCACCGGCACAGAAGAGTAAGTATTTTTAATTATCTTGTTTGTTTTAAGTGAATAAGTAACCCCCCCATATTTAAAACAGGTTCAAAAACAAAAGCAAATATCAGCAAACATTCACAAAAGAGCAGATGAAAACACTGAGGAACAAGAACTTTATTAGGATCTTGTTCCAAAGCCCACTGAAGTCAATTGAAAGGCCCACTGTTGGTCTCGCTATGCTTTGAATTGCACCATCAAGGTCAAGCTAATCAGCCCTCACACAGTAGAAAATTCAGACTGTTGATAAAATAGTATTACAGCATTTCATTATCTATAGATCTCAAAGCATATTGGAAAAAAATCTAAGTCTTATTCCCATTTTACAGAGGAAGATCCTGTAGCATACACAAGTTACATTTCTTGCCCAACATAACATGGCATGTCAACATCACAAGCAGGAATAAAAGACAGGCTTCTTGTTCATGAATTTGGTGATATATTCGCTGAAACCCAACTGTCAAACAAATCCTCTTAGACATTGCTTTCATAACAACCTGACAAAAGCAGAGGTTTGCTGTATAATCGCTATGACAGTTACAATGTGAATTACAACCGATACAGACTATTTTGGCTTTCACTCTGTCACTATAAAAGTGTTTCACTATTTCAGAGTTAATTATAAGTGGGGTCCCCTCTCTGCTTTACAGCTGTAATTTCCAATAATCAATGTTGGATAGATGCAAGTTGTCAGTCTCTCCCATATGATTTACGATTCATTGAAATCAAATTGAAAAACTCATTCAAAATGTCAACCAGTTTCCAAAAACAGCCTTTAATTTTCAATGTTTGGGGTTTGTGACTGTCCAACACTGTTCTGACAGTCACATTGTGTAGGAGTCAAACGCAGTGGTAAAAGACCTGATTCCAACCTTCTTCTATTAGTCTTCAATCAGGGCCGCATTATGACTTTTGTGGGCCCCAGGCACTTTTGCCTTCGTGGGCCCCTTCCTCCATAAAAAAAAAATATATATATTTTTGATATAAATTTAAATACTTCAACATTTTATTTTTTTCTGTTTTAGGCAAAATTAAATAGATTTTTGTGGGCCCTAAAAGTTCATTTTTTTCTTCTGATTTTAAAAGAAATTAAAACATTTTCGTGGGCCCCTAAAAGTATCGTGGGCCCTAGGCACTGTGCCTACTGGATAAGTCGGCCCTGTCTTCAATAGAGTTACAACGGATTTACCCCACTGTAAATTAAATTGGTGTCAGGCCCTAGATGCCAAATAAGTGATTGTCATGATCATGCTTTTTCAAATCAGAGTTTCAGGCTGAGAAAGTCATGGCTACCCTATATTAGAAGCTGGCTTGAGGTACTGTGAAAAATTGGCTGGTAGAGCCATTAACACTATTATACAAATAATGTACATGTAATTTTAAAAGAGAGTGTGTTAGTATCTTAAAATTAATGGACACAAAATTCAAAGTCATGAATGGCTGTGTGATTTTTGTATTTGCTCTGTTTCCATTAGTCCCAAACAAAACCACCAGAGAGGATATGGTCTCCTGCTTGCAAGAAGTCTTGAAGGAGATCTCCTCCTATATCCCAAATGAGATATTGGCATATCCAAATGTGCAGCTGGAACCATTTGGCTCCTTTACAGGCAAAATCTAAATAAAACCTAGCAATGAGCGTTTCTAGACTAAATGTACTTCCTCTGAGGAGCTGATAGAATGCACTGGTGTGACTGTAGTCTTAGTGGGGTTCATTGGCTCACAGAGCGGCTATGGATGGAGGAACCAATAAAATAGGAGACAGAGAAAAAAGAATCTCCAAATCTTTTAAAACACAATAATCCTGGTGGTTTTGTCTTTCAGAATTCTCAGATTTCAGTTTAATAGCATTTATAATTTCCCTTTAGTATGTCAAGTTCATTAGAGCTCTTCCCATGTATAAATCTGGCATATCAAACCACAATTTGCACTGGCAACTCCTATGAGTAAAATCTATTGCAGTTACAGAGCTGTCCTGCTTTTGCCTTTGTAGCAACTTTTAGACCACAATAACTATCATCAGTTTAAAGCAAGCAGATCCATTACATTTCCTCTGTTCCTACCGCCCCACATTAAGCTAATATTATCTATTTCCCAAGTGAAAAAAGCCCTTCCAGTCGTATCAATTATTAATTCCTTGCTTGCAGCTAATGTTTTGTTTGAATTATTTAAATGCATCTTCATTTATCAATAAACATAAAATGTTAAACAAAGAATACTGATGAAGGACATAATTTAAACCATAACATTTTATGAGATTATTTCAAGCGCCTTTTTTGATTTATTAGCACAATATGTTTTATAATTATTTTCCCATTTCTAAACAAACAAAAAACCCATGTTTCTGGGTATCAGCAAGAGACCTGGGGGTTTACTAAGTGCTTTTCAGAATGCTACAGTTTTGCTTGGTTTCTTAAATATAAAATATAATATATAGCAAATTCCCATTCTGTTTGCTGAGAAAATTCAAAGCACAAGGTATAAGATGTCTGTGATTTATTATTAGAATACCAGTTACTGAAGTTCAGTTAAGTCTTCAGTTTCTTTCTTGTGTTTTAGCCATTGTATATTAGGAACTGACTGAAACTCGTGGTTTTTGTTAAGAGACTCCAGCTTACAACAATTGAGGCAAATGAACAATATAGAAGTTCATTCTTTTTATTATTTTTAGGGAGGGGCTGTTATGACTATAAAACAATGGCAGATGATGTATTCTAATAAATGAAATAAAAGTAATATTATGAATATTTTAAAACATAATCCTGTCAATTCAAACAACCCAAGCTGTATATAAAGTCTAGTCTACACAGAGATTTTATGTGTTGGAAGCCAGGGTGTGAAATGACAGTACCAGAACACCACACAGCAAATGTGTGTGTAGATCCTGATACTATAAAGTCTCAAAAGCTACTATGGAAGTTTTAGTGCATGGCAGCACAGCCATTTAGTATGTGGGAGGCTGGTTGCTGTAGATTTACACCCTGACTTTCTGTGCGCTTAGTCTCCATGTAGACAATCCCTAAGAGACATTTTCAAACACAAAATATTTCCTCTTGTTTCTGAAATTCAATAGTCAGCAGTGGATTTTTTTTCAGTTCTGGGGGTATATGGAGTAGAATACATTAAAAAAATTAAACGATTATCATAGACATAAAAACAATATTCACAGCAGTTAAAGTTACACTTCAAAGGTAAGAGCAAACATAACCACACTCCCAGTGTGGCATTTTCCTTTTCATCAGTGTTACTCCTATTAGAAGGATATAACTTCTTCAGGGGTTGTAAAATGTTCAAGCAGCTGAAAAGGAGAAACCTGACACTTACTTTTCAGGCCAGATCCTTTCCTCAACTAGGACTAAACATTATTCATGAAAAGAAAGAAGGAAGAAAAAGAAAATATCCCTTTCCTCTAAGAAAGAGCATCCAGGGCTTTCTTTGTTGTTTGTGATTCTCCTGTGAACTTTGCCTGAAGTTATAACTAATGCTATAGATCAGGGGTGGCCAACCCGTGGCTTGCGAGCCACATGCAGCTCTTCTCCCCCAAAAGTGAGGCTCACTAAGTTGCTCCTGCGCGCCCTCCTCCCCTCTTCAACAGCTCCCCCCCCCCCCCC
>CM057848.1:51510869-51526273 GCA_030068395.1 Apalone spinifera | reverse complement strand
GTGGCAATTCAAAATGGAGCCCAACCTGGCAGCCATCCATGGGAGCCTGATATTGTCAAAAGCCTAAGCTTGCTTCTTAAGAGGGGCAGCCGCTTTTTTTTCCCCCCTCAACAATTCTGGTGCAGCTCTTCGCATTTTTTCTGCCGTTGTTTCGGCTCTCTTTGTTAAATGGGTTGGCCACCCCGCTATAGATGTTTTCATTTGTCACAGTCTCCATTCCTTGCAAAAATCCCTAGTTTATTATTAGTAATTATTTGTTGTATCATAGAACCCAGAGGCTCTACTGGCAACATCCAGGCCACAGTGTGCTAGTCACTGTACAAAAACACATAAGCGAGAACTTCTTCCTAGAACATATGCCAACCTAAATAGACAAAAGAGGAAAGCAAGGAAATGTTATCCCCATTTTACACCTACGGAATTGAGACTGGAGAAGGCCTGGTACTTTTACCAGGTACTGGCTTATTACTTACCCCCATAACTAGTTACATTGACTTAAATGGGACTGGTCACAATAATTGTTCACAATTAGCATGGAGGTTAGGTCCATTAATGGCTATTGGCTGGGATGGGTAAGGAATGGTGTCCCTAGCCTCTGTTTGTCAGAGGGTGGAGATGGATGGTAGGAGAGAGATCGCTTGATCATTACCTGTTCGTTTCACTCCCTCTGGGGCACCTGGCTTTGGCCACTGTCAGCAGACAAGATACTAGGCTGGATGGATCTTTGGTCTGTCCCAGTATGGCCATTCTTATGTTCTTATGATACCCACTAGTGTTTACAGGGTTGAGCCCAAAGTTAGTGTGTCTTGGCTGCCAATCTTGTTCATTTCTCTTGCCCATATGAGCTTCATACAACTGGTATTACTTCAGAATTAGCAACTGCAACACATTTCTGAATATAAGGAGATTTTTTTTAAAAAACAAACATCTGGAGAGGGAAGAATATTTTACATGGAAATTTGTCAAAATATTCTGGGGCTCAGAAAAAAATACTTCTTAAGAACACATGTATTTCTTTGGAATTAACTATATTGTCTGCAGAAAAGGGCAGACAATGTCAAAAAGTATTCCAGGAAGGATTCCCAGTTTCCATACAAGGTCCTCAACTCACTAAAAATCGCCCATCTTGCATTGCTGCACTGTCTTTGTACACAGTATATTTCAGGAACAAAGTAAAAACACTTCCATCAAATGCATTTACTATCTATTTATTGGGAGAATAGTTATGTTTGAAGTTTAAAACAAATGAATAGGCTTCTCATTTCACTAACTTATTGTTTGGAAGAACTTACACCCTAGAAAAAAATCGTTCATTAATAAGGTTTCACGTATGTGGAATGCTCCACCCATGAGGATCTAATAGGAGGACTGGAACTAAAGAGAGGACATATTGTAGAGACCTCTTGTTAAAATATTGGCAGCATTGCTATGTTGGTAATTTCTGTATTTACTGAAAATTTAAATATTGTTTATTGGAAACAAAATGAACCTGCCCTATATGATGTAAAGCTGAGCTCTTTAGCAAATTCAGGGAATGAATTAATTTCTAGGGTTGCATGCTGGGATCACAGAAATCTCCGGCAAATCAAAATTTAGTAACATTATCACACTGAAATAATGACACTTTAGCTAAGCAATAACAGAAAATTCTCAGCTAGTAATACCTTTTCTAAGAAAATGTGTAGCATAATTATTCATTCTAAGTATGAAGGATGAATAAAAATTGTAATAAGGCATAGTAATGCTTTAATGAAAAAGCCTAATAGATTTTAGTAGTAAATGACAATTTTTCTGTTGATATCTTAGCTCATCTGATTGAATGTAACAGAAAATAATGGGCTAGCACATAGCTACAACTAAGGTACAAAGATACATATCAGCAGTGTGTGTAAAAAGGTTGATTAAAGCTTACCTTTATACTCTTCCTGATCAAATTGCTCTCTGTTTAGGATCTGTCCCCAAGAACTGTGTTAGACTAGATGGGAGGGGGGGCGGGGTGAGGCAGTACTACCTTATCCCAACAGTACAGCTGGGAGATTCTGCTCATCTTATTCCTCCACAAACAGAATGCCCAGGCCCACCGACAGGGAGGGACAAAGGGGGCAGTTGCTGTAGAGTCAGGTGTTTCAAAAGGACCCAGGGTTCCTGCCTGCCATCATTACTTCAGCAGGGCTACATCTAGACAGCAGCACTATCTTGGGATACTGGAAGTATCCTGAAATAGCTATTCCGCGACTTTAAATGCGCTCGTTATTTTGAAACATACTTCGAAATAACAGGAGCTTCAGGGGGTAGCCGAGTTAGTCTGTTACAGAAAAAACAACAAATGGAATGGTCTGGTAGCACTTTATAGACTAATGAAACACATCGATGGTATCATGAGCTTTCATGGGCACAGCCCACTTCTTCAGATGACCGGAGTTATGAGTTGGGGATATGAAAACTTGAAATAAATAGGAGAGGGGAGAGAAAGAAAAAAGGGAGGGGGATGGGAGAAATAACAGGCATGCTATTCTGGCATCTTTGTAACCCTCATTCTATGAGGGATAAGGGACTTGTTGGATAGTGCTTTATTTCAAAATTTGGTGCTGAGCCAAATTTTGAAATAAGCTATTTCAAGCTCTGATTGCAGTGTAGATGCACCCCAGGATTGGTGGTAGCTAGAGCCCCAGGCCCTTTCAATCACCACACCTTGCACTCTGAGCAGCTTTTGAGGGCCGGTTGGAGGAGCCAGCATGGTTCACTCTGGGCAGTGCTGAGGGCTGAAGGTGGGGGCCTGGTGCAGCGTGCTCCAGGTGGCATTAAGGGTTTTCGCCAGCCCCACCCCTTCAACCCAAGGCCATGGCCCTTCTGGGAATGTGGAGCCACTTATCCTTTCCCCCTCATCTTGCCCAGAGGCCCAGTAAGTCTGTTGGCCCCACGGAGAATGCTTTTGTGCAATAGTGTAGTGCAGCTCCTCAACCCACATCTGTCAGTTGTCAACAACCTGGGTTGCAGGAATTTTTTTCTTTCAATTGTGTTCCAAACTACCCATGTTCTTTTTTCTGGGGAGAGGGGGAGCCAAAAAGTTAAATCAGGATCTGTGGCCAGTGTGTCTTTCCCTCCACCCTTTTCTAAAGAGAAACTCAGTACTGAAAGAAATCCAGCTTCTGCTCAACCAGTGTCAATTGCAGTGGCCAGGAAAAGAAGCTCCTTAAAAAGAAATGTCACAAGTGCTTGTCCCCTTAAAAAGAAACACTCTCCTTGTCCTAAGAGGTCGTCTGTGTAGTTAAGACTCAGACAGAACAGATCAGACAATAGCATACATGATACACAGTGGGCATAGAAGTCATTATTGAAACTCATCCTGGGAAATAACATCTGTGGAACAGTCTGATCACTCTGAAGACAAGGATAATCAGAAACCTGAGAGTGCATTTTGACTCCCAGACAATGGCAAGCATCATCACAACTTTGATTCCATTCCCAGAAGTACTAATCTCCCACATCAATATTTCCTGGAATAATACCATAATGTTGAAAAGGCTGACTGGCTGTTGCTAGAGGCAATAATTCACAGGAAATGCAAAGCAGCAGTTTAGCATACCTGCAAATGTGAAGGTGGGACCCTCTCCCTCGCCAGAAGGTAGCAAGTAGGTAGATTCAAGCCTAACCCTATTTAAAAAGCTTTCAGTGTTATTTATCAACTTTGTCACTCTTTAAATCCGTGGTACATTAGTTAATTCCTATATTGCAATGAAATTCCTATAGAAGTACATATTATAGCCACATTAATATCACATTAGCTCGCCGTGATTAATGTTATTGCATTGAATGAATTAATAATGATTTGCCTCTTCACCAAGTTTTTTTTTTTACCTTGACATGAAGAGGATCCATGGCATTGATTATCACAAATATAATGGATTGATTCATCATTTATGGGAAAAGAGGCTCCTCTTCCCATAAAGCTCATTTTTTTTACTGTTCTTTTTTTTCCCTTCTTCTCTGAGGAAATGTATTATCTTTGGCAGGAACTCAAAACCATCTATAGATCATTCACAGAAGCCAACTCTTAGCTTCGAGGTCTGTGACTTGAATACTAGCCTTCTGAAGTGAGGGAATGAATGAGGCTCATGCAAATGAGTTGTCACATCGGAATTGTGTCAAGAAAGAAGATAGCTGTTCTGGCAAACAGGGATTAGGCAATAGTTGGTTGCCCTCCTCTGAGGGAAATTAGGTGCTGCTGCAGCTACTTAATTGTGGGGAAAATGCGAGATACCACCTGT
Source organism: Apalone spinifera (assembly GCA_030068395.1). Lineage (NCBI taxonomy): Eukaryota > Metazoa > Chordata > Testudines > Trionychidae > Apalone > Apalone spinifera. The sequence continues at coordinate 51,522,005 of CM057848.1, read as the reverse complement.
GTTGGAGACATTCATCTATGTAGGAACAGTATAATGCCAACTGCTACTTCTGTACGGCAGAGTAGCAAGGCTTGTGTTTTGCTGAACTGTAAAGCTATTTAATTCAATTTGGTAGTCACTGCTGTGACATTATTAGCAGAGGATTCCTGCTTTGTACATTTGTGGGCTATCGCTAATCTGAAGACATTCTGTTGTAAGTATACACTGTGATTAAAAGCAAGGAGCCATTTTTTTCCCCTAATACCAGTGTTCTTTCCTTTCAGAAACAGATATTTTAATGGACATGTTTTGTTACCTATTAATTAACATTTTAAAAATTTTAATAAAATAGATGGCATGGAATATTACTCTATATTTTAGTGATGTTTATCTGCCTTTATTTAGAAATTATTTTGAGGAAATTCTGTGGCCAGTGTTACACAGGAGATAAGACTGGATAAGCACAGTGGTACTGTATGGCCTTGGAATCCATGAATTTCTGCGTGAGTACAATGCAAAAATTATGTCTGTGAAAGATTAATGGGACACTGACCAGTGAGGCCATTATAGCACCCTGTGTAAGGCATGGTTCCTCTAGCAGGTGAGAGAAAGGGCCAAAGCAACACTTACCGGAGAAAAAGATTATGCTTTTCCCCAGTCAAAAACTGATCTGAAACTCTGGGTACCTTCAGTGCTATGCTGCTGTGTTTCACAGCCACACCAACAGCCAGTATACAGAGATGCACGTCACATGCTGGCTTTTCCCTCTCTGTTACTCTCTGCAGAGTGACCTCCACCACTCTCCCAGTTTTAAATTTTCCCACAGCTGCCTGTTCTGCAATGTCCAGCACTCTCCTGGATAACTTACAGAAGTTTAAGTGTGTTGCTCTTTTTAAGAGAGACAATATGCTGAAGCTCAACTTGGGTTAATGAACCCCTCCTTTCAATAAATGCACTGGATTGGTATAGATCGGGGTAGGCAATGAATGGCCTGTGGGCTGGATGCAGTTCATTAGTGTTAGCCCCTGTCAGGCTGCCAGGTGCTTTATTTACCTGTGTGTCCACAAGCCCCTTATTGCTCACCCTTTGTTTAAATAAAAAGTAAAACAAATTTCTTGAATCAAAGAGGTGGGTTTTAAGTGAGTTCAAGTGTAAGAAATAAAGATAGAAAAGGCTACAGACACAGATTAAAATACACTTTTTAATGGAATAAGTTAAGACACGAATTTAACAAGTACAAACTTTCTTCAAGATATTTTCCTCATCAGTATTCTTTTTTCTCGCAGTGGCTGACTTGCTCTTTGCCAAGATCCCCACAGAGTTCAGGGAGCTGGTTTTCCTTGTCTCTCAGATGAAATGTAATTTAAGGGTTCACTCCCCATCTCTTTATAGTATAGTAAATCTTTGAAATGTATTCTTCTGGAGTGCCTCCCAGATAAAGTTTCTTTTCCCTGCTGGGTCTGGACACCATGCAGTCTTGTGTAGACTCCATGCTGTCTTCTTCCTGAGTACTAATTTTTACAAGACAAATGGTTTCTTCTTGCAACCTCCAGTATATATAAATAGCTCATTGAATATGGCTACACCTGGTTTGAGGTGTTGGTCTTTTTCCTTTCTCTGGAGAAAACTTGTTTACTAACTCCATTGACATGTCTTGTTTAACCACATTTTTATAATTGTAGCACATCTACATAATCTTAGAAACAGGAGGCTGCTAGACAACTCTCCAACACTGCCACTGTAGAGGCCACTATCCTCTGATCTCACTGAGGACTACCAAAATGAACTACACCCACTCAAACTACCCGAAGAAGAACAGGAACAAATTATCACAGGCACACCTCTACAGCCCAGCCCAGCTGCTACCAAGATCCATAAAACCTGGATAGCCCATCATCTCAGGCATTAGCAAACTTACAACAGGACTGTCTGGTTATATTGACTATATTACCAACACTCCCAGGTATCTTTGAGATACCACAACTTTCTGAGGAAACTATAATCTATTGGTGATCTTCCTGAAATAAACCATCCTGGTCACTAGGATTGTAGAAGCTCTCTACACCAACACTCCACACAAGGATGGACTACGTCCCTGATGTCCTATATCTCTGATGATGCCACAGCACAACTGGTTACTGAACTTAGTGCCTTTGTTCTCATCCATAGCCATTTCAAATCTGGGGATGATTTATACCTTCAACTTGGAGGCACAGCCCTATGGGCCCAGAGTATGTCAAACATTTTTATAGTTGACATAAAATGCTTCCTCAGCTCCCGTCCCCAACTGCCCCTCCTCTACTTGTGGTACACTGATGACATCATCATCTGGACCCACGTGAAGGAGGTCCTTGAAGAATTCCACTGGAATTTCAACAGTTTCCACCCTACCATGGTCTCAGCCTGGACCAGTCCACACAGGAAATCTACTTTCTGGACACTACAGTACATTGATGTTCACATAAATACCACTCTATACTGGACACCTACTGGCTACTGTATTTACTTATGTGCCTCCACTTTTCATTCAAAACATCACATGATCCTTTGTCTATAGCCAAACCCTTAGATACAACCTCATTTGGTCCAATCCCTCAGACGGAGACAAATACCTAGGGGATCTCTATCAAGCATTATTAAAACTTTCATACCCACCTGTAGAAATGAAGAAACAGATACATAAAGCCATGTGGATATCCAGAAGTCACCTACTACAGGACAAACCCAACGAAGAAAGCAACAGAAGACCACTAGCCATTACCTACAGCCCCCAGCTAAAACCTCTCTTATACATCATCAAGGATCTACAACATATCATAGATGATGATCTCTTGCTCTCACAGACCATGTAGGGCAGGCCAGTCCATGCTCACAGACAGCCGGCCCCCACCCTGAGACAAATACTCACCACCAACTACACACCACAGAACAGAAACACTAATCCAGGAACTCTCCCTGCAACAAACTCCGTTGCCAACTCTGTCCACACGTCTACCCTAGTGACATCATTACAGGACCTGACAACATCAGCTATACTGTCAAAGGCTCATTCATGCGCACATCTACTACTGTAATATATACTGTCATGTGCCAACAATGCCCCTCTGCCAAACAAACTGGACCGTCTCTACAAAAAAAAGGCAGGGGGGACACAAATTGCAAATTAAGAATGGAAGTATACTAAAACAAGTGGAGGAAGTACTTGCAAGTTGTCATTATCAGGCAAAAATAAACCCTTCAAAAACAGAACTGGAAGGAGAAGTTGCTGAGCTGGAATTCATAATCAAATTTGACACCCTGAACTGCAGTCTAAATAGAGGTATGGAGCAGTTCTCACATAACAGGTAATTTCTCATTCAAGTACTCTCACCTTCTCACCACTGGTGGAGAATGAGCTACATCCATTCTGATTTAATTAGCACTAAGGTCACACTCACATCTCTGTATGCCTTTTTTTTCCTTTTCTTTTCAGCATCTGAGGAACTGAGTTGTAGCTCATGAAAGCTTATGCTGTAACTAATCTGTTAGTCTTTAAAGTGCCATCGGACTCCTTATTGGCTTTTTTAAAAATTATCTGTGAATAAGTCATCTTCTAGTGTCACATTACATGATGCCTTTTCAATACAGATCATAACAAAAAATGTGGATATTTTGAGTTGGTCAGGCTCTCTGACATTCACTGTTGCATACCAGGTAACCCCTTTAGGCATAGGGATGTTCTTATGGTCATAGTCTTCATCCCACTAGGTGTCTTCTCTGGGGCATGATAGGAACGTTTGTTTATTCAGACAGCACTAACAGTTTTATTATGGTTGCCTCCTGTACATGACCCTTCTGGGAAGGTGGGAAGGGGATTCCCTGTGTATTCTGTTCCCTCGTATCAGCAGCACTAAAGAGGGTGCCACAATTTGGTCATATTTTGCTTTGTAGCAAGAAGGCAATTTTTCATACTGGTATATGATCCATATGATATAAAGTGAATTGTTATAATAGGGATTCAGAGTGGACCTTGTTGACTGAATACTTGAGATATACATTTAAATGTCTTGCATCTATTGAAAGACATCCTGTTTTCACTCGCATTCATTTAATTCTGAATCTCCTGAAGAGTATTAGAGACTTTAATATTAGACATGTAATGCTAGCCTCAGAGAACCTGAGGACTGAGTAGATTTACACACCAGACAAACTCAGTAGAAGCACACAATATTCCCAAGCACTGACGGTGGATGGATGTGTAGTTCTGTTTCCAGCTCCCAAGATTTTCCATTTTGAACTCCAGAAGGCACTAACAGTAACATTCTTCCTTGAAATAACAATAGAAGCTAGTTTTTCATTCTAGCCTTTGCATTTAAGCCATTAATTCTGTCCACCCTTTTAATTTGATGATTTATAAAGGGAGTCACTTCAGATACTTTGGGCTCCACAAAGAAGAAATATAGGCAGTCTTATAAATTCATAGGGGGTATTGCCTATGAGATTTCCACCTCCCCCAACCTGAAAAATTAAAATAAAATATGACTGGAGAAAGTTTGATTTTCCCTATTGTCTCCAAGAGGTGGAAAACCATATGTTTGACCATACCACAAATGAAAGCTGCTCTAATGGAGAGGGTCATATAAAGGGCACTTCCACTTCTAACTGGCAGGCTGGGAATTCACTGACAACTTATATATTCAGAATTAAACAAAAATATGAGAGACCTTATCTGCAATAACATGCTGCACTACGAGAGACTTATGACTCTGGCCATCTGGCTTCTAAGATTAAAAGTCAAAATGGATTTTTAAATTTTGTTTTAAATATTTTTTTTTCAGAAAGATTTTCCAGTTTAAAATAATCTATTGTTTCATGTAGCTGGCCAAATTCTGCTTTCAGTGATAGCTATGAAACATCTAAGGAAGTCATCATTACTTCAGTGGCATTATTTGTATGTCAGAGATCAGAATCTTGTCCCATATTCTTAAAAACCTCAGCAGAACCCTTTATCTAATGAGACTTTGAAGCTACAGTGCCACATTGTGCTCTCAGTTACATCTATATAAATCCAGAGTTACATGACTGTAAGTTGTCCTTTGAGGATCATTTATGGCCTGTATATGTTTCCAGATGGTGACTAGAATCAGCTCCCAGTTGTTTGCAGGATCAGGCCCTATGATTGTCTCATAGATAATGTTTTCTTTGGCTGAGAAAAAGAGCTCAGACCCATTTCACACTATGCCCAATTTAACAGCTGATAAAGTGCCATGAACACTCTCCAGCATTGTCTGTGCTGCTGAGTGCAGTGCATGGTTCGTACTGTGGTTACTGTGGCTGTCCAAAGAAGAGGGAAACATGTGAGAGATCCAAATTTTATAATATGTTGACATAATTCATCAAAGTGGCATTTCCATGGCTATGTTTCAGAAAATCACCTCAGAAAATAAATTTTAAAAATCCCCTTCTCATTACACTATCTTTTACAAAAGGATTGGACTCTGTCGGGTTTAACCCTGAGGGACTGACGAGTCCAGCTGCAAATTTGTTTGCAGAACAGATCAGTAACAAAGGTATTTGCCAAATTAAGGCCTAAGCTTGCAAAGATGTAATTAGTTTAATTGATTTTGCAATTTGATTGGTTTCTTGAAAATGGAAAAGAAAGGTGGTTCTTAGATTAAATCTATTGAAATTTTTTTTACTGGTGATCATGTTTTGCCCGTGCACAGTCACAGCTTTCCAATAGATATCCTCTAAATAATGTCAGAAAAGATCTGAGAGAGACTTGTAGGGGCTACTGGAACACAGCAAGCTCCTGTTAACTGAGATGAGTTTTGGGTCTCATGAAAGAGAATTTCACTTGCACAAAAAAGGGATTTTTCCAGCACTTTCCTTTATAAAGGAGCCTTGACAGCATAACACTATGGAAACCAATTGCTAGGCTGGAAGGCAGAGCTGGTCTGACAAAACGGAAACATTCCACAGAGATATTTTGGTTTCAACTAAGTTTACGTCAGGGAGATAAGGAGGGAAGAGAGAGATGGAGAGAGACTCCTGCACTCTATAAATGGAAGATGGTAGTTATAAGGCTGGCCTGGGATATGAAAGATCCATGATCAAGGCTCTTTTCTGCCTGATGCACAGTGATCTGGCATGAAAAACACACCAGCCTCCATCTCCCATATACTGGTCCAGTGCCCTGAACACACACACACTCACTCGATCAAAACCAAACAGGCATTTTGATACAATTCTAGGTTTTTTTAAAATGTTTTCACAAATTTTGCTGCAAAACAGAATTGTTGATCTCTGGTCAGCCCTGCAGGAGGATTTTGGGCTCTGCTCTGGCAGCAGCAGGCTTTGGGATAAGATGGGGAGGGAAATGTAAAGATTTCTCTCTATGACCCCCAGGCACATTTTTATACAAAATTAATGAATTAAGTATGTGGATTATCTCAATTATTCATCATTCCCCAAATCTTTTGGCCTGGACAAGCAAGAATTATGTGATCAGAATTGACAAGAAAAGGTTTAGAATTGGTGCAGAGATGGTGAGAAGGGTCCCCAAAACTGTTCCCATTTACACAAATGTGAATTCACAGCAACTAGAAAAGCAAAGCAAAAATCCCCCTGACTCAGGAGCAATAAAGGGCTAACATAAGCTCTGGCATGGAGGAGGGCAGTGCTGCAAAGCAGGATAGTGGTTATTCTTGGTACTACAGGGGTTCTAGTCTGCAGAGCAGAACATAGTCAGTCCAGGCTGCTATGCAATTTAGAGCATCTCTTCTTTAGTGGTCTGGAGCCAGCCAGGCAGTTTTGCCCTCCATCCTTTCCCTTTGGCTGCATTTTTGTGCTGTATTTTTCAGGAGACACAGGAGAGAACTGGGTACTTGACATGTAAGCAGTCCATTGCTTTATACGACTGCTCACATATAAAATCTCTCTTAAGCACAAGTGTTTGGCGGATTAAGACCATAGCCTCTCTTGGTCCTGGAAACAGATTCTATTCTCAGGTTTCTAAATGCTGGGCCTCCCAGACAGTAAAGCAAAATGCAAAGGCCAAAGACAAATAACAGTATTTTAATGTTACTTTTTTCCTTTAACTTTTTAAGACATTTTTTCTCTTAATGGGGTTTTCCCCCATATGTTTCTCTTTGACTCAGTCCTGTACTTTACGTATCACTTCATATGCATGCTACAACCATTTTGGTAACACATTATATATATCATCAAGGTTTTGTTGTTGTTATTTTGACTGAGGGATTTCTTAGTTTTTCAGGATGAGGATTTTTTTCTCTCCAAATCATTTATCTTTGATTTTATTTATTCTAGAAACCTGGCAACCTATTTGGGAAATACCAGCAGAGCTGCATTTTTGAATCATATTCCTCCACATATGGCATTAATATATCTCTGCCTTGCCTTCATGCAACACAGCAACAGATGTTGAACATTTTTAATAGGCCTCTGATCGTATGAGGATCCTTTTTTAGGAATAGGCAGGAATAGGTTTTTTAAGCTACAGCTCATTTACAAGATTGTCTCTTATAAGGTTTGTTTTGTTAATGATATGGATTTCGTCCCCTTTTCAGATAATATTTTGATTTCCTACAGAGCTTAGGCAGTAAATTTGTACCAAGGAAAAATGACTAATAGTAATGTTTAAAAATACTCCTTTTTTAGATCAGATTAAACTAGACATGGGAGTAGAGTAGTGACCTATATTCATGAGTCTTTAATTGCTGCAGCCTACTTTAACTATTTACAGATGTACTATTCAAATGGCTAACTTAAACTCTGGCTATCTTCATTAATCTGCATTTATCTTTCCAAATTCTGATTTTTAAAAAGCCAATGGCATACTTACTTTAAGTTGGGCCACTTCCATGAAAGTGTTGGGCCAAAACTCACCCATACACTTCCACTCTTTGTGTTCTGCCATCAAGGCAGTGCAGCTGTAAACCCAGCCGAACCAGTCACTTCAACCCAGTATATAGCTGCTCTATATTGCCCTCACAATGCAAAACAGCTGAAGCATTTTACTAGAGAGATAGTAGTAGTACCACATAAAGCACATGACCCAGACCTTGAAATCTGACTTGGACTCTGATTGGTGGTATTGACTCAGGCCCGGAACTTGACTTTGAACTTCTCTGCTGCTCTCAGCCTCTGGTTTGTCCCTGCTCTGACTCTTAGTCCGGATTGTGCTAGTCAGAAACATGACACTCAGCTGGTGGTATACACATTATTGTATCATGCAACAGCAAGACAAAGGAGTGCATAGAGTAGGAAAGAAGAGAGGAACTCTTTGCCACTATATTGACGCATGACTGAATGATAGATGTGAGAAAAGCAGTTCCAACAATCATAACCTACTACTAATTCCATGAATAACCTGTGACTCCGCAAAGGACTTAGTCTGACAAATACTACAAAATTGAATGCTTTCTACTGAGTGCCCAATGGAACTACCCAAAGTAATAAGCATTAAGGAAAGATTGTCTAAGAATTGATTTGCACCTAATTCCTTCAAGCTTCTTTGAAAACTCCAGCCTATATCCTATAGAGTCTATAAGATCAGGACTCTTTCTAATGTAGAATTAGCTTTTTTTCATGAAAATTGAAATTAGCTCATAGCTTGTGACATTTATGGAGCCTCTGTGGAAGCTATAATATGCATGGAGATCACAAAGTTCTGTCTTCAATAACTAACATCTTTTTCTCCCCAATTTGTTCTACATATTCTTACACTACACATTCTGCCATGGCTTAGTGAACAAAACAAGTGTGAAATTATATTATCCTTTATTAAAAATAACAAAATATTAGAGCACCTTTTAGAAAATGAAATCGTGTCACTTTTCCAAAGTCTGAAAAACTCAGATTTAATTTTGAGATAAAAGGTGGGTGATGTATTATCTTTTATTAGACCTTTGAGTCACACAGAGCTCTTCTTCAGGATTGAAAGCTTGTCTTACCACTAGAAGTTGGTCCAATAAAAGATATTACCTCACCCACTTTTTTCTCTCATATCCTTGGACAAGTGCACTATTTAAAAAATGTGTCAAAGTTTTAGACTTTACCAAAAAACAAACTGCTTGAAGAAAACAATTTTTAGGATAGTATGGGGAATCTAACCAATCTTATAACAGAAATCAGCTTATATTATGTAGTCTCTGTCCTGACTCAGTAATACAAGCATTGACTGGGTCCAAAGGCAACAGCAGTACACTACTCACAAAGAAATAAAAAATCCAGTATGTCACAACCTTAGGAGCTACTTTTACTCGAGGGATTTATTTTTATTACTGTAGCCCTTGGAGACAATCACCATTTGCTTTATTGTCCTGTGGGATTTCTATACAGTGATTTTTTTTGCTCATAAGGACTTCGGTGCTTTAAAAGGACTACTCTGATCAAGAGAGACTGAGGCCACCTGCTGTCTCTTCTTGCTTAGAGGCAGGAGGGAAGTGAGGAAAGGCTTTCTGCTTGCTAACAAGATTGGGTTAGCCAGTTCATTTCCCCAGTGGAAGACAGCAAGGAAGGCAGTCAGTTGCTCTTGAAAAATGCTAAAATGAACTAGATGCTTTGTTGGCCTGTCTATTCTAGAACGTGCACATTGGAAACAATTGATGTCAGGCATAGCTTATCACCTTCTGTTATACATTATCACTTGCTCAAAGAAAAATAATATAGTTAAATATTTAGAGTATAAGAATTCACAAGCTCTCAATTGCCCAGTTTTGTATATGGTATATTATGCACCTGCACAGAATTCAGTAACATAGCATTAGAATGAGTTAGCATAGTATTTGAGTTAGCAAATGAAAAGATAATTAGTCTTCAAACATCCCTTCGTTTGTAATATTTCCTGAATTAATCAAATACATAATTGTAGATAATTGCTTCAGCTCACCCTGTTCCTAAACTGTTTTCCATATTGACATTTTCTAGGTTGACTCTTACAGAGCATCCATGCTTTACTTATCTGATGTTAGATATTGGTTCAGCCATGTCTATGCTTCCTGAATTTGCATACCTGCAATGTATGCAGAAAGAATGCTGCAGTTTGAATTTGTGTGGGATGGATGGTAATTTTAATAAGATGATTCTTCTTTCTCTTTATGAGAACCAGCTCTAAATATGTTCTTCTTGTGATATACTCAAAATATTGTATGATAAATGGTGTAGGCAGGAGGCAGAGTTGAGCAGTTCTGGTTCACAGCTCACTCACTCTCTTATCTCAGCATTGCAGGAAGGAGTGTAACATTCCTGGTTACAGTTTATGACTTGAGTGATCCCTTTATCACTTCTTTTTGCTTGGAAAATATGAGTCAGGGAGTCAATAAAGAGCTTTTGGTGGATATCAGATTTGTAATTATTTCTTGTTTTATGACTTAATCTATTGCTTATTAATCTCCTGCTATTGTGCTATGTGATAACTTTTCATGGCTGTTATTATTGTTATTAATAATATTATATGTGAAAACTTCTTTTACAACAGCCATCAAATACAATTCTAAATACCTACTGAGATTAATTTGCTGTCATAATTAAAAGAAGATGAGATTCAGTCCTTAATTTGTCCCAGAACTTATTGCTATGAGTACACATCAGTTATTATTTATAGTGCACAGAATTTTACTAACATGATCACAAATTTTCAATTCTGAAGAAAACTAGTTATATTGTAAGTTCTTTTGCTGGTTTAGTATGCAAATAAAACCTATAATATGCCTCTTAAGAGGTGCTTTCAAGATGAAGGCTGATAGATTTTCCTCTTTCATATTCCAGAGGTATAGTATATGGGGGTATTTTTCAAAACAGTGCATAGTTATTTAGTCATCTGGCTCCCATTATATTAATGTCATTAACATGACTATATCAGTATGTATCAATATGATATTAGTACTAAGCTAAATATCACCAAATGTTGTACCAATAAAAGCAAGCAGGATCTTATGAGGGGGATAAGGCAAAAAGCCACATTTATTGTAAAGATAATAATAAAGAAAAGATAGAAACAAACAATGTTGTTTAACCACTTATTCCTATCACTACTTAGCCCTTATACACTTATATAAATATATAAACATTCATGCAATCATTCATTCATCCATTCATTCCTTCAGGTTCTGTGTAGTTGTTATAGTTACCAGCCTGGAAGTTGCTTGTGACAGA
>CM057848.1:51473802-51484326 GCA_030068395.1 Apalone spinifera | reverse complement strand
CTCTATAAGAGGAAGGGCAATTGACAGGTATGTGACAATCATCGGGGAATTTCGATCCTTTCCATCACAAGTAAAATCCTTGCAAGAGTGATGTTAAATCGTTTGGTCACTCATCTGGAGTGTGGCCTTCTGCCGGAGTCACAACGTGGCTTTCGTAAGGGTCGCGAGACTATTGACATGATCTTTGCCGCGCGCCAACTTTAGGAGAAGTGTCAGGAGCAAAATCGTGAACTTTACACAACCTTTGTTGACCTCACGAAAGCCTTCGACATTGTCAGCCAACAAAGTCTGTGGAGGATCATGTCAAAGTTTGGCTGCCCCCCCAAATTCATTCAGATGGTACGCCAATTTCGTGATGGCATGATGGCCAGAGTGCTAGACGGTGGAGAATCTTCTAAGGCATTCCCAGTCACCAATGGCGTCAAACAGGGCTGTGTACTCGCACCTACTCTGTTTCAGCATCATGTTTACTGCTATTATGAATGTTGCCGGAATCAGCCTTAAGTACAGAGTGGAAGAGACTTCAGGCTATCACCAAAGTGAAAGAGACTGTTCTGAGAGACTTCTTGTTTGCTGATGATTGCGCCTTGTATGCTGGCTCTGAAGCAGAGATGCAAGTCAGTATGGACAAGCTCTGCACAGCTTGTGACAACTTTGGACTCACCATCAACAGCAGAAAGACCGAAGTTATGTATCAGCCTGTCCCTTCTGCACCGTACACAAAACCCATAATCACAGTCACAGGGCGGATGCTATAGGCAGTGGACCAGTTCACTTACCTCGGTAGTACTCTTTCCCATGCAGCTAACATTGACATAGAAGTCACATGCAGAATAGTGAAGGCAAGTTCTGCTTTTAGTAGACTGCACCCCACTGTATGGGAACATCGAGGAATCAGCCAAGCAACAAAATTGAAGGTCTACAGAGCCATGGTATGTATGCCTGTGAAATGTGGACTGTGTATCGGAGGCATGCAAGATAGCTTAATCACTTCCACATGACTTGTCTTCGCAGAATATTATGCATCGGATGGCAAGACAAAATACCAGACACTGAGGTTCTCTCTAGAGCAAGTTTACCATCAGTCCACACTCTGCTGATGAGTGCACAGATTAGATGGGCAGGTCATGTCATTTGTATGCCGGACGAACGTATACCTAAGCAGCTCCTTTTTGGGGAACTCTCTACTGGTAAACGCTTGCGTGGTGGACAGAGGAAATTTTACAAAGACACTCCCTGAAGTCGTTCGGAATTGATACAACCACCTGGGAATCGCTGGCACACAACCGCCCTGCCTGGCGCAGTCTCATTCACAAGGGATGCCAAGTTCTCAAAACAAGGCGCATCTCTGAAGCACAACACAAGCGCGTGCTGTGCAAGATTAAAGCTACCAACGTAACGATTGCAATGCCTAAACGTGTCTGCCCAACATGTTCCAGGACATTTGGTACCCGAATTGGCCTGATAAGTCATCTTCGGAAACACTGTATCCAGTCTCAAAGCACTTAGTGGTGTTGAGGTCTTCATCGACCATGATGGATGAACAATACAACACACTGCAGGGCTAACGTCAAATTAAGCTATACAACTTCAGCTATGTCAATTGCGTAGTTGACGTCAAAATAGCTTATTTCAGCTTTTGGCACTGTCTACACAGCAGGAAGTTGAAGGAAGAACACTCTTCCTTCGACTTCCTTAATGCCTCATGAAATAAGGATTACCATGAGTCAGAGTAAGAAGTCTTCCAGTTCAACATTATTTTGAAATAAAGGCTTATAGTGTAGATGCACACTATGTTATTTCGGAGTAATGTAGACATATCCTAAGATGGAGTAACAGTTGAGTCCTGGTAGATTTTTGTCTTCAGTTATTTCAACTTGCATGCCAGTATTAGCTTATATGGCGAGCATTTATCTCTGGTCAAGCCCAGCGTGGAGTCAGGGTTTTGGTCATGGTCCTGTTGAGTGTAGCAGTTGGTGCCAGAAGTTACACCAAGAGTCAACGCCTGTGTCAGTTAGAAGCTAAACTAATGGCCAAATTGGAGTCAGAAAATGGAGTTGATTGAGAATGTAGTAACAAGGGGAGGGAGTCAGACAAGGAAGCAGAAACTTGGTTTCAGAGGGTTCATCAGCAGCAAGTCTAGCAACTAGTTGCTCACCCAACATGTGTGCCAGAAGAGAAAACTTTATGCTAAGAGGTGTCTAATCAGCTGTCAGGGTGAAGGCCCTGTTTGCAGAGCATCAGCTGTAATTTCCTTATTTGGATGGCTTGTGACATGGGTAAGGCTCTTGTTTGACAGCCCTATGGAGTTGGATTTGAGACTGTGGTATCTGACCAGCCTATGTAGTCTCCAATTACAACTGAAATATTATGAAATGCTTCTCATCAGCAGGTGTAGGGCATGTTTATATCCTGCTTGCCTGTAATGTCCAGCACTTATCATTTTTAAAGTAATTTCCAGGAATTAAAACGCTGATCTATAGTTTGGAGAGAAGATGGGTGAAAACAGAGCAGTCTCATCTTCTTTGAAGAAGGAATGTCTGTGGGCAGACTGGTAAAATGAAGAAGTGTACACATAATAATAAACTATTTAGTTGAAGTCTTTTGGATAAGACTTCAGTCCAAATACTCTCTTGCCATGACAGGAGTTTCTTCAGCGGGACACTATGGCAAGTGCTTTTGTGGAAAAACTTGCCAGCTGTCTACACTGGCCGCTTGAATTTGCGCAAGAGCACTGACTTTGTAATGTACAAAATCAGTGCTTCTTGCGCAAATACTATGACACTCCCATTCGGGCAAAAGCCCTCTTGCGCAAATGTAATTGCACAAGAGGGCCAGTATAGACAGCTAAAAAGTGTTTTGCGCAAAAAAGCCCCAACGGCTAAAACGGCGATCGGGGCTTTCTTGCGCAAAGCCGCATCTAGATTGACACGGACGCTTTTCTGCAAAAAGTGTTTTTGCGCAAAAGCGTCCGTGTCAATCTAGATGCTCTTTTCCGCAAATACTTTTAACGGAAAAACTTTTCCGTTAAAAGCATTTGCGGAAAATCATGCCAGTCTAGACGTAGCCTATAAGTATTATGCTTGTAGATAATCTGCTCTGCTCTGATTTGTCTAGACTTTATGATAATGGCTTCTGATGTACTGTCATGCACTGATCAGGCACTGTAATTTTTTTGTGTTGCCTGATATGTTGCCTCTGATGCTTTGATCCTGGTATATTTCAGTTTGGCTGCTTGAGTTAAACGGGGTCACAATACTGTTATTACTGATAAACATTATCAATATCTCTTGTAGGGTGTTGATTCAGTAGATCAAATGAAGACCTAAACTGATAGCAGAGTGTGTGCTCGTTGACTTTGGTACTCCACCTCTCTCAGAAGAGTAAGATAAGTTGACATGAGAGCCTCTCCTGTCAACACAGTACAGTGAAAATACTATAGTAAGTCAACCTAAGCCATGTCAATTACAGCTATGTTATTCATGTAGCTGAAGTAGCGTAACTTAGGTCGACTTACCTCGGTAGTAAATATAAGTCCTTAGAGCAAAACAAACTGTATGAGGTAATCTGTTTTATTGGGCCAACTTCTGTTGGTGAGAAACACAAGGAAAGGAAGATGGATCATTACTAAGTATACAAAAGTCTGTCACTTGCAAGATTACTTTTAATATTTTCTATCACTGCTAAAGTAATACTAGGTTTCCTGTTAAATAAAAGAAAGTGAATGTACCCAAAAAAAGGGAAAAATTCATACAGTGTCATAGAGGAATAATGTATACAAAACATTGTAAGTTTAGCTTCTAGAAAACAGTGATATTGGAGATGCTTGTTTTTCATACATGACAACATAGTGATAGAGATTTGATTCTCTTTTCACTTACACCACTTTTACATTGGTGTATTTCCATTGCCTTCAGCAGAGCTACATCTTGTATTAAACAGGCTTAAGTGAGAGGCATAAAATGTTTGATTTCCAAAAACTTGGAAAGTCACTTACAATGAATTGCCCATGAGCAATCTCCAGATCAAGAATTAACTACACTCATTATTTGACAAATATTTCTAAATAATGAATACAATTGAGAAAAAAAATCATAAATTGCTAGTGGGCTATTTGCAAACAAGATGCTACATTTGTCAAATAAATAATTCAGTACTGTAAAGCATCATAAGAAAATATGCATGGAAAACTTTAAGACCAGATATGAAAGTCCCAAAGCAAGACTAAAGCAGCAAGCTTCTTGGGATGGAAATATGCAATAATTTTGGTTTCCTTAGCCTCAAAGAACCATGTTCAAAAGTTCTATTTTATTTCCACATAGCAAGAAAAGAAAAGATAGAAGATTATCTTCATGTCAACAAAGCAAAAAAAAAATTAGGAATAAGCTGTGCCTTTATGGAACATTCCCCATGAGCAAGCGGTGAACACGCTGCGCCTGTTTTGGAGACCCGTTACCAGGTGTTAAGTATTAGAGGGGTAGCCATGTTAGTGTGAATCTGCAAAAGCGACAAGGAGTCCTGTGTCACCTTATAGGTTAACAGATTTATTGAAGCATAAGCTTTCATGGGCAAAGACCCACTTCGTCAGATGCATATAGTGGAAATTCCAGAGGCAGGTATAAATATACAGGCATAAGAAAAGAATACCAATCAAGAATAAGGCTAGAGATCAAGAATAAGGCTGAATTGACTTCTTTATCTGCTCTGTTAGTAGGTGCTGCATATCTACTTACCCATTCTTGTCCAGACTCAAGGTCCAGGTGGCCATGCATGGAAGTAAAGATTTGATGTAGTTCAAGTTGCCGGTTAGTTCATAGACATATTCATTCATTTCATCCTCATGCACAGCGACTTCATATTTAACAACATACTTTGCGCATACCATAAGACTACACATGAATAGTAGGATGGCTCCCCAACTTTCCAAACCTGAACCACCTTAATGCCCTCATAGATTTCCAGCCAATTTCAACTATCACCACCCACTGGTCAGATTCTCTCTAGAAAATTCCCACATCGGCATCAACTTTTCCTGGACACCATGATTTGTTTCAATAGTGCAATGCTACAAACAACTATATGCAAGAAACCCAAAGTTCACCACACTTATCTCCACAGATCCAGGAAGCATCCTAAATAAATCAAGAAAAAAATCCTTGGTTCATGCTCTCAGATACTACAAAATTTGCTCTTACGAGAAAGTCTGGCACACACAAAGACGTGCTTCAAAATGCTTTCACCAAACAAAAACACTCTACCAGAGAAGAACACATCATGATAAGAGACACTCAAATATGCCAGAAGAAGCTACTTCAGTACAGAAAAAAAGACTCACTGACTACACACCTTGTTGTCATCCAGAATATTATCTATCCAGAATATTATCAAATAGTTACAACCCATATTTGTTGGGGACCACATGATGAAATTGATCTTTCCTGAACTTCTTCTGGCCTTCAAACAACTCCCAGGTAAGGATGTTAAATATCGGGTAATTGACTAATCGAATAGTGGATGTGCATCAACTATTCAATTAGTTGATAGGGTGCCTCCGCCATTGAAGTGTAGCAACAGCCTTAGTTGCTTCACTTCAAAGGCGAAAGTGCCATGGAGAGCCTGGAGTCAGTTGGGGACTCGTTGACCTGGGCTCCGTGGAAGATTGATGCCTCCACCATTGATCTTCTGGGGTTCAATTTAGCAGGCATAGTGAAGACTCACTAATTTGAACTGAGAGGGCATCCTCATTGGTGCCGGTACTCCTGCTCCTCATGATGAATAAGAGAAGTTGACTGGAACATTTGCTCTTGTCAACTTCTTGCTGTGCGGACGGTGATTTAACATAGCTGGAGTTATATATCTTAAGTTGACTTTCCCCTGAAGTGTAAAAGTGCCCTTAGTATATACATTTTGTGAATGTGGCCCACATAACATATAGCATTACTCAATGATTCTCAACCTATTTACCATTGTGTGCTGCATATTCAGTTCTCTAACATGCACTCGTGAATTGGCACCTGGTCTGCTAGCACCATAGCAACTTTGAGAAATTAAATCCATAACTCCGCTAGACACTAAAATCCATGGACTCAATAGAGTAAAACTGGTTTTATGATTCATTACTACATTTTGTAACAAAGCCCATTACCTGCTAACCTTTACTTGCCCACTTAATTTTAAGTAGTCTCCTAGGCTACGTCTACACAGGCACCCTTTTCCGGAAAAGGGATGCAAATGACAGAAGTCGGAATTGCAAATGCAGCGGGGATTTGCATTTTCCCCGCTGCATTTGCATTAACATGGCTGCCGCTTTTTTCCGTTTCGGAGCTTTGACGGAAAAAAGCGGCTGTCTAGACAGGGATTTTGCGGAAAAGAAAGCCTTTTCCGCAAGATCTCTTATTCCCTTTTCTATATACATTATTGTACGAAAAAATCTGGTTTTGGAGTGCGAGAGCTTAGACAATGGCAAGTGCTGAAAAAAATCTGGCTTTGAAGTTTGAGCCTTTAGATAATGGCAAGTGGCATGGTAAAATGTGACACCTCTAACTATTCTAAATATCTTCATTACAACATTTATTTTCTCAAACTCCCATTTTAGATATTTAGCACTACCCATTCAATGCCATATTAAAATAAAACCATATCATAGCCACACTTTTCTTATATATTCATATAGTCCGTGTCAAGAAGGAACCACTCTGATCATCTAGTCTGATTTTCTATATTATACAGCCCATAGATCTTTCCTCCAAAATTCCTAGATCATATCTTTTAGAAAAATATCAATCTTGATCCTATCAGTTGGTAAGTTATTATTTCAATAGTTAATTATTCTCATTGTTAAAAATTTACTCATTATTTTATGCCTGAATCAGATTAGCTTTAACTTTCAGCCACTGGATTGTGTTAAACTTTTCACTACTAGAATGAAGAGACCATTATTAAATATTTGTTCCCTCATGAAGGTACCTACAGACTGTAATCCAGTCAGCCCTTAACCTCTTTTTTTCAAGCTAACTACATTTTGTTCCATGAGACTGTCACAGTAAGACATGTTTTCTAAACCTTTAAGTCATTCTCATGGCCTTTCTCTGAATCCTCTCCAATTTATCAACATCCTTCTAAAATAGTAGACACAAGAACTGGACCCAGTATTCCAGCAGTTGTTGCCCCAGTGCCAAATACAGAAGCAAAATAGCCTCTTTACTTCTACTCTAGATCCCCGTTTGTGCTTCCAAAGATTAATTCAGCTGTTCACTTGTACCTAAGTTACCATTAACTGTCTGTTCTTTGATTCTTCTTTATATGTCAAAGCGAAGGACTAATAGAGAATTCCCCTGAGTTGACTGCAACACTTTCTGAGTCAGGAAATTGTCATCTGTAATATTTAGAATTTCCAGGGTTATTTTTATACTAGCAGCATAAGACCTCCAGTATATGTTACCTCCCAGGATCATAAAGCTTTTCCCCGCAAATAGTATAGATATGTGCATAAGGAATAGTAAGGAAAATGGTATAGATATGTGCATAAGGGGTAGTCTATAGGGGATACCAACTAATACCCCATCTTCTGCTTTATGTTGTAGGACATTTGTTCATACACATCAAAATGGTTTCCCATATCGCCTTATTAGGAGCCATAGACAAGAGAACAAATATTAAATCTGGAAATAAGTAGAGCTATTTTTTAAATTTTTTTTATAATGGAAGCATAATGCCAACTGAGACCCAAGTATAAATATTGCAGGTGAAGGGCTAGTTCTGTAGAGGAAGTACAGCTTCCCCAATTTGTCAGTGGGAGATGGGTCAGAATGAGGACCCAAGTAGACTTACTGGACACCTCAAGAGTTTGAGATTTGCAAGTAGCACATGGGAAAATCTGACTGCTGATAACTGAAGTATAGTTCTCTTCAGTTGGCAATTAACTACCCACTTTTGGGAGCAAGACAAAAGGGAAGACTTAGGCCAGAACTCCTCAGAAGAGTCTGTCTCTTCTCAATGAATAAGGTTGCTGTTAAATCTACAAAAATTCTCTCTCTACCTTTTTCACTAATGTGCATCTGCCACAGACACTGGAACTGCTGATCAGAGTAGGAACCTGTGAAGTAGAGTGGCCAAAATTTTTTATGAAAAAAATCCATCACTTTTCATTACTTTTTGTTTTTGTCAAAATGAATAGGTTGGACTTACCAGCTCCCTTTGAAATCATGTGTAATAATTATAATTCATTCATCTGGAATCAAATAACCTGACCTATTAGACACAGACTTTGAGAAAACTATTTTTCACTCAGTATGATGATTAGCCCTGTCAAGATGCATCATTCACATGCTTCCTCAGTGCAACATTATAGAAACTATTGAAAATGAGTCAGTGAAGAATTGCATTTACTATTAAAACAGCAAATTTTGTCTGGAAATTTCATCCAAGATTCCCTCCTTAGCATAGGAGGTGGCAAAGAAGTCACTCCCTTAGCAGAAATACAGTCTTGTCAGTCCTGCCACCATTTCTGTACTGAGGGAGAGCAATAGTTTCCACAGGAGAGCTTCATAGCATGTGCTTAAGCATGCAATCACTAGTCTTCCTGCCTACTATACCAACTCATGGCCACTGGTTGTGACAAGTTTATGTAGCGTTTGACCGTTAGGTTGAATTTGAGGCAGTGAGTAAGAACAGAATGCCAGTGGAATCTAAGAAAAGGGTAACATGAATGTAGCTGATTCAATGGGCTTAAATTGAAGCAAGAAAGGTTTAGGTTGGACATTAGGAAAAATTTAACTGTTAAGAGTGGTTAAACACTGAAATAAATTGCCTAGGGAGACTGTGGAATCTACATCACTAGAGATATTTAAGAACAGGTTAGATAGACATCTATCAGGGATGATCTAGGTGGTGCTTAGTCCTGTTGTGAGGGCAGGGGACTGGACTTAATGACTTTTCAAGGTCCCTTCCAGTTCTAGTATTCTATCATTCTATGATTAACTGTTCTTTGGCAGCAAAGATGTTTCTAGATACCATTTTGAAGTAGCATCACATTCACAGTACATTCTAGGATTTGTTCTTTATTTTTCCTTCAAAGTTTAGATGTTTTGTGATTAATGTAGGGAAATATCTTGATATTTATAGTACATGTAGATTTCCCTCTGAACTTCTACCTGAATCCTAGAGTATTTATATGTTATTTGGTCGTTTTGTTTTAAAATGCCAATTCATACCTCAAGCACAGCACAGTAGCTGGTATGTTTAGTGACCTTTTGTATCAGCAGCATAATTTATTGACTGTGGTTTTTTACAATATATTTTTGGATAGGATTGAGAATATGCCTCTTGAGCTGTTTCTCAAGAACCTAGCATAGCAAACACAGCCAAGAATGCCAGGGGGAGGAAGGGCGACAGCAGCTGCTTTGGCAGCAGAATTAGGAACTTCTAAGGCGAAGTGTATTAAAGTAATTCTCTCCCATTGGCACCATGAAACCAGTATTCAGAAAAAGGCAAATAAACTAATCAAAGGACTGAGAAATGTGATCTGTAAGTAATGTTAATAGAGAGATAAACATGCATGGCTGGCTGAGTGGGAGGATGGGAAACATGAAAGCCTTTTGCACAGTAAGGGTGAATGTAAGTGGATAGTTTAAAAAAGATGACAGCTTGCTCTCATTAAGTAGGGATGATACTGTACCTGGGTCAAATTCTGATGGGTTGTGCAGGTGCAAATTAGAGCAGAATCACATCCATCATGTGCAGCGTGGGTGAGTTAATGCTGTAATGAAAATTGTATATTTCAAATTCCTGAATTTTGTTTGTTTGCAACTTTACTGTTGTATTAAATGTTGTTTTTCATGTAATTTATTAATGTGCAATTTAATTGTATTATTTACTTCTGTTATATTTACATCTTTATTGTCACTTTCAGTGAGTTTTCCAATGATTGCTTTTTGTGAGTTACATTTTGGACTATACACACTAAAACGTTTTCAGCTAATTAATGTTTGTAAAATGTTTTCAGATGCTCATATGAAAAATACTACAAAAATGCAAAGTGATATTAATACTATTGAATCATGATTTTTTTCATTGTTAACATTGGGTTACATCCTGGGAGGAAATGTAATTGAAGTTATTTTCTTAAAGTATCAGAATATCATCACACGAGGAGCCCTTTTCCAATTGTATGAGAAAAGTTCCAAAATGAAGGAAAGACAAGTATTACACAGGTGATTTTATACAGTAGTATAAAGTTGTTCCAATGTTTCACCATATTAACACTTTATTGTGGATGGATGGATAATTCATTTGGGTTACTTATATGGTTAGACTTTTATAGTGATTTGTTAATGAATGATTTGTGATTTCCGCTCCCCTCAAGTTTATTCATTATGTGAAATTATTCACTGGCATTGAATTGAACATGAGAAGTTTGTTTTCAATATTCACTACCCAAATATTAAAAGTTGGGCTATAGTGAGTTTCAGGGGGTAGCCGAGTTAGTCTGTTATAGAAAAAAACAACAAATGGTCTGGTAGCACT
>CM057848.1:51436815-51465037 GCA_030068395.1 Apalone spinifera | reverse complement strand
GGGCTTCATTTGCAAGTTTGAATGACTACATTAGCCACCCTAGTTCGAACTAGGTTGGCTAGTGTAGACATACTCTATTAGAGTAGGGCTAGCTTTGATGGAAGAAGGTACCTGCAAGAGATGATTCCTGAGAGTCCAGGGTTAGCATTGTAATGGAGTACAATAGAAAGTGCACCCACAGCTCTCGTCACATCTCTTTCCTCCAGACACATCTCTCCAGAAGCATATTTCCAACCTCTTTTTTTTCTTCCTAAGACAGTTCATTCCCATCCATTTCCTCCCCTATGTCAGGCACGTGTAGAGCCCAGATAACATGGTACCTGGGTTAATACAAAACAAGAGAGAGATCTGATTACCACTTGCATACTGATGCAGATGATACCATCAGACATAACATCTCATCAACCCTAACAGTCCATGCATAAATGTTAAACTGGAGACATGCCAGGATGGAACTCTAAGAAACCCTCCATGCAAGAGTCCCATCCTGTGAGACCACTCAGAGAAGAAACTAACTCAAGCTTCCATGATATCTCCTGGTGATTGATAGCAAACATTGACAAAAGACTAATCAAAACCAGCACAAACTCTGCACTTTGGTGCATTAGTGGGATGAGACCAGCAATCATAAATAACAACTTCACTTCACTGAAACCATATTTACATCCAGACTGGTAGGACTGAGTGTGCCATCGTGCAATTAGAGTTGCTCCTGTGTCATTGTCTCATATAACCTTCCCTCCACAAGATGGTGAGTCACAGAAGAGCAATAACTAGCAAGATGGTTAACATAAATAATGGTTTCTTTGAGAAAAGCTGTTACCACCACTTGGTTAACAGCAACTGGCACTTTGTTTTCAGAAAGAGAAAACTGGGCAAAAGTCAACCACAGAATATAGAAGGCTAAATTCTCTGGTGTATCCAGCATCTGCTGAACGCCCTGGAGGGGAGAAGCTCCCTGCTTCTCAGCCTAGCTCTCAGTTAGAAGAACATGCTAAGCTGGCTCCAAAATGCATCTTTACTCAATCTTCTCTTCCCCTCCAGCTTCAACATACCTCTGGCAACTGGGATTGCAGGGAGGGTACTTTCAAAGTTGTATTCCAGCAGGAAATTCTCCAGCTTGACATATGTGACCAGACTTTATTTTCTTTGCTAGCAGACAATCTGCTCTATATGTTTATAACTAAGTGCTCCGATACTGCTCCATGATGTGGCCATAGCCGCCCAGGTCCTGTCTGTTTAACATTTTTCAGATAAAATACATTACTATTTCTATTTTTATTGGCAGAAACAATTCTGGGTAATTGAACCTGGTCCAGTTCCACTCTCTGGACAGCCTGTTCTCATTGGATTCAGTCACACTGAATTCCACATTACTGCCCACTGTTCTGGGGGTCTCAGGTATTCCCAGCTGCATACTGTTATGTCTGGTACCCTTTTGGACAGTAGGACCATGCAGACAAGCTGCCATATCTCCAGAACCATTGCCACTGAGCTCCTGAATTGCTTGGTCATATTCTCCCCAGAGTCTACCTGGATGTGGGAGCTCTGATTTCCTGGTTATACCCTTCATGGACCTTGTGCCAGTCAAGCAAGGAACACAAGTTTAGCAAAAGAATGTCTTATTCACACACACTTTGGTCTTTTAAAAACACAAGACAGTTACAGAGCTGTGAAAACAACAAACTAAAGAATGCAATCCTCCTGATCTAATTTCACCAGTCCTATCATCCTTCATTTGATAAGAGTCCTTTTGCTAAACAACTATTCCAGGCTGTTTAGCCTGATGTCTTTGTTTTTGGCATTGGTCATCCTTTCTTGTTTGGAGAAGCACCTCTTTTTAAAAATGGACTCTGTCCCTAGCTTCTCCATGTGCTGCAAGCTGAGAGGAGGTATAAGCTCCAGCCATACTCCAGCCCAGCCTGTACAGAAAGATGTTCAAAGTCAATGGTCTTCCTGATAAAATACCCATTGTTCCTATAAGGAACTGTTGTCCCCTGATTGCTCTCTCACAGCTTTTCAGAGATAGTCTTTTCAGTAATTGTGAAACCTCTGCTGCAAGATGGGTGCTATAATTCTCAATGAAGGTTACAATCACACATGACATTTACAATACAAAATGGAATTCAAATTTGACATAGACATATCCCCTAACTGTCAGAGGGTGGTGCATAGGTATTTTTCCTTTTCTTTCCTCAGATGACTTATCTTTGTTACAAGGACAAGCATCAACTTTGCAGGCCACTGTTATTTACAAATTACCTGTGGCTGATGAAATGACAAGAGGGGAGGTTAAAAACTCACTCTGTATTGAAATATAGGAAAGAAACTGTTGTGTTTGCATACTGTGGCACTGACAGAGGCAACTATTCATTTTCGAGCAGGCTGAATACTACTCAAAATAGCCATCAATATTAGTTTAGATTATTCACTAGAATATGTTAATAGATTCATAGATTTTAAGGCACAAAGGGACTGTTAAGATTATCTAGTCTCAACCCTCTGTTCAGCCAGTGATTCCAGTAATAAGCCCAACAACATATGGTTGCACTAGAAAAAAATCTTTTAGAAATGTATTCCTTTTTGAGTTAAAGATTCCAGTGATGGAGAACATACCACATCCCTTGGTAATCTGTTCCAATGGTTAATTGCCCCAGTTGTTAAAATTTACATCTTATTTCCAGTTTGAACTTTGCTAACTTTAACTTCCAGCTATTGGATCTTGTTATGCCTTTGTCTGCTAGATTAAAGACTCCTCTAGTATCAGATGTCTTCTCCCTGTGTTGGTAATTATAGAACATGATCAAGTGTTCTTTCCTTCTCTGTGTTAACTTCTGTGAATATTCCAGTGAATGAGTTTCTTGACAGGAATGTTAACTGAAACAGCAAGTCATAAGCAAATATTGAAAAATGAAGTGAATTTCAGATTTACTATGCAAATATTCACACCAGAAACCCGATTCAAAGAAATATAGTTATCCAATCAAGAAATAAAATCAGAGACTATGATCTGGAAGGTGAAAATAAAATCTTTCTCCTTAAAGAATGTTGTTTTTCCTGACATTGTTGAAATGATAATTGGTTGTTTTAGGGTTGCTGGTGTGGAGAGCTATTGGCATTTGGTTATATTTATATTAAGAAAAAGAGCACTGCAATATTTTTATTTTGCTGTTAATATAAAAAAGAATTACATGAGTTTAACAAATAGGAAAAATGTCAAGCAGAATAAATCTTAGCATTACCTGCCTTTGCAGTATCTTTTTAAAATATAGTCAAATAGTTTCCAGTATGTTATCTTCTTTAAATGGGGGAAGAAATAATTGTGCAGACAATGTCCAGTGTTTGTTGAGAAACTGCTTGACCAAGAAGTGCTCGCAGATGGTAAATTAAAAAAAAAAAGGTTTCTAAATATTTTCTTTTTATATTATGATATTATCTCACTTCAAAAAAATCTTGTTTCTTTGATAAAACAGGAGGCAGCAGAGCATCCAGAAAATGGAAAATAAAGAATGTTTGTGTCTAACTAAAACCTTTTATTTTTGATGAAAAGAAGACTTTAAATAGTGTACAAAGAGCTTTGCAATCTTGGTGATACAAGGTTTAATTTCTCTTCAGCTATTTTTAATAGCCAGCATGGTAGAAGATTGATGTTTATCAGCTAATAAATTCACAAGCATGCAACTTGGCCTATTCCCATAGTGGTATAGCTTACATTTGTATGCATTCATCAACTCTTGAGTCCGCTTGTCTGGTAATGAGGTCTAGCTTTCTGTTCTAAAGATTTCCCCTTTCATACAGTGTGAGGTTCACTAAATTTTCCATCTTTTATTTATTATAGTGTCAATCCTAGTCAGCTCACCTTGTAGTTGATATTTATTATGCTGAGTAATATGATGTCACTTAACCTCCCCATATGGCCTTTGCTATTTCTCAAAGAAAGTCAGCCCAATCTCATCTGTTTTATTAACAAGGGGGAAAAAGTTCTGAGATGACTCAAGACAGAGAGAAGGAGAGAGGGTGTTCCACTAAGAAATAACATGGGATTCTCAAGTGTATACCTTGAGGATTATTTTGTAGTAAATAAGAACATTGCCTACTCTACAGCCTGAGCCAATGAGAAAGCAAAATATATACATATTATACTTCTCCTCTGGGTCTGCTCATCAGCTTTTCAGTCCTATAGACTATCTTCTTGGTGGACCTTCTGTTGTCTTTGTACCCAATATATCAACTCCCATGAGATTCTTGCAAGCAGACTGTTTCGATACACTTTCATCTGCCAGGACCTTCCCCCTCTTGCTGACCTATCAGCCTCCACAAAGGAGAGAGAAGAGCAACAGATTCACTCAATAACAGATTAATCATCCTACGTACGCTCTGCTGAACTCTGTAACTGCTCAGCTGAATCACCACATAATTTAATGTTTGTTCTTTAATAAACCAGGTAGTTTTCTGTGGGTCCATATTTTGACCCTTGATCAAAAGTATGCACTCAAGAAACAAAATAGGTCAAGCACTCTGCTGTCCGAAGGAAAAAGTCAGCAGCTACATGGATCCCTTGCATTTTTAGTATTCAAGAACAATATCTCACAAAGCAAACCTTACATCAAATAGTTAAGTAAGTTCAAATGCCATCAATCAATAATAAAGTTATAGACTGTATTTTCAGAAAAAATGTGCTCAGTTGCATGTATGCACATGTGTATGTAAATGTGTGTTTAATTTTCATATAGTTACCATGCTTGCATGGGCAGTTGCATCTTTTGGATATGTAGATGACCTATTCGATGCATAATTGGTCAGTTGCACATAAAATTGCTGCAGTTGTGCTTACATTTTTTTTATTCCAATTTAGGCCTAACTGTGTGACAAATCAGAAGCATGCACCACAGACCAGGAAAAAAATATTCAGTGGGGGATTCACTACTTTGCGAATAAACCGAGAACTTGAGATCAAACAGAAAAACTATTCTGCCTAAACACAACTAGTCAAACATTGATTTAATGGGACAGCACAGGATGTAAGCCAGTGTGAGGCTGTCTGAGTCTTTTCATCTCTCAGATATGTCACAACTAGGATCCCTCTCTATGCCAAGATTGCCCCCTAAAGGATTACAGCTGCATGCTGTGGCACTCCTTCCTGTTCTGCATTGTGGTGCACAGTGGGGATAGCTTTTCTTTCCACAGTGCTGTGTCTCAGCAGGCTGGGCATAGCAGCCTAGAGCTCAGGAGCTCCCTAACTGCAGCTGGGAGTTCAAAGAAAGCATGGAGTTTCTTGGCGGTACAGGGCAAGTCTTTATAAGAAATACAAAGGGTTTTCAGAGCTGGCCACTTCATGGCTCTAACAGCAGAGTCAGATGCCACCTGAAGTTTTCACAGGGGTGTAATTAGATGGGTGAGTTTGTTCTCCAACCTCCTTCCATTTGCTTAGCAATTACATTCCACCAGGGCAAACTCACTGTCAGTTATAATTTGCTGAAAATTTTCTGACAGAATATTTTGCCATTAGAAAATGCTGCTTCATCAGCATTTAAACTTGACACAGGACTGTGACTATTTTGGCAAAAACTCACTTCAGAATTTGAAAGAAAAAAGCTTTCCCAAGAAACTTGAAGCACTCTGTTTCATCCATATTGGAAATGAAAATGGAATTTCAAAAATGAAATTTAAAAATAGTGTCCCAGTCTGGAACAAAATCAATTTCCAAAATATTTGATTTTCCCAGAAAATGGAAATTCTGGGTTTTGGCAAGCTCAAGTTTCTATGTTTGTGAATCCTGTATGATTCCTCTCACACAGGCAGCTTCATAGAAGTATCCAGCAAAGCATTTCCTGAGGCTAGGCTCTCCCCCTAAAGGAGAGATAAAAGAAAGACTCAGGATACGTCTACACGTCATTGCAGGAGGAGTACAGTTAATTCGAAGTACGGGGTTTTCCCTCGGAGTACCGCATCTACCCGCAGTGAGTTAATTCAGGCTAGTCAATTTCCAACATGGCAATCGGACGCGACTATGCTAATCAAGTGAAGGATATTTAAATCCCGCACTTGATTTGCAATTTCAGTCACCTTCATTTGCCTCCCTAATTCGAAGCAGGGGGCAAGTGTAGATGTACCCTCAGGGAACTATGTAGCCCTCTTCAACTAAATGTACATTTTGGACAAATCCTCAGCCTCTTTCCATTTCAGTTTCAGATTCCTACCCCTTTGGCCTGTATGGTGGCTATGGAACACACTGATTTTTCATCTTTTGTTCAAGATGGACAATGAACTAGGTCAGGAAAAACCGAGGAAAACCAGCAAGGATTGTTCTGGACAGAAATTACCCTCTAGTATGTTTAAAATTGATTTGTATGTCACCCACTATTTTAAGTCAAATTCTAAAACCTAGCTTTTCACGTTTCCTAGTTCCTTTGTATTAAATTATTGCGTATTTGTTTCCTCAATAGTAATAATAGAAATAATAATAGAACCCCTTTAAAGGTTATCCCAAGGCTACTTACTTTGACATGTGGCTGGGACCACATAATGCAAACTAGGCAGTTGCTTAGGTTGCCAGGCTCTAAGTGTGACAAATTAAATTGAAGTGATTTTTTTCTCTATTTAAAAATATATTAAGATATTATCTCTTATGCACAAAAGTATCAAATATTGTACTTGTAAATCAGTGCATTGTTTCCATGTCAGAAGAGTTACTTATTTATTTCACATTGTCGAGCACAGCTATGTATGTAAATATAACTGAAATGTGCCACGGTATAACTTTTAAAGAGTGCTGCCTGGATTTGCTGCCTGGGGAAGCGGTCTGGCATTTTAGTCATTCCCAGTAGCCCAATGTTGGCAGGTCATTCACTTGAGTCAATTGCTCGACACTTTGTGAGTGTTGGTCAGTGACCCACAATAGCTGTTCTGCTGAATTACAAGTTGTGATCTCAAAGATCCTTTGCCCACAAAGAATTTGCATTGTGTTGGACTGGAAAAATTTGGTAAGAGGTTTTAACAAGATTGAAAAAGGAAAATCATACTGCAAAATGTACTGAAATGTATTTATGAACACAGACTCATCGATAGCTTTCCCAACATCTTCATTACTCTTCGAATTCCCTTGACTTTTCCACTTTCTGTTGTTAGTGGGGAACGTAGCTTTTCAAAGTTAAAATTGATACCTTAATTCTTCCATGCTGAAAGAGAGACTTGTTGAACTGGTCAGCATCTTGATAGAACCCAAAATAGTTTCAAAACTTTCTCTCAAACAACTTATTGCCCAATTTGTGAAAGCAAAAACACAAACACAAACAGCAAAGTTCTAGTACTCAAATCAATGACCCAATGCAAAATGGTTACAACTCAATTCAGACTTAATTCAGTATCAAAGAATAAAGATTTTCATAACTTCCCAAAAATCAGTTCCTTTGGAAGGAAGACAGTTGTTACTTGAAATGTAAGGCTATGTTTAGACTGCACAGTTAAATCAGAAAAAGATAAGCATTTTGCAGTATGAAAATTGCCTATCTTTTTCCGATGTTCTTTCAAAAGAGGCTTTCCTGAAATTTGGCATGTCTATACAGTGCCAAATTTTGGAAAAACCCGCTCTTTTAACATATCCTTTATGCCTCATAGAACAAGGTTTACAAGAATGGCAAAAGAAAGCGTCCACTTTTCTGAATTTTTTTTTCAAAAAAGTGGATGCGTTCTTTGCACTGCAGTCTAGACATAGCCTAACTGTTTGTCGTGCTTACACCATGTACAACTCAAAACAATTAAAATTTTAATGTGTTAGCTATTGGGCAGTTTACCCTATACAGTATAATTGTGTCAGCATTCGTGAAAAGTAGATACAATCAATAAAAACATTTATTTTTATTTTTACATTATTAATTTTAAATGCCAAGTAAATAAAGGTAAAATTTCATTCTAGACTTCTCATTTTTCTATATATTGAATGTGGAGCAGAGAGGGCACCAAAGTCATAGTTTGCTGAGGGTGCCAAAAACCATTACGCAAGGTTTGCATGTGACATTCATGTTTGTAAATAATTTCCAATGTATTTCCTAGTTTTCTGATTAAATATGTGCCAGAAACATTTTGGGATAGTAAAGCACTGTGGACATTTGACAGAAATCTATATTTTAACAGAATTATTAATATATATCAAATAGACTTGTAATGCAGGTAACTTTCATTACTCATGAATAAGTTCCTTTTGGTTGCTGTTTCATTGCTTGCACATCCTTATTTCAAATGTTGATATAAAATCATCTGAAATTATGGTTCTCATTTACATTCAAGCTGCCAATCAAACATGGTTCCACAGACAGCTGTAATTAGCGGTGTAGCCCAATTAGAGAAGAAAACAAAATATCTTGTTGGCTTCCAAGGTACGTAATATTTGATGGGCAGCTTGAATATAATTTGTATTTTGAAGGTTTTCATGTTTTTTAAAAGTCCACCACAACTAAATGGAGTATCAACGAGAAAAAAGCCTTTTATATTTGAGAATTTGGAACAGAAGAGCTTATCAGATATTACCTGGTTTTTGCTCCATCTGAAAATGACTTGTTAGCAGCCAGTTTCTCAGTGGTACTTTCAGAAACACCCCCCGTGATGGAACTAAGTACATGGGTTTCAGAAATTACATTATGGTAATATCAAGGAACCATTTCACTGTTGGAAAATTGAGGATAAGAATCAGAAAGGGGTTCCACAGAGAATCCATCCCAGGAATTACATGAAAATCAAAGTGTGCTGGTACAAGAACCTTTGGGAAGTATAGTTTATTCTAAGTGGAGGATAAGCCGTGCCTGATCTGTTCAGTAAATCTTCTGAACTTCAATGCTCACTGCTAATGCTGAACTTCAATGTGTTAAAACAATACCATTAACTGGCACAACTCGTGTCCATCTGCAAAATGTGTACAGGTAGAACCTCTCTAGTCCAGCACTCTCTGGTCTTGCAACATCTGTAGTCTGGCGTAATTTAGTTAGACGGATATTCATTTATCATGGGTGTGACCAAGTTTCACACGGTCCCATTAGGTTTGTTTACAGCAACCAGTTCTGGCTCTCAGTGTACTATGCTGTTATTTAGTTCCAATGTACCCATAAATGTAGTCTTAGAGCCCAGGTGTTGGTAATGCGGCTGACAATATTGACCTGTGGTCCAGGAAATTCTCAGGTTTGGTACCAGTCAGGTTCTGAGGGTGCTGCACTAGAGAGGTTCAACTTGTACCTAGTATTTCTGAGATAATGAGAATAGACATGTTTTTCTCTGGTTATTTCTTTGTGCAGTTGTGACTTGCTATGGTTACAAATCTCACATTTCTAAAAGCCTAGCCTTTTGAGGCATTCAGTTACATTACAATCTTAGCTGCAACTAAAAAAAACCAAAAATGGTTTTTAGTCACCTGGGTTGTGGGGAAAAACTTGAAAACATGACTCTTAAAAGCCAAGCCCCCCAAAAAAATCCCAGAAAGCAAATAGCATGACTTAGAATTTATCATTTTTAAAAAACCTCATGATTTTAAACTATTCTTGAGATTTGTCTAGGGTCTCATATCAAACATTTAGGTTGACAATCAAAGTTCCCTCTAAGTTTTTCCATCCTTAGGCAGAATAAATTTTGTTATGTACACTGATGAATGTGCAGATGTGCATCACCAATAGAAATACATGCTGTCTGCTGTGGGTTGTTGTGGGCCCGCTGCTAATCAGCTGGGAGGCACCTGAATCTCTGCTGGGCAGCCGCTCAAGCATTCAGCTTACAGGGAGCACTGTTGAAAATACCGATGTCTATATCAGTGAGCTTATAGCAGCACATGTGAACCAATGCAACGTCATCACTGTAAGATCACTTGTGTTGTTTTTCTATCCCATAAGGATAGACCTCTCCCATTGATATAATAAAACCATCCTCAATGAGCAGCAGTAGTTATGATTGCATTCACACTCTCTCCTAAAGGAATCCCTGCAGGATGCTGACCACTAACAGCAACTGTGGCTCTGAAACTGAACCTGTGTAAGGTGGGCTTGTGCATAAGCAGGAAGTGGGGGAGGTGGGATTAGTCTGAGCAACTTTGGGTGTGTTGCTCTGAGATCTACTGAAAAGATCTTTTAAAACATCAATGAGGAAGAAATGCATAATTAACAGGAATTTAAAAGGTAAGCCAAACTACCTATATCAGAGAACTGAATTTTTTTAAAAATCAGTGTTGAAAAAATCAAGTTGACTGTGGTGTTTTAATTTATTCTGAGACACAACAATTAAATTATTGGAACTGTGAGTTTCTGGCAATTTTATACACTCCACCAGATAACATTTTTTCAGGAATGGTATTTTACATAATGCTAGGATAATGGATAGGAAATAGGGTTGCTTCTGCAAAGCAGAATCTTTCTAAATTCCTCTTCTGTCCTTGATTTAACAGGTACTCATTTTGGGGATTATTATTCACAATGGGCCCTTTTATGCAGAAGCTGCATCCATACAAATCCAACTGAAGACGCTGCACTCTGGAACCATTATATCTATTTTCAAATAATGCCCCGAGAGTATTCTCTAATACCTATCTACCTAACCATTTATATTATAGGGTCTCTTATGAACAGCTTTTAGGCCCTGATTCAGCAAAGCGCTTAAGCGTGTTCCCAACTTTAAGCCTGGGCATTGTTCCATTGAGGGCACATGCTTAAGTGGTTTGCTGTACTGAACTTT
Organism: Apalone spinifera; assembly: GCA_030068395.1. Taxonomy (NCBI): domain Eukaryota; kingdom Metazoa; phylum Chordata; order Testudines; family Trionychidae; genus Apalone; species Apalone spinifera. The sequence goes on along the minus strand of CM057848.1, from coordinate 51,454,330 downwards.
ATCCGAGCTATATAACCACAAAGCTACACTGAGTGGCTCTACTCCTGATACACTGAAGACACTAGTGTGAATGTACTGTTGAAACTGAGATTATGACTACATGAGGACATTCAGGGATGTCTGCACTAGAAACATCACAGTTGCAGGGCTGTTAACACTTACTTCAGAAACAGAAGGATTTTTGTTCTATGCAGTAATAAATCCACCTTTTTGAAGGGTGGTAAGGTCAATGAAAGAATTCTTCTGTCATCCTCACAGTATCTACACTGGTTCTTTGGCTGTCTTAATTACATCATACGGAGTGTGAAAATATTCTCTGTAGCATAGACCTGGCCTGAGGAAAGTTAGCTTACTTAAAGGTATGCCTTTTAAGTGGTTGATTAAAGCACATGAAACCCCATGTGGATGCTGTCTTCAGAAATGGCTTTGGTGCTAAAGAAAACTAGGCTACTTTACTTCTAAATGAAAACATACACTTAGATGTTAATACATTTTAATTAAGGCCCCTAAAATTCACACCTTCAGTTAATCTTACCATCCTCCTGTAGACATAGCCTGAGTTCACATAAATGAACACATCCTTCACATGGCAGATACATGCAGGTTTATGGTTGATGTCGCTTACTGAGCTAGAGACGAAAGTTTTCTTACCCATTTTTTGTAAACTCACATTTGAAGTTCATATGCAGAATCACAAATCCACATCGCATGAAGCCTATGAATCTTTGATTTCCTTATTACTTCATTAATTCTTTGCATTATTGGGAATAAGACCTTCTTTTAAAGAGAGAAAGTATTACTGTACCATAGTGTTTCTTATTGCCTGGACAAAGCACTATTAATTCCAGTGGATTCCTTTGACATAAAAATGGATTTGTACTGACGGGCAAAAAACACCACCTGCATATGCATCAAGACTATATTACAATCTAATCCATCACATTATACATTTATAGGTGTCTACCATTGCTGGATTGCTTAAACAGTCTGCCATTAAAAAATGTCCAGGTAAAAAGCTGGTTTAAATTTCATCAACTTTTACCTGCAATGTATCTGGTTAAATGAGCATGAGGTTCAGCAGCAGATATCCCCTTGGAACATGAATATGTAGGTAAGACACTGTGAAAATGACATGAGCAGCAGTTTCCCCTTTATCTTTTCTACACTGCTGCCAACTGAGCTTTAGAATCAGCAAGTTTGAGAAAAATATGCAGTTTTTATAAAAAATTTCCAGTGTTTAATAATTAATGAATAAAATCTCTATCTTAAGTCCTAATGGAAGAACATGTACATAGCTGTATTCCCAGCTGAGGCCAATGACTCAGTGGATGGTACAGAATCAACTGTAAAGTTTCAGGGGGTAGGAAAATTAGTCAGTTTTCAAAGAAGTGTGGGTGGATGCGTGCCCATAACTCCAATTATTTGTTAATGGGCTTTCTATGAGTATCTTCCATTTAGCCTGTAGAAAATTGACCCTCTCCTGTCTTCTTATAAAAATCTGTTTTACATATTTTATACTAAAATGAACGCTAACATATAAAGAAGATGCCTGATGGTGGCGAATGAGCCTCAGCTTGGCGAAACAGCCTTTGCAGCTTTGTCGGTAGAGTGTTTTCTTTCTGGTATAATTAGAATTACCATCTCCTAGTTTTTGAGGAAAATAGGAAGAGCGAGGAATTTTACAATATCAGAGACACCATTACATAACAAGAAATGGGTGATATTTAACATTTAGGTAACATACACAGTGCAATATAAAATGTATGGTACTATATCTTAAAAACCCTTTCTGCACTCCAGTTCAAAGTGATTTGTAATAGCTTGCTATATCATGTATGAAGATTAATTTGTGCTCAGGTCTGCCGATATGGAGGAGGGGGAAAAGATGCAACTGCCTCAGGGCTTAGTGATCCAAAAGGGACCCAGGGCTCCTGGCTGTCGCCATCACTACTGTAGCAGCAATGGTGGATGGAGCCATGGGCCCTTTAAATCTCCTCTGGAGCCCTGAACAATGCACTCCAAGTGTTCTGGGGGTTGGTTTCCTAGCTTCACCCTTCTGCCCAAGGCCCCACCCCCTTCCGGGAGTGTGGATCCACCTCCCTCCCCACTTTGTTCAGGGGCCCTGTGTGTTCATGTTTTTTTCACGTGCTACAATTCTCTTCTTCTGATTTGCTAGGAAAATACTCTAATCAGATGTTAACTGCTATTATAGATTATGAGCATGTTATCAAAATTTTGTTAAGTGTGTATCACTGAAGTCAGAGGGAATATATACTCTGAATGTTGTTTGTGATGAATAATGTCATGATATTGATGATAATATAAATGCCACCCAGCCACATCAATAGGTGGAAGATCTATCAGCATTACCCAGCTACCAGAATTTTAGACGAGGGCAATGGCCATGTGGAACCTCTTTCAGCTCTGTTCCAACAGCCCACCCAAACTAGGAATAGGATCCAGGCCCGGCAGATGGGGATCAGGAAGGAATTTTTTCCATAGGCCACTTGGCAGAAGACCAGAGAATTGTTGTGCCTTCTCTACAGCACCTACAAGCCACAGTGAGTTGAATAGAAATGGACTTAGCACCCAACTGAATAGTTGAATGGAATTATTTGTTGCAACTTATGGCTGGTTTCCTTTGTGGTTAGGAGTTTAATATGAATAGTTCCTAGAGATAAAAGACTGAGACTTAGGTATTAGATCTTGGGATCATGTGACAGGGTGGGACCATGTGGCCTTTGAAGGCTGAGGTCAGACCTTTTTGTCTGTCCCCTTCAGCAGGGAAAATGTGCTACCGCTCACAGAACTTAGTCCTGGGGAGTTGGCTGAGAAGAGCATTATGGGTTATACAGTACGGAAACTGTAATCCTGGCACCAGGTGTAGCTGGTGCAACCAATTAAATGCTTGGTATATGAGACTATGGATGATGGACTGGTAGCACCTCTCCCTGGGTGAAAGTTTAATAAAAGTTATGGTTTTCTGTTTGATGTCATGGAAGTATTTGTCCTCGCTATACTGATATGTCCACATCAAATACTATTTAGTGCTCTTAGAGAGCTTTTTATTTTCAAAATGCTATCAAAGCATTACTCATTAAGGCAATAAATATCAGTATTTCCATTGCATTGATCTGGAGCATCATTCTCTCCTCTGTGGGAATAATCCAGAGAGAGGAGAGAGTTTCAACTGTTGAAGTGTCCTAGGAATTCTTCTATTGGTTGGTGTGGTTTCCTTTGTCTCCTCCCGTGCCTTTCCCTCAGAAGTAGCAAGGGGTTCAGATCACAAAACCTGCTGCTCTCTGGGATCTCCATTGGAACAGAGGCATCCACATGGAAATTCTGTGACAGCATGCTCACCTTGCAGTGCTTTTAGATCTCCAGTACCACAGTTTCAATTTCATTGGCTTCCCCCATTGATATTCCTGTAGCCCCTTAATAATATGAAGTGACAAGCTGGTGGATGTATTACGATACTTTTTTGCTTAAAGTTATGGGTGAAGACTACCAGCTCCTCCAGAAGCTTGTCCTCTTGTCCCCAGCCTCCAACCTGCCTAGGTGCCAGGCTCTGTATGGGAAGAAAAAGCCATAGAGGCTGAATTCCTTTCTACAGCTGTAGGTCTCTTCCTTTATGTAAAACTGGTGGATGCCAAGTGTCGACAACTCTATGCTCATAATAAGGATCAACAGATTGAAAACTTAATTTTTTTTTCTGAGATGGATTGTATAATGGCATAGTGAGGAAAAGATGCAAAAAACAAAAATGGAAAATCATGGACTATATTTACCAGGATCACTTCTAGAGAACTTTTAAAAAATTGGCGTCACACTTGTTATCCTCCAGTCATTTGGTACAGACAATGATTTAAAGGATAGACTACAAACCACAGTTAGTAGTTACATAATTTCACATTTGAGTTCTTTCAGAATTCTTGGGTGAGTCCCAGCTCATTCTAGTGATTTGTTAGTGTTTATCAATTTGTTCCAAAACCTCCTCTAATGACATGTCATTTCCTCAGATTACTCACCTAAAAAGAATGTCTCAGCTTTGGGACTTTCTTATCATAATATAATAGCTCAGATTTAGAAATCTATTATCATAATTTACAGGAATATAAGGATACTTCTACACTGCACCTTTCTTGTGCAAAAGCCTATGCAAATGAGATATGGATTAGCATATTGCCATGCTTCATTTGCATAATTAATTAGGGGCCATTTTTGCGCAAGAGGCTTTTGCGCAAAAAGGAGCTCTGTAGATGGCTCCCTTTTTGCGCAAAAAGCCCCTCTTGCGCAAGAGCCATTCTTCCTGAAAAAATAAGGAAGAACAGCTCTTGTGCAAGAGGGGGGTCTTTGTGTAAAAAGGCCCCGTCTTCACAGCTCCTTTTTGCATAAAAGCCTCTTGTGCAAACACAGCCCCTAATTAATTATGCAAATGAAGCACTGAAATATGCTAATCTGCACTTCGTTTGCATAGGCTTTTGTACAAGAGAGGTACAATGTAGATGTAGCCTAAGGGTTTGGTTGGGCCAGGAAAGTTGGATGTGCCAGGAAAGGGATTGGGTCTCATAAAACCAAACAGAGGAGACAGAATCACTAGGCACATGAAAGGGGCTGGCTAGGGGCTGCACTTCCCCTCCCCCCACCAGAGACTGCCCAAACTCTGAGCTTCCCACCCCCTGGGGGCTATTTAGGGAGAGGTAGGAGGGACTGATGCTTCCCTCCTCCCAAGTTGCATGGGTACATTGCTGGCTGTTCCCCTTTGTCAGGGAACCTGGGGAAAGTGCACAGTTTGCTGCATTCCTCATGCGACTGCATGACTATCCCATACTAATAACTGCAAGATGATGATTCTTTGCAGAGTATACCAGTGGGTACAGTGGATGGTGGTGAGGGAAGCTGAGAGAAGAGAGAGTGGAATATATAATAAGAAGCTCTTTGGAAATAATTCAGAAAGATGCAGAACTAGCAAAACTCACCTCTTCCTGGGGAACTCACAGTGTGATTGAAAAATATGTATAATGAGATGTGGAAACAATACAAGCAACAACATTATTTTTATCTGTACTTTATTTTGGAGAAAAGTTATACAAGAGAATCCAGTTACTGCATCAACACAGAGCATTATAATGCAGATTATGCCAAATTACTGCAAATTATTGAAAGAGGCACTGTAACAAGGAGATTTTCAGTGCTCTCCAGTGTATATTGGATTTCATTGTGTCGTGTAACCCAGCATAACCTGATGGTAATTTTTAAATAGACTTTTTGGAGTAGGCAGCAATAGGATTTTAAACACCTGGCACAGAAGAGGTAGTTAGAAAAGAATTTTCAGAGAAAGTCTGTGTCCAGCTTTAGATGTGCACAATTTGGAGCACATTAATTTCCTCTCAATTGCAACCTTAAAAGGTATAAGCTTGTGCTAGGCACAGAGAATTTTGTTCAGCACAGCCCGCCAAAATGCAACAGACTGAACAGAAAAGCACCAAAATTTTTAGATGCATAATGTTCTTAGAAATGGCCCATGCTGTGCTAATAAAACTATTATGTCTGGAAGCTTTTTGCAGTGGAAACTGACAGATGAAAGAGAGCTAAGTACATTTTCAGATAAGCTACTACAGTAAATCATTAAAGCACACAAACAATCATCCTTCATCAGTCTGCAATTTGTTTTATAGCAATTGCAAATCGAAAACAATGTAAACAAACAAATCGACAACTAATGAACATTTTCCCCCTGCTCACTGTAAATAGATCTACAACTTTAGAAATACACTTTATCCAACACATTGTCAACTCATTGTAAACACATCTACAACTCATAAACAACTCATTACTCAGTATGTTGTCACCTCATTACAATTAAAGTTGAATGCTAACTGTACTGTATTTTCCTGCACTGAATTAGTTTAGAACTAGGAAGAAAATTCCAACAAGTATCATTCCAAGTTTTAAAGAAGGTTTTTTTAAACCTTCTTTATGTAATTTTGAATTTCTCTTGCCATTCTTATGTAAAAATCATATTATGTTTATCCCTTTTGCTCTAGATCTCACTTTTTTATGTAATCAGGTTTTCCCATTTATGTTCAAAAATAGTCCCAGTGAATAGTGGTGGCTGCCCTTGTATCTATGCTGGGTGCTACACTGTTCAACATCTTCATAAATGACCTGAAAAAAGGGGTAAACAGTGAGGTTGCAAAACGTGCAGATTATACAAAATTACTCAATTAGTTAAGCCTAAAGTAGACTGCAAAGAGTTACAAAGCAATCTCATAAAACTGGGTGACTGAGCAAAAAATGGCAGATGAAATTCAATGCTGATAAATACAAAACATTATACATTGAAAAACATAATCCTAGCTATATATACAAAACGATGGGTGTAAATTAGCTGTTACCCATCAAGAAAGAGATTTAAATGTCATCATTGTGGATAGTTTTCTGAAAATATGCACTCAGTGTATAGCAGCAGTCCAAAAAGTGACCGGAATGTTGGGAATTGTTAAGAGAGGGATAGATAGTAAGACAGAAAATGTCATAATGTCACTACATGAATCCGTGGTATTCCCACATCTTGAATATGGTGTGCAGTTTGGTTGCTCCATCTAAAAAAAAATGAGAATTGGAAAAGTTACAGAGAAGGGCAACTGAGTAGGGGGATGGAACAGCTTCCATATGAAGAGAGATTAAAAAGACTGACTTTCAGCTTGGAAAAGAGATGACTAAGCGAGTGGGATATGATAATGAAAGTCATAGAGCCATTGAGAAAGTCAACAAGGAAGTATTACGTATCCTTTCCCATAACACAAGAACCAGAAGTCACAGAATGAAATTAACAAGCAGTAAATTTAAAACAAATAAAAGGAATTACAACTTCACGCAATGCACGGTCAGTTTGTGGAACTTGTTACCATGGGACGTTGTAAAGGTCAAAACTTTTGTTCAGAAAAGAACAAAATAAGTTCATGGGGGACAGGTCCATTAATGGCTATTAGCCAAGACAATCAGAGATGCAATCCCATGCTTGGGAATGTCCTAAACCTCTAATTACCAAAAGCAGACATTGGGAGATAGGGAATAGATTGTTTAATAATTACCCTTTTCAGTTCATTCCTTCTGAAGCATCTGGAACTTGCCACTGTCAGAAGACATGATCCTGGTTTAGATGAAGTATTGGTCTGACACAGTATGGCTATCCTTATGAAGAAGCTTCTTGTATGGGAAATTTTTTGAAAATTTGAAGTGTTCCCTCAGTGGATGTAAAACTTTCAGGATTCCCTTTAACTGGTTTGTGGAAAATACATTTGACATTCTTACCTTCTACATTTTTGTAGACTATTTGAGCACCTATTTTATATTTTATTTTTAAAGCACTGCATTGATTATTGTGGGAAAGAAGAAAAATAAAGGCATGATTGTTTATGAGAGAATCTCAAACATTACACTTTTGAAAAATGTGTTATCATTTTAATACTGAGTGAATTTTGCCATCCTATAAATGTTAAGATTTCAGGTGATTATTTCAGTTGCAATAAGCCAATTCTTATTGCCCATCTACTGTGATATAGAACGTTAAACTTTTGTCTTGAATATTGGAAAGTATTTCTAACAAAGTGCCATTATATTCTGAAAAATGATTTTAGAAAAATGGCAGTTTGAGTTTCCATGGAAAATTTACTTCTTTTCTACCTGACGGTATTGAAGACTAAGTCTGAATTCAGAAAATCAAGATGTTTTTAAAGCTGATTTGTGCATGTTATCAACAATAAAGATTGTGCAATTGAAACTTAGTTAATAACTCTGAAGTTACCAACCTATATTGATTTTGCAGTGCTATGAGAAACAAAATATAGTGTATATATTTTGAAAACTAATAAAACTAATCTAACCCCATGTGAGTATAATACACAATCCATGTCTCCTTGTCCATCTCATCTCTCCGAATATGGTGCTACTATTTTTGCATTTTTTAAAATTATAAATACACTTGCAGATGAGACTTTATTTAGATGCTACCTTTAGTTTCACAGATGCAATTCCCATTGACCTCACTTCAAGTTGTATACACATATTTGATTCTTTATGGGAATTTCTACAGAGAAACGAGGACACTTTGTATGGCTGCACTAGTGAAAAGCTGGATCACAAGTGTCATTCTGTCTGTAGTGTCTCCATGAAAAAAATGTTGTTATTATTATTATTATATTGTTATTTATTATTTGCATTCTTATCATGCCTATGAGACTTCAGTCCTTCCTGAACAAGGATGTCAATGTGCTAAAACTCTTGAATCCCAAAACAAAGAAATGAACACTCCCACAAAGAGCAACTTGTCCCTTTGCAAGGTATAACATTATTAATTATCTTTCATGTTAATTTATCAATAGACTGGCTGTTAGACATTCCCTCTACTCACATTGCTCATACTAGTCACCTTGGTATATAAATTACTTGTGACAAACGAAAGTTTTGATGAGGCTAGATAACAGGGGTTGTCACACTGATCACTCCCCTCATCGTGAGTTTTCTGTGACCTTACACCAGACATGCAGTGGCGTTCAAGAAACTTTTCCTCTGTTATACAGGGCATCCCCGCAATAATTGGCTCTGGTATACATCCATTCTGCACTAAAGTCATTATTGCTTGTAGGAACTGATGCATTATAAATCCTCCCATTCCCCACTTTTAAGACATGCAAAAAAAACCCCAAAAACCCAAATTTGCACAAATGGAATCAGCCGTGAAAAAAAAAATTCCCAACTTTAAGTTGTTTCACTATAAGTCCAAGTTTTTTGGAATGTATCTTGGACTTATAGTGAGGACAGCCTGTAGTAGCTTCTGCAAAGACAAGACACAAAGGGTATGTCTAGAGTACATGGCTCCATTAACGGAGCCATGTAGTTTAGACATATCCATAGAGTTGTTGCAAGTCATGAGATCATAACGTTCCCCCTTTAATTTTTTCCCCCACCTACTTAGTCAATAGCCAAGACAAATGTGTCATCTTCTCTGCTTCAAATTTGGTCATTCTAATGTGTGAAGGTTCTGGAGTAAGATTAATCTATGTCCTTCCTATTTAGTGAGAGCATTAGTGAGCTTGCCCATTGATGGGGATTGTCAGCATCTCAGTGTGCCTCATCTGTCTTCAATGTTTAATCTTGAGACCTCTGATCAAAATACTATCATTTGTCTCTGACAAAATGCTTAATTACTGCATACCCTGAAGCCTTCTCTCTTTGAACTAAGCGGTCAGGCAGGATATAGAGAAACTGTTCAAGAACTATATAGTGTCTTCTGAATTCCTTGACCTTTTATCAGTCTTGTTTCAGAGGAACATGAAACAAAGTCTGCATTATGTGTTGATTCTGAGGATAATTGTTTGCATTAAGCACCTACTGCTACCTTTATATCAGTGGTTAGAAGATGTTGCTGAGTAACATGCAAGATCTATATGTGATTCATGAGACTAACTAAATAACAGAGTTTTTTTCCTAGTGCCTGAATGAAACAGGGACTTGGATGAATCAGAGGAGTTGGCTGAAGTTAATCCAGATAAGACAGCAATGGTTTTGGTGGGTCAAAGGAATTCTCTAGATTATTTGGTAAGTATTATGTTTGCTCTTTTATTGTAAGTATGGGGCAAACCTTTCTCAAGGCAGTCTGCAACCTATTAAAACTTGTCCACACCTAATTTTTCAGGCAAGGCTGGTAGGTAAGATTTTTTCCATTTCTATTAGACCAGAAGAGTATGTTTTGTCCCCCCCACAAATGAAGAGCCTGACATAGTTAAACATGCCAACTATTTCAAAATTGAACTAGTGTAATTATGTATGTCTGCTGTATATGAATAGATGAGTTAGTAGATAAGGATGGTAAAATTGTTGATAATGCTGCAAAAAAGGGGTAGCAGGGTTCCATTAATATGTGTGATCTGTGTTTGGAAAAAAACTGGACAATTGCTGTGAAACCTACAGTGATAATTAAATACTTTATATTTTGAAGGTAACTAGGCAGGATGTAAACAGCAAATATTATTGTTAAAACTTTTTTTTAATTTCTGGGAATGGATAGTTTGTACCCTAGAATTTTAAAAATTGGCAAAGAAGGTCCCTGAAATACAAACAAAACTTGAATCAAATTTTAACAAATCTTGGAACACTAGGGAAATTCTAGAGAACTGGGGGGAGGGGAGGGAAAGCTAATATTTTGCAAATATTTAAAACCAAACTTGATACCATTTTTGATGAGATTACAAGTTTGGTCAAGGGAACAGTGTTGACTAAAGAAGTGTGATTGATAACAGAAAATATGCTGTCTAGTACAGCCGCTACCCGAGTTGTGAACGGTCGAGTTACGACCGTTCGCACTTACAACCAAAGCTCCCATGGAGCGGTTGTAAAGGCAGTCCCCGAGTTACAAACGCGACCTGCGCTTACGAACAGCGCAGTCACGTGTAACTTAATGGGGTCCTAGTTACGAACAGTTCGAGTTACGGAGCAAATGTTGGTCCGTAACTTGTTCGTAACTCAGAGAGGGGCTGTACACTTAAATTTTTGTGAGACATTTTATCTAGTACTCCACAATGTTCTGATTAAAAAAGAGCACTATACAAAATCAAAGTATCACTAAGGCTCTACTTAACTGATGATACAGCAGAAATTGCAAATTCTGAAATATTATGATTTCACCAAATTTTACCATATGTGGGATGGGACATACAGTGGGAGCCTTGGCCACATTGGGGCAGAGAATGTGAGCCCCTGCTGTTAGCTCCGGGCTGCCAGTCTCAGGCCCCAGTCAGCCACCAGTCTTAGTTGTGGGCTGCCAACTGGAATCTCATGGGAAAGTAATAATGGATTTTATTAGCACAAATAATAAGATCCATTATTATTTTTCCACAATTTCTGTAATTGAACTGCAATTTTTTGACAGTCATCCTGCAATTAAAGTAAAAGCCTAATGTATTACTTATTAATTAAAAACTGGCTAGCTGGTAGATATAAAAAAGTAAACGTAAATGGGGAATCATCATCCAGTGGGAGTATTTCCAGTGTCATCCTTTGCTCAATATCATTCAATACCTCAGCCCCTCAATTGCCTGAGAAAGGATAGGGGGAAATGGGCATTACAGTGTGCCTGGAAGATGAGAAAAATCCAGGCTCTGGCAGAAAAAGAAGGGAAGCAAGTTCCAAATTCCTCCCAGAGAGCACTCTGGGTGGTAAAACTTATATCCAGAAGAAGCCAGGCCAAGTGCCTTTGCTGATCTGAGTAGTGAGAGTTTGTCACAAAGAAAGTGATGATCTCTTAAGTAGCAAGGTCCCATCTCCATGGGGTTCAACATCCATCTAAAGGGCTGATGTTCGAGCCAGAAGAGTTAACGTTTTTTCTTATGCCTCTTGTTTTCCTTTCTAGCACTCTCCTAAGTAGAGCTGAAGGACCACCGGCGAACAAAATAATCATTTATTACTTTATTTAAAAAATTGTCCGTCCATCAAAGAAAGCAATCTCTAAATATATTTGTAAATTATTTTGCCAGTTCTATAAACTATGCAAATAATGGAAATAAAATGTTTGAAATATTTTTTAAGAAAAAATTGAAAAAATTTAGTTCAGCATTCGACCAGCTGAATATTTATATGCCTACAGTTTGATTCAAGGCCAATTAACATGAATGCAAATTGCCCATTGATTTTTAAGGTATTTTGAATTAGGCCCCAATCTTCACTGGAGTTTTATCATTGTCTTAAAACCTTTTACTCATTGCTAAAAATATTTTAAAATTTTGAGCTTTAATGTAACTGCAGTGGTTTTTGTTTCCTTTCTGGGATATATTCCTGTTCAGAGATTTGGCAAGAGCATTGTCTCAATCACTAGAAGAAAGAAGTCTCCTATGATCAAAACCTGGCTTTCTTACAAGTTTTATTTTATCTCTTAAATATATCAATATCTCCTTTCTCTCACAACACAGGAGGTCTAGAATAAGATCCAAAAAACCTTTATTTTCCTTAACTTCTTTCTCAACTGACTCTGTTGTGTCAGACAAAATATTTATGTCCGTTTTCTCTATAGATTTGATATCATAAGGGACACTAATTTACTGTTAGAGAAAGATTAGGAATTGCAGGATTATATTAGTCTCTAACTGTCTGATGTTACTCTATCCTTTCACACATTTGAGTGGAAAGACAAACATATATGCTCTTTCAGCTGTTATTTTATTTATTTAAACAATTTATGAAACTGCCCTCAGTGTAAGGAACTTGAATGTTAGGGAGAAAAATAAAATTCAATAATTTAACAAAAGGACTGACTTTACACAGGGTTCGTGCCAGCAAGTAGAGAACCCCATTTGGCCGAATCTCCACCAAGGTACATCTGCCCAGGTATTCCTCTGATAGTGGAGGACTCTTCAATCTAGCAGGAAAAAAAGGCATAATGAGATGCAATAATTGAAAATTAAAGCTAAACAAATTCACACTAAAAATAAGGTGCACATTTTGATAAGTGATGGCAATTAACCATTGGAACAATTTATCTGTGGACATGGTGGATTCTCCATTACTTGCAATTTTTAAGTCAAGACTGGATATCTTTCTCAATGTTATTCAAACAGAAGTTGTGGGCTTGATCTAGAAGGTAGAGGATGACATTCTATGGTCCGGACTATATAAGAAGTCAGATTAGAGTATTGTAATAGCTCCCTGTGGTCTTAAAACATACAAATTACTAGTTTTTCATCCATGGGGAGCCTGCATGAAGCTGGACAAACTGGTGATACTGTTGGGACAGGCGGGGAGTGTGATCTTTCAGAGTACTCTATAGACAGCCTCTTCTGATAGGGTGCCTATGGAGTACTAGATGGAGATAAAAGATGTCCTGTTCCCTCTGATACTTTAAGTAAAGACAGGTAGCAGAGAATCATTTCAGGGCATAGTAAACTGGATGGTAAAAAAATGGTGCAGCTTAAACTCCTTTGTAGCATCAAAAGTGAAAATGGCCTACACTTTGATCTGGCTGCAGATCCCCAAGTTACACTATTTCACACACAAAAGCAGGCTATGCACTTCCACTCTCAATTAGTTTTATTTTAGTTTGAGGGAAATAATAAAACAAGAAAGAACAAAATCACGATGAGAGCCGAGTGGGTACCTCCCTATGATAGGTGCATCAGCTTCACCTCATAAAAATGACCAGTACTGTAGAGAAGATAGAGACAGTACACAGAAAAAAATCATAACAGTTATAGTGCTCCAGAAGTCATATCTACTACTGATCTCATTCCATGGTTTCATTTGGTTTCCTTGGCCATGCCAATTAAAAAAAAAGTCTTTCTTTGGGTCTTAGCCTCAGGATAACAAAGGAACACACTCAAACCAATATAAATTTCCTTGGACTTATTATAGCATGTCTGCCAACATCCTCCAAGAGAAAATTAATAGATTGACATTTGCTCTATTTTTCATAGTTTGCATACAGATACACACAGTGAGCGACAGAGGGAAATGAAAGGAGACCACAGCACTCCAAGCTCCTCAGAGAAAGATCTCTTCCTCTGTGTCTCTGCCTTTTGAAGCCCAGAGGACTTTTGCCCCACCAAACAGAGCTGGAAAACTTCAGCAGCTCTTCACCCCTTGACACATGCAGCATCTCTGATTGGCTGCCCATCCCAGTTGTGGCATGGGAAGAACATCCAGTTAAAAGTGGATTTCACATAGAATAGATGGGATCTGAAACTCCAAAGGGTTGGAAGGACTGCTGTAGGTTAAAAGATAGCCCTGCCCCATAGCACTGATGTATTATAATATCCTAAAAGGTGCTGTACAAATATACTGCAACTGTAAGAATGGTCCATGAGTATAGTTGATTACTAAAAATCTCTCTTTTTCTCTCGAGCCATAGCCTCTCTGTATCAGTGAAGCATAGAGGGGAAAATTAAAGCAAACATTTTCTTAAAAAGTATTTACTGGAACTAGTCCTGAGCCAAAATAGTAGATTCAAATACTCCAGAATGTTGGCTAGTTGTGGGTCAGAATCCAAATTATAAGCCCAATGAGAACACCAAACTGAATGACCCCAAATCTTTTGTCATGTTAAAAATAAAAATCTAAGTTTTGAAACTTAGTCCTCTGCTGTCTTTCATGTGTTAATCTCCCTGGCAAGGACAACACTGTCTTCTCTCTGATACATTCAATATTCCCTGTAACAGAAACACTGTGTGAGACAAGACAACACAGCAGATAAGTGACGCATGGGAAACACAGCATGGAGGATAAATAGATGATCTTATTTTTCGCAGGCAAGGCACTCAGAGGCTTAAGGAATTGGAGGACATCAATGGTAGGGTAGGGTCTTTGGAGAAGCAAACGGAGGAGTGAGCGCTGGGGATTTCAAGGAGAAAATTAGGTTTGGTGGTTCAGCATGTCGGAAACCAAAGATTGAGTCCTGGGAGAGACCAAATAGGAAATACACAAATCAGTTAGTTTTCTTCTCACCAGAAGAGATACAAACTTCAAGGTTCCTTAAAGGTGAATATTTAGAATGTGAAGAAGAGAGCAAAATTCACAGGAAAATTCTAATTCCATGATTCCAACTGCAGGGGGGTTATAAACACTGAATATAATAATCCTGTATTCATCATACTACCCTTTCCTATGCTTATTTTTATATTTTTGTACCCCTTCATTTAACTTTATTTCCCTGGGTTTTACATTTTCCTACTAAGTACTTGGTTCTCCTGTTCCTCTGCTATTATAATCTCATATTTATCCTTAAAAACACATAGCCCCTAATTCATCAATTTTTATTACAAATGCTCCCAGCATTTGCCCAGAAGGTAGAGAGCCTATGATTTGTTTTATCTTGCCCTTCTATTACTCTTGAGAATATATTTGGCATTAGTCTGTAGACATTAACCTTCTAAATTCTTCCCTTCATTCAGTACTAGTCTAATAATCTAGTCAAGGAATTTCCCATATGTGATCATAGTCAATGTTTTAGTTTTGCCCAGAGTTTGGGATGACCACTGCATCGTCCATGGTTAAAACGTAAAGCAATAAACACATAATAGGCACCACTGTGGTAGCTCCAAAATAGTGGTGACACAATCTAGATCACTTTTTTTTCTTTGCCCTCTTACCCACCAAAATAGCCCAGTTATCCTCCTAAAATAGCCCTGTAATCCTTCCTTCAGTTAGACAAGTAGTTGCCCTTTTAAACACCAATGGTGAAATGCTGTGGCAAAACTACCACTGATTTCAACGGGGGTCACCATGTATTGTCTGTATTCTATTTAACAATTAAAGGATTTGAACACTCTAAATAAAATTTGAACATTGACTTTATGAAAAACTTAAAAAAACAACAAATAGTCTAGTAGCACCTTAAAGACTAACAACATTTTACTGTCAAATTAATAAGACTTTTTCCTCAAAAAGAAATGCAAGCTGGACCTATGGGCTACGTCTACACAGGCACCCTTTTCCGGAAAAGGGATGCAAATGAGAGAAGTCGGAATTGCAAATACAGCGGGGATTTGCATTTTTCCCCGCTGCATTTGCATTAACATGGCTGCCGCTTTTTTCCGTCAAAGCTCCGAAACTCTTTTTTGAAAGAGCGCCATGATGCAAATATGCAAATGAAGCGTGGGAAATTCAAATACCGGCCTCATTTGCAATTTTGAAGTATCTAATTTACATCCCTCTGTCAAAAGAGGGATGTAGTCTAGACACACCCTAATAGAACAATGGCTTTGGAGGATGGAATTAGCAGGTGGATAAGGTTGAATCTAGTGTGGGTTGCTTTTGACTTCAGTTAAATCATTTCATTAATTTGTTCATAGCTGTGAAAAGGAAGTAAAGAGAAAACCTACTGATATATATATTGATTTGGAATAAGTAACAAAAGCAGAACAAATCTGCTATACTCTCTGCTCCTGTGCTACCTACCCCTTCCATTTGTTTGTTTTTTGTTTCATCAATTTAATTTTATTTCTTATTCTTGTCTGAAAACCTAAAGATAAACAAATAATAAAAACAGAACTTCAAAATTTGACTTCTGTTCAAAACACTGAAATCAAAGCTGAAAACTGCAGTACTACACATAATGACTACACCTCTTCTTATGTACTCCTGTATTAAATATAAAACATTTTCATTTCCTTTGTATAGGAAATTCAATAGGACCTGAAAAAGGGGTCAACCAAGTATTGTGACTCCCACTATAAAATGTGAGTGGTGCTAATATTCCTTTTTCAACTCTCATGTGACTGCAAATAACCAAACAGGTAAAATATAGCTTTCATAAAACTGTAGGTTTGGTAGAGAATTAGCATGAGAGTTCTGTAAGTAACTTGCTAACAGAAGGTTGGGCAGGAACGCAGATTTATGCTATGAAATTTAAATGGTTTTCTCTCGAGGTTGTCTTGACAATATCATTGCATGTGGTCATGTTGGTTTACTGGCACATTTTCCCAAGATTGTTTTCATATCAGTAGAGTTAAAAAGAGCTCTGTGGCTTTAAGAAACTCGCAATTACTAAGACATTCAGAAAGTACATGAAATGCATATTGTAAATAGAGCAAATGGGAACTTTAAACATTCAACCATATCCAAGTTTGGAGTAAGAAATATTTAAACTAATATTTGAGGGGCCAGCACAAGGTTAGAGCTGTGTGAAGAGAGTTTTCTTACTTGTTTGCTGGTTGATTATTGGGGGGTTTGTGTGTGGCTGTTTTTTTATAAGGTAAAATATTATTTTATTTCATTAGGCTTCTGATACATCAACAGCAACATTGGGAGTCTTAAGGAGTAAAGTTTCTATTCAAATGTAAGTTTACATAGATTTTTTGCCCACAGATCTGAACCTCAAATTGAATTCAGACACAGGTATATTAGCCATCAAACAAGGTTATTCATGGTATGCTCAATACAATTTTAGTAACTCGGGGTATGTCTACACTACAGCGTTATTTCAAAATAACTTATTTCAAAATAACACGTCTAGACACAAAATGCTTTTCGAAATTGCTTTTTGCTATTTTGAAATAGCGCATCCACACTGATAGGACCCTGAATCGCATTTAAGGCCAGCTGGAATCAGTTCTGGCAGGGCATCAGGTCAGGCATTACCTTGTGTGGCTGCTGCCAGAGGCTATCTGAGACCTGTGCTTAAAGGGACCGACCCCCGCCCCGCCCCCCGACAGCTCGTTCTAAGGTTTCCCTGCTTGCTTGCCTACCTCGCTGAGGGACAGCAAAGCATTTTTTTCTCTGCATGCTCTGGTTGTCCTCACTCATGACACCACAGCACTCTGCAGCATGGAGCCGGAGCCGCCCCTGGGTGGTGCTTCTCCTGGACGTGCTGCTGCGAGCCTGGCAGCACGTTCTGCACGCAGTAACAGTCTCCCTGGTGTGCCCCACTATGGGCTTGTGCCTCATTCCTTCCTCACGTCCTTCCACTTAGCCCTCCCTAACCCCCATTCCTGCTGTACAATAAAAGACACGTGTTCATTACAACAAA
>CM057848.1:51416600-51436715 GCA_030068395.1 Apalone spinifera | reverse complement strand
ATGGCTGTTATTTCAAAATAACTTTGCTGTGTAGACATACCCTCAGAAACAAGAGGTCACAGACTGAAGTTAAGGAGGGAGCTTAAGCCTATAAGCATTTCAGGCAGAATTTAATTACAAAAAAAGGTGGATGAATATAGAACACATTACTGAAGGCAGGAATAGATGCAAAAATTGTAAATTAGTACAAGAAAGAGCTCATAGAAAGGAAATCAAAAAGTAAAACAAATCAACCCATTTTTACAGGGTTAACTGGGGCAGGCCACAATGGCTTGTACAGTCAAATCCTTATCCCTTAAATGTCCCTATGTTTCTCAAAGAAGAAACTAAATAGTCATTCCATTGATTTCTATAAAGGGCGAACTTCTGTATCTTAAATGTATGAACATATCTTTTGTGCTTTCCTTGTTTGTCCCCGATTTTGTTGCGTTTCCTTTTTTTTTTTTTTTTTGAATTCCAATCCTGGCTTTCATTTATACTAAGTGTATGTCTATACTATGGATGAAAGTATGAGTTCAGCATAGGTAACCATTCCTATACCAGCTTTAATCAAGATAGTGCAGTGATGATGCAGCAACATGGACCCTAACATGGGCCAGCAATCCAAGTTCATAACCAGAGTCAGTATATTAGTATTGTGGGGACTAGCCTTCACCAAAGCCCACACAGCATGTCCTCACTACCACTGTTATCCATGCCATCTAGGTTAAAACTAGCATAGAGATGCCTACCCACATGCAATCTCACTTTTTGTTTCAGTGTAGATATATCCTAAGACTGTTTTACCTTGCTCTGGCCGCATAAAAGCAACCATAATGAGTATAAGCAGTGTAAAGCAATATTATTGGCAGCGCGAACCATGCTCAAATTGTATAAAATAAACACACAAATGTCACTTAAATTATTTACCAAATACACTTTTTCACATTATTCAATGTCCTCATATTCATATTCATATTCATTTCTTCTCCTTAAATTCATACAGAAGGAATTGAAATTCATGTTCTGTATGTGCTGATGTTTCATTACTCTCATGTATTCTGAGCGTGGTAATGAAATGTCAATTTAACCCAAAGCAACAGTTTATACACTCAGGATTAGTGGTCACCCTTAAAAATATTTCTTTGCCCTGTGGTAGTTAAATCACCTTACCATGATATTTGCATTTTTCATAAATTAAAAACCTACTACTACTATTTTTGTTCTAATGATAAACAAATTATTACAAACAAATAATTACAAAAAATGACAAAACTGCGTGGTTTTGAAGGTGTTCACTACATAATGGATTAAAAAACCTATCCTTACATAATCACATTTTTAAGAATGATTGAACAGAAATAGGATTTTAAAGCACTTGCTTTTAAATTAATTATTATTTTAAAATGTTTAAGGATAAAAAAGGGAGAAGGCATGGTATGGATAAACCCTGGCTTTAAAGGAGGTGTATGCGCATACAGTTGCCTAATTTGGATGTGCAGTTATGGTAATGTCATGGAAAAAATAAGTAAGCAAATGCATTTTTTTTAATGCAGACAAATGCACACTTATTTTTCTGAAAATGCTGGGTGTTTGCGGATTGTGGCTGAAGTCCACAAAAACGATGCTTTGGGCCCTAGCAACTCAGGCTTTTTCATGGATAATATATATTGTTCTGTTGCTTGAATATCAACAGCTGGTGCCCTGCAAACATGGAAGAAAATCCTTGCTAGTGACAGCAGTAAGATTTCCCAGTATATATGTCTCAGCTAGAATGCATTAAATTTTGATGCCTAAATCTGATGGCAAAAATTGAAACATGTTAGGCATTTGTAGAAAATAGAGCTTTGTTTTCTCAAATGATCTCACCGTAAAGTAATGAGTTGGATTCAAGAAGTACAATGTCTGAAAATCCAGTAGGCATTTAATACCCTCATTGCTCACCACCGGACATTCAGGACCTGATTTTCAGAGGTAATGAGAGCTTGCTATTCCCACTGACTTCCAGTTGAGTATAGGATGTTGAGTGTCATTGTTTTGTGGTAATTTTTCTGCCATTTGTGGTCTTCTCCAGGAGCTCTCAGGCATGTTACAGAACTCTAGCAGTCACCTATCTCTGTGCAAGGACCTGTGCCCAATATCTTCTGACCAGAAATAAAGGCTGTACATCCCCTGCTGTACAATGTGATAGCTCCAGTAAACAAGTCTGTCTAAACATCATCCCTTGTGCTTTGCTTCCTCTTCGAGGACAATGACCAGTGAGTGCCTGCAGTTACAAGTTCCCATACAACTCTTTCTCAGGAGAATCAATCAATCAATCAATCCTTCCTTCCTTCCCTCCTTCCTTCCTTCCAACGAAATACCAGAGAGAAAGCAAAAGACAAAAGTTCCTACATGCTTACTAATAAATATGACAGAAATTGCCCCTCAGTCTTTCGGGCCCTTGTAGGCTACAGGCATTCCAACCCTTAAATAAAATTAGGGCCTACCCTTAAGCAAAATGTCCTGTCCGTTTACTCACTCAAAATTAATTCTGTTTAAACTTAGCACTTATATAAACACTAAGTTCTTTCTTTTTTCTGCTAGTATCTTGAAAATCCAGTTTTAACCACTTTATGTAAATCAAGATGGGCAATAATTTTTGCAAGGGTACCTACCACTCAATGAAGTTCGAGAAGACGTCACAGATGACACACATATCTACAATATTAATGGAGGGAGTTTGTTTGGGTGTAGGAGGGAGCTCTGAGCTGGTGCAAAGTGTTGGGATGCAGTGAGTCTCTGTGTGCTGCTCACACTCACATGCACCATCTCCACAGCTCCCATTGGCCAGTTTCCCAGCAATGGGAGCTGTGAGAACAGTGGTGGAGGGGATGGAGGGTAGTGCACAGACACAGTTGCTGATGGCTTCTAGGAATGACATGGGCTATTGCAGGCAGGCAACCTTTTTGAGTGCCCTGCTGCACTGTGGGCCAGACAGAAATGTTAGATGGGATGGATCTGGCCTTCAGGCCATATTTTGCCCATCGCTGGTGTAAATCAAATTAAATACAATGGTCCCCAAATATACTGCATGGATTGCAAAATCTGTCATACTGAGCCTTCTGAAAAGAAGTCACTTAAAGTCCAAAATATCTGATTAGATACATGTCTACCACACATCTGAAATCAGTGAAGTCAAATTTGACATTAGGACCAACACTATTGAAAAAGGGAATAGTGTCCTGACAGATCATCAATTGTAGAAGTTAAATGTAATTGCCCTTGTTTATTGATTTTGATAACTATGTATTATTGTTTGAAATATCGCGGTGATTTCATTTTGTTGAAAAAATAGTCAGCTGCTTTTGTTTGTCTGCTACCATTAATGCATCAAAATGGAGGATCCTGAGAAGATATTAAATAGATTTAAACCAATATCTGATTGGCATTATTGCTAGAGTGACAGACTTGATTTTACCTGAATGTACATGGCAGCCCAGTGTTATGCCTCTCAATGTTTTCTTTCACAGCAAAAAGAAATAAGGCATTGATTAAAGAAACCCAGAAGAATAAATAAAAGTGAAAAAACTTGCTGATACAGCTCTATATGAGGAATTGCATTCTTTATTTTTAGATTTATGCGAGAAAGACAAAGAAATCTATATGAGATCCTGCCTGTGTATATCCTCCCAGCCCCCTTTTTTCTAAAAAAAAAAAAAAAAAATTAAATGTAATCACTTTGACATTATTCTACAGAAACACTTTTTCATTCCTTCCTATTGATTTACAGCTTCACACTTTCCTCACCTGTGTCAAAACTCCATGCACACATCCTAAGCTAGGGGTGAGAAATCAGTATTGTCTTATTTTGAGTGCCATTGCTTTGCGATCTTAAATGGTCCCTAAACCCTTTTGTCAATATTTATTGATGGGATCCACAGGCATTCTGAGTGATCCCACTCTTGAGGGGCAGAAACCAACGGCAAGTTGGGTAAGGACGAGGAAGGGGGGGCCATGCTCTAGGCCAGAGCTGGTGAGGCTACATCAGAAAGCGGAGGAGCCATTGACAAAATGTCAAACATTTCAAATCTTTGATTAGCTCTCTGGCTAATGTCATGCTAAGCAGAAACATTACTCTACCCCTGAAGCAGAAGCAGACACACACGTGCACACACACACATACACAAATAGTCTTCAGGGAAATTAAGCAATGCCAATGAAACAGTGTACTGAGAAAGTTCTTGGATAAATTAACAGTGCAATTACATTACATGACATGCCACAAGATGGATGAGGAAAACTTGGCCGGTATTATGTTCTGTTTTCAAATTGCAATTTATTTGAGGGTTTTAATGGATGCTTTATTAAAACATCTCAACATTGGTCAGGTTTCAGCATATGTCACAGTAGCCCATGATTGATGACACCCTCTGCTGCTTCTCTTGCACATTTGCAGGGAATTTAAGCAAAGAAGGAATGAACAGAACCCCAGATTTGTATTGATCGTATGAAGGTGCACTGCCTGAGAGCACAGTCTAATAACATTCTCTTAGCTGAACTGCTTCACATGAAGGCATTTATTACAAGGACTAAAATGTTATATTGCTCAGAATAAAAGAACATTGTACAAACAAAAGAGTAAGCAATGAGCAAAGGAGAAGAGAGAGAGAGAGAATAAAAATAAGAAGAAATATAAAAATATTATATATATTATATAAAAAGAGACATATAAATATATATAAACAATTCAACACTGTATCTCTCAGGAGCCATATTTCAGATAGGGAAAGGAATGGTAAATTTAACTATGGTGTGTTTCTTTGTTTTATTTCAGTACAAAGAGATTTTTGAGAAAAAGCTGAAGAGAATTATTTGTTCTAGTCTCAGCATCTTATTCATTTATTGATAGCAGTGAGGCTGAAGGTCAGTGCTAAACACAATTAGGATTTCTACCCTCAGAATAGATAGCTTGGCATTAATCACTTGACCATCCAATGTCTTTCTTTATCACTGTAAGTATTATATTCTGTAGTTAATTGATCTGACAATTTGATAGGTGAAAAGCACTTTTATCTAACCAATATCTCAAAAGATATTTCCCTCGCCCCCAAAAAGCCATAGTAACTTTTTTATAGATATCTCATTAAAAAGAAACATCAATCGTGCAGTGAAATTTGTAAGCCTTTTGGTTGAAGTTCAGGAAATTTCCATGAACTTAAGTTGCAAATGTACTATTGACATTTACCTCCCCAAACATTCCTGGAAAAAAAAATCCCCATTACAAGTACTTCATTGCATCAACATTCAGTTAGGTTAACTGATATTTTTTTCATTGCAAATGGAACAAAGTTGAAGGTAAAATGAGATAATCAACTGCAGATGAGCTAGAGTGGAAATATCCCTTGCCCCTGGGTAACTCAGAAAACACAATTCTGATAGTAAACTGATTACAAAAGAAAAAACAAAACAAAACAAAACAAAACAAAGAAAACCAGTTTGGTATTAGGGCCCAATTCTGCAAGATACTAAGGTCTGTCTGAGCCTACTCAATAGAACTGATTCAGTCTACTTTGACTTTGTTAGCTTACAAGAGATACTTTGACTTTGTTAGCTTACAAGAGATACTTACAATATAGGATCCAATCTTCAGTGCATCCAAAATACTCCCGAAATATTTGACTCAAGGGCTCGTCTAGACTACAGAGAAGATTTGAAAGTTGATATGCAAATTCCACGGGAATCTGCATATCTTCTTCCGATCTCACTTTCAAAACCAAAACTTTCGAAAGTGAAAGTAGTTTAGACGCAGCTTATTCAGCGACTCCCCCCCCCCCCCCCCCCCCCCCCCCGTCGAAAAGCCGCATAAACCTCATTTTTTGAGGAAAAGAGGCTTTTAGACAAAGGGAGGGTTCTCAGAAAAAGCCTCATCTAAACTATCAGAAGAAGATCTCACTTCTTCACTTCAGAAGAAGATCTTACTTCATCTTTCGAATCTTTCCTGTAGTCTAGATAACTTATTTAATAAAGTATATTGTTTCTTTCTTCACACCCAGGATTTAATGAGTGCACCTCCTTCAATATATTTGATTATAGTAAGGCTGATGGGTATCTTCCCTTTGCTCTCCCTTTTCTCCCCACAGCTTTTACTTCCAAAGTAAAAACAAATTAGTTCAGATTTTTAAAAGGGGGGGAAACCCTTGTTTTTAATTTTTCTATTAAGTTTATGTGCTGTACTCACTTATCATTATTGAGGCCACAGTCCTAATGGCAGGTTTACTCTCAAGGAAGCACTAAAATGGCTGCCTTCATGTTGCAGACATTTTTTAGCACAGGAGAAGTGATTTCTTAGGAAAAGGAACTCATGTGCTTAAACAGGAAGGCTTAATGCTTGTGATAAGTCCTCTGTGACCATTTCAAATGGGTACACAAATCACCTGAACTAGCTACAGATAGGTAGCTTAGCCTATCACATAACTGCTGTGACCCTTTAAACATTTCTTTAATCAAGGCTGCTGGTTTCATCTTTATCTGGCTGACATAGTCTAATGTCAACTATATTTTGTGCATAAACATAAGTAGGTCTGATGTTAATAAATGCTGACTGTTTCATTAGTAAGAATTGCTTATCTTCTATTGCACATAGCTCACAAGCTGCAGCTCTGATAACTTACTTTCTTGCAAGTCACACTGCACGTAGCTTCTTGAGAAACTTCATAACTATGTCTCTTACAACTAAGATAAATAAACAGATATTTTTCTGGCAGTTTAGTGCACAAATGCAACCTCCTAACCCTCAGCAGCAAAAGGTCAAAAACTGCAAAACCCAGTCCATTAACCCCTCTAAATGGTTGTGATATTAAAAACTGACTTTCAATATCCAAGGGTCATGATCTAGTGCAATAACCATCAGCAATAAAGAATTACAACTTTAGTACATTATCCATCTATAAAATGGTCATTTATGACCCCAGCACATGGGCCATCTGTAACAGAATTGGACCACCTTTCTCAAAGAATCATTACACACTTTCAGTTATGGGGTTATGATATAAGTTCTAAAAACTTATTACATTTTAAAAGAGAGTGCAGAACTACTTACTGTATATTTAGCAAACCAGCAGAAAACCCCACCCTACCAGAAAATCTAGCACCTGAAGATCTTGGTAAATTCAAAACTCTAGTAGAAAATCAGATTTTAAAAGATCTTTCTGTGCATATGATGGTGACTTGGTAGCAGCATTTTATGCTGCCACATCAAAATTTTGGATTTCATTTGAAATTTCCTTGTCAAATAGCAGTCCCTGGACTAGTGGAAGCCTGTTGAGATACAGAGGGGTTGTTTTAAGATAATGGTCCAGCTACTTTGTGCTTGTAGCAACCTCTCCTGGCTGTTTAATGGAGCTGTAGCTCTTCCATTCAAGGCAAGGCAGGTTGACAAATAGCTGCTGAATGAATAGGAAAGACCAGACCCCTCTAGAAAGAGGTGACTTTAGACAGAAATAGCAAATGAAAGTCCAGAACTAAACTAGTGCAGTTTGGATAGCCCTTAATTCCAATGGTTCCCCACTAGAGAGACTTTAAACTAGTGAAAGTCATTTCTTTAATGAATCACTGAAACTTCAGTGGTACGATAGCCCATAAGTCTCACTAAATCAAACCTGTTCTCCTTGTTATAGAACAGCTGGACTTACTAATTAAAGTTTTAAAAAATCCCATCCATCTTGATTTACAGAGTAGTCACCCAGACAAACATATAACTTCAACACCTTGTTGTGGTTTTCATACGACACCTAAAAGGGCCAGAAAGGAAGTAGAAAGTATCTATTATTGTAATTTTGACAAGTGATACAAGAAAGCTTTTTACATGTAATTAAATGTGAGAGGTTATCGAAGCTAAAAGCAAATAACATGGTTACATACCAAATCTGTTTACTCTTTTCTTTTCCCTCTACATTTAATTAATAATTTACACGATCACTGAATCTACAAATCTCTCTCAGGGTTTGGGATTACTTACACCTAACTTATATCATTTGTCCTTTGTGTTCCATGCACTGTAAAGTAAGAAAATCCCAGGACAGGGAAACATGATGCAGACTCTTTAAAATGAATCTGATAGTCATTTGAGTTTTGGCTGGAGAATGCTTAAAGCCAGCTTTCTGTGATCAATAAAAGAAAAAAAAACCCCACTGATAGGGTTTCACTTGTGTTTCCTCTCTCCTCCATTAATGTCCTTTAATTATTCTCTCCGCCTACAAAATAGAAGAAAAATAAGAGAAGCCCACTTTTTCTACAGTGCATATTCATTTTTAATCCTGTCCTACCTCCATTAGCAGTGGGATTCTAAAGTCGAATGAATAGATACTGCATAACATGCTACAATTCAGTACTGGAACACGTTTGTACAAGCCTAAATCAAAAAGGCATTTTAAGAGAAGTAGAATACTTAGACTCAGAGGCCCGAGACTCATCTGGAATAAATCAGATTTACACAGGTTGAAGATCTGTCCCTACATTCAGACTTTTGTCAGGTAAGCATTCCTTCTTACCAGATAGTTCCACCAACACCTGTATTTGAGGTTCTATAAATTACAATAAATTAATGAATATATAAAAGTCACTATAAAATCCAGGAATGATGAAGCCTCTGGGCTTGATTCTGATCCCACACCATTGTAAAACAAGAGTGACCTCACTGAAGCCTGAGTTTACATCAGTGTAAATGGGTGAAGAAAGGGGATAATCTGGTCCTAAATATCAATGCCTTTCAATTTTTGTAGTGTAAGCCTGCAGGAATCTTTATGTTATTAAAGAACAGATCTTCAGTCTTTAATATTTAAAGAGATAGGGCTTCAATCAGACCTCATGTTGGCACAAGGCCCTAGCTGCATAAAATCTACTCCCAAAGGAACTGTTCAGAAAGGTATATCCAGCCCTCATCCTTTTGGGGAGTCTCCAAATTGACCAGTGTTGCCTGCAGGAAGGGTAGTACAAGTAAGAGGGAAAACACAGGCAGGACAGCAAGAGAATATGAGTACATACCATAGCAGCCTCCAAAAGTAGGGCTTCATCAGAAATTAAAGACCCCTTCCCACGGTGAAACCTCTGAGCAAACATAGTTTGGAAAGATTTGTCCTCTCCGCACCCTCTTATCCCAGGTGCTGTCCAGGAGACACAGTCCTGGCCAGTGGAGGGTCAGTGTATTTTGTATCTCCCTGTGTCATTGGAGGCCAGTGAAAGCTATGCTCTTCAGACCTTTGTGTTAAAAAGGACCACTTCACTGAATGGCCACAAAGGAGCCATTTTACTAATGTGAAGCAGTACTAGCTTAGCACCTCATTTTCAAAGGGCTTAACAAGTGGTATGCTCTGAGGCAACCTTCCTCCACTCCCAATGAAGCAGCTACTGCCAAGCTGGCCCATCCTATGGCCAGTGCACCAGATCTCCTTCACTAAGGGATGTTAAAACATCACGTCTTAAAATCTCTCTCTTGGCGCTGTGTTTAATTAAAGTATTAACTCATGTATTCATTCCATGTGTCTTCTGCTTCCCCAGAGATGGCTTCGTTTTCACTCAAGACATCTTTGTAGCTTTTACCCTGCTTCATATCTATATCTTGTACTTATATGAAATACACTTGAACCTTCATACTAAGGTGTCTCTAATCCGGAAACACCCATGGTCCAGAGGAAAGAGCAACTCTGCACATGGCTGCTCCCTCTACTCCACAGCTGGACAAATATTTTTCAATATATTTTTTTTTAAATCACAATGTATTTTTGGTTTTTCAAAATTTTGACCTGTATTGAATAGTATCATTGTCCTTTTACCTTTCTAATAGTCAGAAGAGTTAGACAATGGATATGCTTCAGAATGAATTCCTATTCCTCTGAATTTGTTCTCAAATTAACCTTAGCTTTTTGGCTGCACCACAAAAATAGATGCAAAGTTTAAGCTTGTTGTGCATGAAATCAAGTTTGATCCTCATAACTTAGTTTTCTTTAGAGAACATTGTTTCATTGATTGTGGATTGTGTGGGTGCATCGAGAGGAGTCAAATCTCTGGATCATTGTTCTACAGTCCTAATAGATTATACTAGGTAATTTTTGTGTTTGTAGTGTGTGGTCACTAACATCAGACCCTCCTGATCCCAAAACTGATCAGTTCTTCATAATGTATCACTAGATATTTAGAATGTCCTTAAAAATGGAGATTTTTATAATCCATATGTATAGAAAATGAGCATAAAAAGGCATGATCTGGATAGTAAATTCAGTCACAGCATTTGTGAACACAAACTTTGGTTGTGTTCAAACATACATAGCAGTTAGGAGCGTAATGAGGCCACATCCCCACGCTGCTCCTGGAAGTTGCCAGATGCTGCTGCCTCTGTTTACCTCTTGAGGTCAGGGGGATAGTGGGTCTCCAAGCACTGCCTCCACTCCTGCAGCACTGTCCTCATAGCTCCCACTGGCAAGAAATAGGCCGAGACATGGCAGCAGCAGCTAGCCACCTTTGGGAGTAGCTTGGAGTTGTGGTATGTGATGCTGTGGCAGGTAGGCCCCGTCCCAGGTTAGAACCCCTCCTGAAACACAAACTTCCTTCCAGACCCCTCACCCTCTCCTGCACACCAATCTGGAGCCATCTCCTGCACCAAACTCCTTCCCAGAGCTAACACTCTTCCCCTTTTCCTGCACCCAAATAGTCTGCACCAGAAGAAGATAGTTGATTTACTTTGCATAATCCACCTATCTATCTTAAGGTTTTGTATAGCAGTCCACCAATTAAGTGCACACAAGAGCAACTGGAATAGTAGAACCATGTTGTGAACTGGTGTTTAGAAAGTGTAGCCTTTTATTGGTACCTTTTTTCCTTTTCTTTATTTGAGCAGAAACAGATAAAATTCAATTGTCATACTATAAGTCAAGTGAAATATCACTGACAACGTGGAAAGGTGCAACAACAAAAATGCACAAACCCTCTATGACAATCTGAACCCTGAAAAGTAGAAATATGACTTGGCAAATAAAGTAACCACAACTTGGCAAAAGATTTATTGAGTACTTCCTATCATATAATAGGCCCTCAGCTAGTTATAATAATTATAATAACCAGATATATTCCTTGCAACACTCTGTCAAGAAAGCTCTTAAGAATAGCCCCAGAAACCTGCAAGGTTAACCTCTTTTTCCAGGAGTCGCTATTTCCTGATACTTAAGTACTTAGCTGTGGCACAGGCAATGGAAACAATCACACCAAGGGGTTAAACACAGGTCTGCGTGTTGTATAAATCTTTAGAATATAACTAGAAGTGGCTAAATTTCAAACTATGTCTGTGAAGTGTTTCCCCAATTGTTGAAAATGTTTAAAGAACTGGTACCCTTTTGATAAAACTTAGAGTATAAATTACAATTATTTCCATTTTAAAGACCTGAATAAGTTTCTCAAAGAACATTAAAAACATATACAGATTAGAACAGAAAAATGAATGGCTACCCTATCAATTCCAAAAATACATATGTTCTACAAAGCAATTATTGTAATGCTAGATCCATTATATATCACTAAAGTTTATAGTTAATAATTTAGGCCCCAATTTGGCAAGGTCAAGGCCTCACAGATTTCAGTGGGCTAGCCCTGTCCAAATTGCTTGCAGAATTGGGAGCAGATTGCTTAGTTTATTATGGTCTAAACCATGAAATTGTAGTGTATTCTATTAAGATATTAATGTCTTTGCAAAATAAATGAAATATCTGCTGTCAATATCATATGTGCTTTTTATTTTTTGATCAATTTTCTAAAAAATTTATGAATAATCCAAAAATGTCACCAATGCCATATTCCCTTAAAAAGATCTCACAATATTTAGTAAAATATTAATTTTTTTTATGATTGAACTCTATGATTAATTTGCGAGCAGGCACTTTGATGTTTTGATAACACTGTATACCAGGGCTACTTAACACGCGGCCCGTTTGTTTGTGGCCCACGGTGTGGTTTGGGTTTACATAAGGCTCAACATGTAGCCCACAGAGGGGATCCTTTGAATATGGCCTCCACTGGGAATATGTTCCACAACAGCGAGTCAATATAATGGTCTTCTGTTGATAAGCATTTTAGTAGTTAAATTCCTAGAATGTCATTGCTCGTTAAAAGTGCTGTCATATGGGTGGAAATCGAGTAAATATTGCATTTTATTAATATCAGCAGAACTGACTTAAATGGGGCCTGCATGTTGTGTAGTCTTGCCTTCATCTTTGTCTTCATGCCCATTAGTGTGAAAAAAGCTATCTGTATATATTTGCATTTTTATTTGCACGTATATGCAACCACACTTAAGTTGTGACCCTCGGCTTGTGCTGTGAGTATCATTGTGGCCCCCGGGGCTTCCAAAGTTAACTAGCCCTGCTGTATAGAATATGCAGTATTTCCTGTAGATTATGCACTTGTGGTCACTTATTAGAGATTCCAATGGTCCCAGCTGATTAGTAGAATGCCTTCAATTCGATTTGTGTTTCTCCTGGTGGTACACATTCACACATGTCTCAATGCACATTACAAATTTTATTCTGCACATGAATGAAAAAAATCCACACAGGGATGGGAAAAAAAATTAAAGGGAACATTGACCTTGTGGCTGTCTGAGGGCATTTTATACTTTTTAGGGACGTACTAAACTAGAGGGAGGGGCATCTATTTTGTGACCTGCCAGGAATTTGATATCTGACTGAGCAAGGATATATATTAAATCATATACTTGCTCATAGGTACATGCACAAAGAAACTGCTTTGACATTTTTAGTTTTATTTTCCACACCAATTGTTTCCATTGTCTGTGCCACATCTAAGCCTAGATGTGAAAGAAGCCTGAGACAAAATGCTAGGATCTTGCCCAGGGGAAAATTGCTAAAATATAGCACAGGAGATGCACTCAGGAAACCTTAACAGACTATGTGTTCATCTCCTGTCCACTGCTTTACAAGTTGAACCTTACTCTTTCAATTTTATTTTATTTGGCTGCACCAAGAGTACCTAGTGCTTTTATGTGTCCCTTTATTTTATTGATCCTCTCTGTACTCTTTAAAATAATGGGCTTTTAGAATCCCAGTACTACTAAAATTTATTTTTCTCACTTCTTGCTCATTTCTTTTAAAACACATACATTGAGTGGGTAACCTTTATACATGATCAGATGTGATCAGCCAATTACAAACACTAAAAAGCAGTCCTGTCTAATAGAATTTACACTGCTAGAGAAAGGACAATATATATAGTTACATTCTGGTGGTTGCTTGCCCGTTATTGAAGCACTTATTAACCATTTTCCTGAAATCTTTGTTGGCATAATGCCGTATGATAGGCAAATATGTTCTCCTCATGCCGGTGAATTAAAATTCAGCTCTCAGTGAGTAAGATTAATTGCCTCTTCAGCCAAAGCTGGATTCACGCTCTTATTAGAGGCGAAGCGGGGGGGCTGAGGTGGGGAAAGCAAGGGGCAGGTTGCCAGCTAGGCTGCAGTATTCAGTTACACGTGAAATGATTTGTAATTCTGAGTAATCACTTAGGACAAGACCTTGCACCATTTTATCTATACATGACTCTAGGCCAAAGTCAATACTCATAGTAAAATAATGAGATGAAGCTAACTGAGCCCTTTTATTAATGCTCCAAGGAGCAAATCGAATGCTTGAGCTTCTCCCATTGAAAGTATCCACTTCTTCCTAAAAATGAACAAGTGGGTCATGATGCCCAGTAGCAACCAGGGTACCTGCTTCTGAAAAAAGAAAGAAAGAAAAAGAGAGAGCAGTAGCAGCTCCCCTTTTCTATTTTTGTATCATGCTTTACCCACTGCAGGTGAAAGGACATGAATTTTGTATTACCTCTAGGCTCATTAGAGAAATCTGTCTCTTTCCTAATAGTTTCCCCTGACTTGGAAGGGGAAAAAAAACTCACCAAGAAACAAAATGAACACAAGGACAGAGAGAGTCTACACTGTTGCGAAGGCTTTGTGCTTTCTTTTAGTACCATCAACACCATGAAACAAACCAAGTACATTAGGAAATTGTATGGCTAACTAAAGTTACTTGCTGTTACTTTTCCAGTATAGTGATGACAAGCCCTACTAACTTACATGGAAACTGGTGATTTGCCCTAGTTTCATTTTGTTGGATGTGATCGGCATATGAAATTTCATTTACCCAGTGGTCTTCACTCCAGTCCTGACTGCAGCCTCTTTCCTTGCTACAGAGAGCAGGAGGGGTGGTGATGGGGTGATATGTTCAGAGCCTGAGGTGCAACCATAAAGCTCTGTCTACAGTTATTTTTAGAGCTCTAGCATGAGCCCAGCTTGCCTGTTGACTCAGCGTGAGAAGCTCCTGGCCACAGGCTGTGTAGATATACTTTTAGGTACCTCTTCTGTCCCTTGAAAATGAATTCAGAATCCAGCTTTCTCACTGTGGCTATGTCTAGACTGCAGGCTTCTTTTGGAAGAAGCAGGAGTGGCCCGAGGCCGGCTGCGGCAGCTGGCACCCCAGGCAGGCGGCGCAATTGGCGCCCCCTCCCCCTCCGCATAGCTGTCAATGGCCGTGACGTCATCATTGGGTGCCCGGGCCAGCGGCACTCTAGGCAACTGTCTAGTTCGCCTAGGCTCATGGGCCGCCCCTGGGAAGAAGCTTTTCCGGAAGAAATCTTATGAAAAAACTTCTTCCAGAAAAGAGCGTCTACACTGCCAAAGGGCATCAAAAATCGATCTGCTTTTTTGAAAGTTAGCGTATACTGAATGGACGCTATCTCGCATTTAAGCTCTGATTGCTATGGATGGGATGGCCACCAGGGCACCTGTGCTTTTTCCTCTTTCTTCTTCTTGTGGAAGAACTCCCTCTTTCCCATCCACACACGTCTTTTAACAAAAGAGCTCTTTCGGAAAAAGGCTTCTTCCTCGTAGAAAGAGGTTTACCAGTATCAGAAAAAACCTTTAGTTCTTTCGATATTTTTTTTAAAAGAACACGATTGAAGTGTGGACGTAATTGAAGGTTTAAAAAAAAACTCTGTAGTGTAGACATACCCTGTGGGGTGTTGGAAACCTACTTTCCCATTTGTTATACCTGCGTATTGGAGTCTTTAGTGCTCCAAATATTGGCACATCCCTGGTTTTACAAGAGCATGTTTTTGGGGTACTCCAGACTCAGCTCAGACTAACTCACCCTGAATGCTATGGGAATGTGCCACAAAGTAGCCAAACCCCAAGTTCCTCTCTAAACAGATATGCAGTCCCAGAAGTTGTTGCAAGGGGAGTGGTTCATGCAGACGAGTAGGCTGAAAGGCCAGTGAGCATTCAAGCCCCCTGTGCTGAAGTAGGACCAACAGAGGACCAAGTGAGGAACTAATAGCACAGCTTTGCTGTTGCCTTTAAGACTGGTGCAAAACTACCAGTAGTTTCAAAATCCAGAGCAGAAAAATATGTCTCAATTTGTGCAGACAATATTAAAATACAGAGTGATGGATGATGTTTTCACATGTGATACAATCCTGACAAATCATCTATTGCTTCAATTTTACATGACCCATTTTCACTTTAAAATGTAATTTTTATGTGAAATTGATAGCAATATTCTCTGGACCCCTTTACGCTGGTCTCTCAGGAATCCCAAATTAGTAGTACTGGTTGAAAAAAAATTCATAGAACAGTCTTCTGACAAAAAATGCAGTTTCTTCTAAATCAAAATATTTAGCAGGAATGTTATGGTTTCTAACTTTATATGAGAAAAACTGAAACAAACTATTTTGACTTTTTCATTTTGTTTCAATGACTTTTAAATGTTTAATTTTGACTCACGTTAAATGATGATGATGGGTGATCACTCGTTGCCAAGTATGATCATCTTCCAGGAAGTTGTGGACCGTCAGGTGGCTGATATGGCTGATCCTTGAATCACAATCTCTATTACAATGAGGACGGATGTTTCCAGGCACAGCACATGGTTTTTGACCATGACTAGAAGCCAGTGTCCCCTTCTTCCTGCATCTCTTCCCCTCCTCTGCATGTTGGCAGGCAAATTCAAAATGCAGGGAGCCAATGCGTAGGGCTTCTCTCCATTTAGAGTGATCCTGGGCGGGCGTCTCCCACATGTCAACATCAGCGTGGCACTTCTTTAAGTTATCCTTTTGCAAGTCCGTATAATAGTTCCATTGTCTTCTCATGTTATGGTATCCTTTCAGCTGAGAAAACAGGTGAGAGGCAATGGTCTAGCATCGAAACAACATGACCAATACAGTGAAGTTGCTGACAGATGTTTATTGCCTCGATACTGGTAGTCTTTGCTTCTTCCAGAAGACCAGTATTAGTGCACATGTCTTCCCATTTGATCATCAAGATCTTGCAGTGGCAGACTTGATGAAACCCCTCAAGGACTTTCAAGTGATGTCTGTAGATTGTCCAGGTTTCAGACCCATACAATAGTTTTGGGAGAATGACAACTTGACAGACAAGAAGTTTGGTGTCTGTTCAAATGTCGTGATCTTCAAAAACCCTGTGCTGTAAATGAGCAAAGGCTGCACTGTTACAGCCCAGACAATGTTGGATTTCTACATCAATATCTACCTTGGATGAAAGTTAACTTCCAATGCAGAGAAAATGATCAACATTTTCCAGTGCCTCTCCGTTGATATTAATAGATGGGGTGGATGGTACGTCATTTAGAGAGGACTAGTGGAGCATTTAGGTTTTCTTGATGTGAGGGTGAGACCAAGACTTGCATAAGCATCAGCAAACACATTCAAGATAGTCTGAAGATCTTTCTCAGAATGGGCAAAAGCTGCATTGTCATCAGCATATTGAAGTTCCATGATAGATGTGGTGGAAATCTTGCTCTTAGCTTTCAGCCTGCTAAGCCTAAACAGCTTTCCATCCATTCTGTAGATGATTTCAACACGAGCAATTAGGCAAAAAATGATGGCAATAAACACCGCAAACATGGTTGGACAATGATATGGCCCTGTTTGACTCCTGTTTGTACTTTGAAAGTTTCACTCTGGGAGCCAGTGCTGCTCAGAACAGTCGCTTTCATGTTGTCATGAAACTTTAGGACAATGATGTATTTGTCAGGACATCCAATCTTCAAAAGTACAGTCCAAAAGGCACAGCAATTCACTGAGTCAAAGGCTTTAGTTAGATCAATAAAAGCCATGTACAGTGATCAGTTTTGCTCCCAACACTTTTCTTGTAACTGCTGTGCAATTAAGATGATATCCACAGTTCTGCAACATGGTCGAAAGCCACTCTGTGACTCCGGTAAAATTTCTTCTGACGGGGCAGAAGATGGGTTGCAAGGATCTGTGCCACAACTTTGCCTGCAACAGCATGGAGAGAGATACCACAATAGTTTTCACAATCCACTTTATCCCCTTTCTTAAAGAGGGCAACATTGAAGGCATCCCTCATTTCACTGGATATCTCCTTTATCCAGATTTTAAAGCTAAGCAAGCTAAACTGCCGAATTAACCCTGGTTCGCTGTCTTTAAAGATTTCAGCAGGGACCCCATTTGGACCTGCTGCCTTGTTGTTGTTCATCTGCTTGATGGCATTGTATACCTCATACAAATTGGAAGGGTGTCTGATCTCATCCCTAAAAGGTTGTTGGGGGATTTGCTCAAGAACTTCATCTGCAACCATGGAGTTGCAATTAAGATCTTCAAAATGTTCTTTCCAGCAAAAATTAACAGCTTTGTTGTCCTTTAGATGTGTGGTTCTATCCTTACAGCAAAGAGGATTAATGACATGACAAGCTAGCCCATAAACAGCCTTAATGGCACTGAAGAAACCACATGTATTATGGGTATCCATAAAATGTTGAAGTTATTCCACTTTCTCAGTCCGTCATTTGTTCTTGAGCTCTCTGGTTTTACATTGGACTTCTGCCCACACTTTAGCATGGGCTTTTCCTTTTGTATTGCAATTTATATCATTCTGCCAAGCACAAAATTCTCTTCTCATCGATGAGTTGCTCGATTTCAGCATCATTCTCATCAAACCAGTTGTGATACTTTCTGGTTTGGTAGCCTATGGTTTCCTCACAGGTATTGAGAATTACTGCTTTTGGCTGGCTCCAATGTTCCTCAATTTCTTCCAGAAATTGTGATGTAAGCTTTTCTTCTAAGACTGTTTGAAAGTGGTCATGCTTACTGGGGTCCTTCAGAATTTGAACCTTCAACTTGCACCTGATCTGTTTCTTCTGCAGCCTCCATTTGGGGATGATCTTAATTTTCATTGTGGATTAAATGAGACAATGATCAGTCCAGCAGTCATTAGCACTTGTCATTGCTCTTGTGAGAAGTACGTCACTACCATCTCGAGTATGAACTATGACATAATTGAGAAGATGCCAGTGCTTTGAACATCTTCGACACATGTTTTGAACTTGTCCTTTTGTCGAAAAATGGTGTTCATGATGATAAGTCCATGCTCAGCACACTTGCTCAGGAGCAGGATTCCATTGGAATTGTTTTGGCCAAGGCCTTCTTTCCCGATGGTTCCTTTCTATGGATCTGAATGATGGGTCAAACTAGTCAGAATGATGAAGTTTAAATAAAACATTTTTATCATATAAAAATGAAATAATTTCACCTATGAAAACAAAATATTTCAGTTGTCAAATTATTATTATTATTATTATATTGAATAATATTATTGAATATTGTTGTTATTATTATTATTAATAATAATAATAATTTTCATTCTGTGTTAAATTTTGAAATAATGACTCCTTGTTCTGATTCAGAATAAAAACAAATTTTTAATGATGGAATGCAGAATAAAAACTCCTTTCTCTGAATCTAATATGGGTGCTGGAATTATTAGCATAGTGGAGGTGCCGACAGCCATTGAACCAAACTGTAAACCCTGTACATTATAGAAGCCACTTCAAGCCAGGGGGTGCTGCTGTACCGCTATCACCTGTTGTTCCAGTACCTGTCAGGCTTGTCAATTGGAGTGGCAGCAGCTCATAGAATCATAGAATCCTAGGGCTGGAAGAGATCTCAGGAGGTCATCGAGTCCAGCCCCCTGCCCAAAGCAGAACCAACCCCAACTAAATCATCCCAGCCAGGGCTTTGTCGAGCCAAGACTTAAAAACTTCTAGGGATGGAGATTCCACCACTCCCTACATAACCCATTCCAGTGCTTCACTACCCTCCTAATGAAATAGTTTTCCTAATATCCAACCTAGACCTCCCCCATTGTAACTTGAGATCATTGCTCCTTGTTCTGCCATCCGTCACTATTGAGAACAGCCTCTCTCCATCCTCTTTGGAACCTCCCTTCAGAAAGTTGAAGGCTGCTATCCAAACCCCCTCACTCTTCTCTTCTGCACACTAAATAAGCCCAAATCCTTCAGTCTCTCCTCATAGGTCATGTGCTCCAGTCCCCTAATTCTGATTGCCCTCTGCTGGATCTTCTCCAGTGCGTCCACATCTCTTCTATGCTGGGGGACAGGGGGAGGCAGAACTGGATGCAATACTCTAAATGTGGTCTCACCAGTGCCAAATAAAGGAGACTAATCACTTCTCTAGATCTGCTGGAAATGCTCTTCTCAATGCACCCTAATATGCCATTAGCCTTCTTGGCTACAAGGGCACATTGTTGACACATATCCAGTTTATCATCCACTGTAATCCCCCGAATCATAGAATCATAGAACCATAGAGCTGGAAGAGACCTCAGAAGGTCATCAAGTCCAGCCCCCTGCTCTAGGCAGGACCAATCCCAGCTAAATCAACCCAGCCAGGGCTTGGTCATGCCGAGACTTAAACACCTCTAGGGATGGAGACTCCACTACTTCCCTAGGTAACCCAGTCCAGTGCTTCACTACCCTCCTAGTGAAATAATTTTTCCTAATATCCAACCTGGACCTCTCCCACCACAACTTGAGACCATTGCTCCTTGTTCTGCCATCCGTCACTACTGAGAACAGCCTCTCTCCATCCTCTTTGGAACCTCCCTTCAGGAAGTTGAAGGCTGCTATCAAATCCCCCCTCAGTCTTCGCTTCTGAAGACTAAACAGACCCAACTCCCTCAGACTCTCCTCATAAGTCATATGCTTCAGTCCCCTAATCATTTTGGTTGTCCTCCACTGGACCCTCTCCAATGCGTCCACATCC
>CM057848.1:51397710-51416500 GCA_030068395.1 Apalone spinifera | reverse complement strand
GGCCTCCAGTTCTTCCTGTTTGTTGCCCAGGCTTCTCCCATTAGTGTACAAACAACTCAGGTAACCAGTTGATTGCCCTATCTTTTCCTTTTGAAACAGGAGTCCTCCTATCTTGCTCATTCCTCTCTGCATTTCTTCCCGATATCCGACTTTCCCACTACCCTCAGGGTTTAGGTCACGGTCCCCTGATGAACCTAGTTTAAAGCCCTTCTGACTAGGTTTGCAAGCCTACCTGCAAAAATGCTCCTTCCTCTCTTGGTTAGGTGGATCCCATCTCTTCCTAACAATCCTCGTGCCCGGAACAGAGTCCCATGGTCGAAGAAACCAAAGCACTCTCTGTGACACCACCTGTGCAACCACGCATTTACGTCCTCAATTCGACAATCCCTGCCCAGTCCTTTCCCTTCAACAGGGACGATGGACGAGAACACCACTTGCACTCCGAGTTCTTGGATCCTTCTTCCCAGAGCTACATAATCCGCAGTAACCCACTCAAGGTCATTCTTGGCCGTATTGTTAGTTCCCACGTGGAGAAGCAGGAAGGGGTAGTGATCTGAAGGTTTGATCAGTTTGATCAGTCTTTTTCTGCTGACTTGCTACTTAGCCAGTTGTTTCCCAGCCTGTAACAGTACTTGGGATTCTTCTGTCCCAAGTACAGGACTCCGTACTTGTCCTTTTTGAACTTTATCAGATTTATTTTGGCCCAATCCTCCAATAGGGGTGCATCTAGACTATGGCTGTTTTTCCAAAAAAACTTCACCTACATCACCCTCAGTCTCAAGCTGGTACCCCAGGTCTTGGACATCTCCCAGGCATCATCTGACCCTACAGAAATGTCTGAAAACTGTCCCCGGTGGTCAACCAGGCCTGTAGCACCATTGAGAAATAGCCCTTCCTATTAATATACTGGGCTGCTCGATGGCTGGTGTGCAGATTGGGATGTGTGTCCCATCAATTGCTCCTCCACAGTTCGGGAATCCAAGGGCAGGAAATCCACCCACAATGGGGTCCAGGTCTCTGAGGCAGATGACCCTGCACAGCAGGACAGAGTTGATGGCACTCACCGCACAAAACAGAGAATGGGAGGAGGTGCCTGAGCCCTTGGGAGGTGCCTGTCCTCCACCTCTGCCCCAAACACACCAGGAGCCACCCCCTATGAGGCCGCCCCCCAGCAGCAGGGCTATGTGAGGGTGGGACAGCACAACACCCCCTCCCCCAGGGATGAGCCTTGCCCCCACCCCCACTCCTCCTCCCACTCCTCCTTTCCTGAGGGTCCCCCTTTTCCAGGCCCCCCCAGAGGGAGTGTACCCCGAGAGTGCCTTACCTCCATAAAGATGACCCCAATGGTGGACTTCCCCATGCCAAACTGGTGTCCCATCGAGTGGCAGCTGTCAGGGGTGCTGAGCTTTCACATGGCAATTGTGATCCTCTTCTCGAGGGGGATGGTGGGCTACAGGTGAGTGGCCTGTCATCGGAGGGCAGGGGCAAGCCAGGCACACAGCTCCAAGAAGGTGGCCTTCCACATGTGGAAGTTGCTGAGCCACTGCTGGTCATCCCACTGCTCCGTCATGAGGTGGTCCCAGCTGTTGGAACTTGTGTCCAGCCTCCAACCTCAACCATGGAGGCAAAGGCATTGCTCCCGCATCCAGGCAGAGGTTCTCAATGATGAGCTCAGATTTGAGCTGGAGCAGGACCATCATGACAGTCTGCTGAAACTGCTGCAGAAGCTGCAGCATTACAGTGTGGAGCCATCGCCTGCCCAGGAGCAGCTCCGGATCCATGGCAAAAAGAGAAAAGAAATGCTGTGGTGGCCAAGAAAGCCGGACAACCAAAGCACGCACTGCAAGAGCTTTGATGTTCCTCAGAGAGATAGGCAAGCGTGCGGCAGAACCTGAGAAATGGCTGTTTAGGGGGGTCCCTTTAAACATGAGTCTCAGACAGCCTTAGGCAACTGTAACCTGAAGTAACTGCTGACCTAATGCAATGCCAGAAGTGGTTCTGGGTGGCCTTTTATGTGAGAGAGCATCCAATGAGTGTGGACTTTCTCTTTCGAAAAAGCAAATCGCTTTTTCGATCCGCTTTTGAAGTCTGGACACTCTCTTTCAAAAGAAGATTTTTTCAGAAGATCGCTTCTGAAAAAGCTTCTTTTGAAAAAAGCTTGCAGTCTAGGTCTAGGTCACCCTGGACCCTAGCCCTACCCTTCAATGTATCTACCTGTCTCCCTAGCTCAGTGTCATCCACAAACTTGCTGAGGGAGCAATCCATCTCCTTATCCAGGTCATTAATAAAGATATTGAACAAAAGTGGCCTTAGAACCGATCCTTGGGGCACTCCACTTGAAACTGACCACCAGCCAGACATCAAGCCATTGATCACTACCCGTTGAGCCCAACAATCTAGCCAGCTTTCCAGCCACTTTCCAGTCCATTTATCTAATCCATATTTCCTTAACTTGCTGGCAAGAATATTGTGGGAGACAGTAACAAAAGCTTTGCTAAAGTCAAGGTATATCATATCCATCATCCACTTCCCCATGTCCACAGAGCCAGTTACCTCATCATAGAAGCTAATCAGGTTAGTCAGGCATAACTTGCCCTTGGTGAATCCATGCTGACTGTTCCTGATCACTTTCCCCTCTTTCAGGTGCTTAAAAATGGATTCTTTGAGGATCCCCTCCTTGATTTTTCCAGGGACTGAGGTGAGGCTGTCCGGTCTGTAGTTCCCTGGATTGTCCTTCTTCCCTTTTTTAAAGATGGGGAGCCAGGCCTTTTAAATTGCTTCTAGAACACAAAGCAATGTGCTCTGGGTGGCTCTGAGGGCTGGGGGGAGGGAGGGACAGTGCTGTGCACTCCATGTGGCGTTGAGGTGCTGGCTTCCTTACCCCACCTTTTCCATCTGATGGAGCTACTCCCCCAACTTGCCCAGGGTACCATCCATCTTGCTACCTCTCTGGCACTTATGTCCCCATTAAGCATAATGGTGACATAGAGCTGCCATGAGCAGCTCTGAAATAATCTCCTCTGTAATCCCCAACATAGGCATAGGCTGAGGTGGAGCCAGAATGGGCAGAAGCATGAATGATTTAAGTACTTTGTCCTGGAGCCCCAAAGAGCCAAAGTACAAAGTTCGATAGTTGTGTAAGGTTGCCATAAATCAGAGAAGCCTCTGGGTCTACTCTAATATATATCAACACATATCGAGAGTCATTCTGGCCCCATGAATGACCAGAAAGAGCAGAACACAAAGATGGCCTAAAGCCATTTCCGTCTCTCTTTCTTGAACTGCATTTTGTCATCTTGCTACTGAGAGGCCCAGCACTGCATCTGGCCATAGCTTTTTCATTAGTTTTGCTAGCAGTGTGGGTTTTATTTTTACACAAGGTCCTGTTTCTCCCATGCAAGCTGTCTGTTGCTCTGTCCTGGCTCTTTCTTGTGCAGTGGCTGCCAAACTCTAAGGGTATGTCTACACTGAAGGCTTATAGCGCAAGAACTGTTTTGCACAAGAGATCTTGTGCAAAAGGTCTTGCACAAGAGCGCATCCACACTACCATGTGTTTTTGCACAAGAGATGTGCTTTTGCGCAAAAGCATCCATGGCAGTGTGGACGCTCTCTTCCGCAAGAAAGCTCTGATGGCCATTTTAGTCATTGGCCATTCATACTGCCTTCTTGCGCAAGAGCTCTGCATCTGACGAAGTGAGTCTTTGCCCACGAAAGCTCATGCTCCAATACATCTGTTAGTATATAAGGTGCTACAGGACTCCTTGTCGCTTTTGCAGATCCAGACTAACACGGCTACCCCTCTGATACTTGCTCAAGAGGGCTTATTCCTCGTGGGGAGAGGAATAACTCTTGTGCAAGAAGCCCTCTTTTCTGATACTTTACTATAAATTTACTTGTGCAAAAACACACATGCAGTGTAGACGCTCCGCAAGTTTTTGCACAAAAAGCCTGCAGTGTAGATGTAGCGTAAGTGGTTGAACGGCGTACATACTTTGAGACTCGAGAAAATCATTAACTCGAGGATATTGTCCACAATTTGAACTCAGGTCAGAAGAGTTGAAAATTAATCCGTAGTGTAACATATCTGTCATCTACATTGATTCATTAAGTAAACTGCTGATTAAAATTAGAGAGAAAAATGACTTTGTCTTTTTGTTGCAGCTTTTATTCAAGTTTATGTTGAAATTATTTGCTCTAGTTATATTTTTTGTATTTAGTAAGTTAGCCTTATTTTTACTCTTTGTGAAGCCTTTTGGGGTACTTTTTATTAAAGAAAGATTCTGTAAAGATTTTCTATGGTGTGGCAGTGTGCATGGTGCTAAAGAAAGGGATGATTGTGCTGATGACTATAATATGTCCCCATCCTGTCCAAACATTTTGAAAAAGTTTAAGCACAATTTAAGTCTTGGCAATATTTTTCTCACCCTCCTGCCCTGATAAAAATAGAAAGAGAAACATAAAAGTGGAATTAAACAATATGTTGTGTGGAAGGTGGAGAGAAACAGATTCATAGGAACAGAGCCAAAGTGTATCAAATAACTTCAT
This sequence comes from Apalone spinifera, assembly GCA_030068395.1. Classification (NCBI taxonomy): domain Eukaryota; kingdom Metazoa; phylum Chordata; order Testudines; family Trionychidae; genus Apalone; species Apalone spinifera. The sequence continues at coordinate 51,411,955 of CM057848.1, read as the reverse complement.
GTTGTAACTTCTTTTTCCTTAAAAAAAATTAAAACTCTGAAGCCTCAAATAACTTGGCAAGGAAGCCACAACCTTTTGTTTGATTATTTAAGAGGTCCCCCTAGAGTGGAAATTGTTTGATATTGCTTTGTATAAATAAATAATTTGAAGGCTCTATATCCAGATAAAACTCTACAGTCACATAAGTAGGTTTCCTACTATTTTAGAGGAAGAGGTCTAGGTCTCAAAGTGTGTGTGTTACCTCAACCGTCTTTATTCTACAAAACAAGTGTGTCTAGAGGGACTGTTATCTCCCATGGCTAACATTTGATTTCCCTTTTCAAGAGATGTTTGCTGACTCAATCCCAACTCTATGAGAAACTGGTAAGCCACTGTCTGATTATTCTTAGGCAGGAAGAGCTGCTGGGAGAAATGTTTTTATGCCTTGCAATGGGCCAAACTCATAGCATATATATGGAAAATCCCTGGTTGACTTCAGTAGATTCATAACATTTTCTGCAAAATATTATCAATGAAAAAGTTTTCATCTCAAAAGAAACTTGAGTAAAATAAATAATGAAACAACACTGACTCTCCGAGGGCAACAACAGTTTTAGAAAACATCCTAGTATAATGAAGTGGCCTTATTGCTTAGAACAGGGCGGGCAGCACATTGCAAGTAATGTGCTCATTTAGACACACAAACAAAAAGGAGGCATGGCAAAGAAAATTGGGGAGCATTATCCAGGCTATAGGAAAAGCATTCTATGCTCCTTATGTGATGGATTAAAGCCACCCCCGCAACGGTATGATCTAAAGCTGCCCTAGGCACCTCTGAAGTTCATTTTTCCCCCAATGAACAAGATCAGAACAACACTGTTTCAGTGTGGTAACATTCCTTTGTGTGAGTGGAGAATGCATCTAGGTCATAATGAAAAACTGTATGTTGCCGTAGTAATCAGTAGTGCAATATCCAAGTCCTAACTGTGAGCTAAATTCAGACCCAGTAGGTGCAGCAACATTGACTTCAATGAGGCTGTAGTTGCTGACACCTAATCTGAGTTGGTCCTTGTTTGTGGAATGGAAACGTTAGTTTGACTGAGGCAAACTTCTTGGTGTGATTTTCTGCTCTAAAATATCCATGTTGTGGAATAGCATGGTATTCATTCCCCTCACCTGTCCTTCCCCCTAATTATTCCTGAGAATAGACTTTACCTTCCTCCATCCCATCATGTTACTCACCAAAGCTGTCTTGTGACAGCATTGCTTGAGTGGTTAGAACAAAAGAGAGCTAGGTGATATAGATAATAGGTGAAGCCGGCATGGGGTTGTTTACTAACATTCCTCTTCTACTACTCTGGCTGCTTCCATGGCTTTCATCACCATCCGACTCATTTGGGCAGGGTACACACTAGTTACCACTTCACATTCCTGGCTGCCCAAAAGCCAGTGCCAGCAGAGCTCAAATGGAGATTAGCAAGTATGTTGCAGTTCCCAAATGTTCTCCCTGAATGTTTTAACTAAGGGGCATGACTGGAACCTGTGCGTGTGTGCACAGGCTTGAGGGAGAACCATCCTGGAAACAAAGAAGAAGAGAGGGCGTGCGGAAGCAGTGGGTGAGAAAGGAGGATAATGACCCAAGAAGCAGCAGGAGATAGGACATTAAAAAGGGAAAGCCCAAGGAACAGGTCTAAGAAATCCAATACTAGGAAATCTGCTGAGATTATAGATCTTTTCCTTGTTTTTATGGTGCAGAAGGAAAACTAATCTCTACTTAAACAGATTTTTCTTTTGTTTTTATTGAATTTCCTAGTTTAGGGACAGAGTGTACCCTTTTGCTCTGGAGGTACACAACAGGGGAAGGTGCAAGGACTTTCCCTTCTTATCCCTCTGCCTGGAATACCCTCTATGTGTCGTCTGCAAAAAATCCACGAAGGGTGTTTATTAGTATGACCAGGATCCTGCTTCTTACACACTGTCCAGCAGAACTGGTTAAGAATTCATTATGGAGTATGCTGCATTCCACCGGTGTGCTGGGAAACTAAGTGGAATTCATCTCAAGCTTCCTGCAGGGAGAAGGGGGAGTTCTGTAACCCTCCCCCCATATAGGTTTATACCTAACCAACAGAACTGAACAATTAGGGTACATTTTTTAAAAGTGCCTAAATGACTTAAAATTATTTTCAGAAATGGTCTAGGACCTTACAAAATTTATTAAAAATCAATATGAATAAGTACCTAAGGCACTTTTGAAAATAGCACCTAGGTTTTCGAGTCATTTAGGGTCTGATTTTGAAAGCTAGATACCTAAAGATGCAGATAGGAGCCTAACTCCATCAGAGTTAGTCCCCGAGGCATTTTTGAAAATCCCACAAGACATCTATGTGTCTCATTAAGCACATAAATACCATTAACAATCGGACTTTTTTGAAAATTTTACCCAAAATACTTACAATCTTCAAAAATATTATGAAATATGTGGAACTTTTGAGAAAAGGTTCTACAGTAATTTAGTCCTGAAAGCTGCACATTCTCTCCTTTCTGTGAAAGCAGAAACCCTCTGTATCAACTGAGTGAAATACAAGATTCTAAGTATTCCCTTCTGCACTCTCAGTACAGTATGTGAAGGGCTGGATTAGATGATTTAGGAGGCCCTTTCTAGCCCTGAAATCAGTCTGACTCCCTTAGACTGACTTATTTTTTTTCTTTGTGTCTGAGAAGCTGTTTGGTTTGGTATGCTTTATATTTGCAAAATGAAAAAGTTAGCTAAAAAAATCCTAAAGTCAATGTTTCAAGTTAGTTCAGTTTCCAAAGGTCAGAAGAAAGTGTCTGAAAACTGTATGTTTAATGTTTTCAGGATGTTCTAAGAATGAATAGATACTAACATGGCAGAATCTGTGATCACAAAGTGATATTACAGGAGTGCAGCATCTTGTCTGGAATTTTCTTTCCCTTCTCAGTTCCTTTCTGATGGCAGCATACTGCTGCATTACAATTTATGAGAGGAAATATATAATTCGATGAATGGTCTTCTGTGAGAGTCTAACCTTAAAAAGATATGTAACTAAAAGCTGCAGGATCTTTCAAGTAGGATTACTTATATAACTCTGACAGTTCAGATGTTACTTAGTAGAGATTCTGAGTTTGAAATGTTCAGGGTATCATTATTTATATTCTAAACTGGTTTAACTCTGTATGGTCACCTTGGCAACATCATGGAATAGAAGAAACCCATAAAAAGACTCCACTTCTCAATAAATTGTAAGCATGGAATTGCTGACATTTACAACTCTGTAGTCTTTTAAAATCTGACTGGGCAACACGAATCAACTGAGTTACGCTGAAGCACAGAAAAATATTACACTAGATGTTACTCATAGTATGAACTGTAATAGCAATAACGCAACAGAAGCATTGCAGAACTTTGTACTGAATACAAAAAGGAACTAACCTACCAATATTTACATTCATCAGAAGATTTTAAGCCCCCACGAAGGATGTAGATCAAATATTTCAGATCAAACTTTATCAGTTTACGTTGGTTCTCCTTAGTAGCTATGATCTTGGGCTATGGCCTTAATTTTAAGTACCTTGGCTTTTCACACTTAAAAAAAATTACTAATGATGGTCTGGAAGCTATTAAGTTAAAAAGAACAGCTTAAAAGTGTTTGATCCTCCTTTGATGAAGTGTGAACACCAGGCCTTTTTCCCAGAGGTGTAATTGTGACTTGCTTTCTCCATGGGAAGAAAAAAGGAGGGGTGGTGGTGGAGAATATTATAGTCTCTGTTATTTTGTTTAAGAGAAACTGTTTCCAGTGATTGGTTTATTAATATGATTGCTAGTAAATGTTACGTTTCCATTTTTCATCTTACATCAATGTTGTCTATACTATGTAATTTCTCTGTCAGAAAATGTCATTCATTCTGCAAATCTCAAAGTAAGTTATGACTCTGCCCTGTGTAACCACATCGCTATTTCTATTACTCTTAAAAAAAAAGTATCCAAAAATGTACAAGTAGATTATTTAAAAGATGAAGGAAAATGTCTACTTTTGTTTAATTCAGCTATACCAAAGTTTACTTGTTAACATATGTTTCTTACCTCTACTATCAAAAGTACTTGAAAATAAAAAGCCTGATTCGCCTCTGACACCTATCTAAATCAGGAGCAACCTCTAATAGGAATGATTCTCCACTGCCTTTTCACCTGTGCATTCTTATTTATTATTAGTAGTAGCATTTATTATTATAGGGATTTCTAGAGACCCCGTCCAAGATCAGGACCTCATGCTAGGTACTGTATAAACAGAGAGTAAGAAAACTGAAGAGCTTACATTCTAAATAGACAAAACAGGGAAAGAGAGGGAGAACATAAGAACAGAAGGAGAAATGATTACCTAAAAGGTACATGAAGGATTAGTGGCACAGTCAGGAAAAGAACCCAGGCCTCCTGAGTCCTAGCCTGGCAACTAATTAATTGCACTGCACTGTCATTTATAGTTGAACAAACAGCGTGTAAAACACTACCAATTCTATGTAGCAGAATGTTTCACCCCTTTACACTCAATTTTTCACTGCTGTAAACATGGAGTTCACTACACGTGGATACCAGTAGAGGAGAATCAGGCCCAATGCTCTGATTTGTGCCATCTAACAGTCACAGGAAGTTTCCAGAGTGCAAAAAATGCTGTCGTCATGTCCATTGTTCACCCAGAAATGCCCTATATATTGGGGGTGAGCTGGAGGTAGTGCCAATTCTTTGCCACCACAGGATTTGTTGATAGTAAGGAAATCTCAATTTAAATGGACTGCATAATCTTGAACTGTGTGGTTTCCCAGAAGATACAGGGATGTTCATATTTTAGGATTTAAACATTCTCAAGTATTTGAGTATCTCACAGAAGCAATTGCTGTGGAGAGCATCAGAAGTTTCCAAATAGACTAAATGTAAAGCAAGCTGAAAATTGTGAAAAGGTGTAAGGGGGTGGCTCTCCATCTATGCAGGAAGGTCAGAAAAATATCCTCTCATAGATCATCTCCCTCCCAACCACCCAATCTTCCTCTGTTTGGTTATTAGATCATGTCATTCTACCAACCATTAGAAGAAACTTAAGAAAGTGTAGATCCAAATTTGCATATGAACTTTTCATTTCAGATTCCCCAGCACTGAATTTCATGTCCAGTTTGATGACAATCTTTTATGATAAGAATATTTCATGTGACTGCCAGATAATGCATTTGTGTTCACTACACATGTTGCATGAACAATTGTAAGATGATTTAAACTAGGGCAAGAAACTATATACTGTGGAGTTCTACAGTGCTGACACATTCAGGCTGCTATATACTGACACAGAAGTCTTGAATATACATGTAAGATACATACACAGTATATTGTTTCAGAACTGAATAATCATACTATTGCCTAATATATCTGCTTCAAGATGCATAAGAAAACCCAGATGATTTTTCTGTATAAATAATGAACATACTATTTTAATTTTAATCATGTGGATTTTGAAGTGAAATGTGCTTCTAAGTTTACCCTAGACTGTCCCTGGTGACAAATAATAGAAGCTTCCAAATGTGTTTTGACCCTCACAGGCTAAAGGCCAAATCTTCAAAGAAGTGCTGCTAAAAATCTTCTAAAGAAGGCAGTTTACAAGAGTGCCACAACTCATAGTTCAGTCTTGTATGAACACCTTTGACAGCAGATGATAGCTAAACAAAAACAGAATAAGAAAAAGATCCCTGTAAAAGATCCTTTGCGCCTCCTCTTTTAAGAAAAAATAAAGGAAATGGTCTAAAATAACTTCCCCCATACAGTCAGATCAAGTTAGTCAGAATCAGTTTACTAATTCCATCTTTATTTGACTTAAAAAAATGTATACAACCCAACAATACCTTTATCTTAGGAATTTGACAACCACTGAATGATTTTAAATATCAGACATACTATATTGTTCACACAGCTACTAGCATGGAGTAACCAGGTTTGAAGGCATAAAATGCCCAAGTGATGATCCAAATTCCGTTAACAAATTCTCTGAGGACTTTTCTCTGGAAAAAAACCCCCTTCTGTTATGCTGATATTTTAAGAATGATATCCATGCTCTAGGTTGAATGGGCCCAAATTATCACTATTATTTATTTGTGTTACAGTGGCACCTAGAGGCCCTAACCAAGATTGGGGCCCATTTCGGCTAAGCAATGTATGGGTGTATCTGAAGAGAAAATCCCTTAGGGCATGTCTACACTAGGAAATTATTTAAAAATAACTAAATTCGAAATAATAACTTTAACTTTTATGAAATAAGTTTATTCCCCAAGGAAAGCATGAGTCCAGATTTTGAAATAACCATCCCCTTATTTTGAAATAATGGGTTTGGTAGTGTGGATGCTCCACTTATTATTTTGAAATAAGGGGGTAATTTCGAAATAACTCTATAGAGTAGACAAAGAATTACAGTCTAAATAAACCAGACAGACAATGGAAGAAAGGAATATTTTTACTCACATTTTACAGATGAAGAGATGAGGCACAGAAAACTTAAACCACATGCTCACGGTCTATGGCACAGCTAGTGTATATCTACACAGCAAAGTTATTTCAAAATAACAGCCATTATTTTGAAATAATTTTGCTAGTGTCTACACAGCCAAACCACTATTTCGAAATTATTTCAAAATATGTAAAACTTATTCTACAAGGAATTAGTGCCTATTCCAAAATAGCTATTTCGGAATAGGCGCTGTGTAGACAGGGAATAGGGGCTATTTAGAAATAGGGGGCCTCCAGCCTTCCCCAGAGTGCCCTGCTGGCCACTCTGGCACACACCAGGAAAACTCTTCTGTCCTCCCCCCCGCCCCCCTCCAGAGCTCTTAAAGGTCTAGAGTCTGCCCAGAGCCTTTATGGCTAGCACCAACCCTGACAGCCTTTAGCTACTCTGCTACTGCCCTTGACCAAGTAGCACAAAATGAGCCAGCCAGCCAGTACCAGCCAGCCCTCCAACGGTCCCCGGGAGCAGTCCTCCAGCTCCCAAGAGCCTGCCAGGGGCCGGAACAGATGGGCGCCTTCCTGGTCTTGTGCGGAGGTCATGGACCTTATTGAGGTTTGGGGGGATGCCACCAACCTCCATGATCTCCGCACTAGATGCAGGAACACGGCCGTCTATGGCCGGATGGCTGCCAGCATGGCTGACAGAGGCCACATCTGCACCCAGGAACAGGTGTGGATGAAGATTAAAGAGCTGCGGCAGGCCTATGCCAGGGCCACAGGGGACAGTTCCCAACCAGGGGCAGACACAGACAGCTGCCCCTGCTTCGATGCTCTGGATCTGAAGGCAGAGCCGCCCGATGTCATCCTCACTGAGGGCCCTGATGATGGCATGGAGGAGGAGGAGACGGGCCAGGAGCCAGAGGAGGCCAGCGTCACCATGCCATTGATCCAGGACCCCTGAGCCATCCCTGCGGACCTGTCCCAGGCGTCGTCTGAAGTCGGGGAAGCAACAACATGTGAGTGCCATCACTGTCCCCTTATGCAGGGCTGGGGCAGGGACTGTGTGAGTGGGCCTTGCTGGCCACAGATCACACAGCAACATGTGCACGTGCGAGCACATGCCGTGCCACTCCTGGGCACATGGCCCCCCAGCTGGCTGCCACACAGAGACCTTGGCCTGTTAGCCACAAGGGTGTGTGGAGAGACATGACATGCTTCTGACCCTGGGGTGGAACACAGCAAGACACCCTCCCTCCACAAGCCCCCTCTACAAGGATGCAGGGCACATCTCCACACCCACACTGATATACAGCACAGGGCCATGGGTGCAGTCTCGGGGCAGCTCCCATTCCCGGGGATAGCAGGGCCCCTTGGACATCCTGAACATGGCCTGTGTTCAAGCACATTGGCTCTGATGGTACGGAGAACTGTTGTCCTCGCCTTGCAGAGGGAGGCTGGGCTTCATGTACTGTGTTCCCATGGATAACTGTCCACTTCTCTTGGTTCTCCACAACTGCACCAGCTGCGACTGAAGGGCACACCACACCACCTGGGACATCCTCCCGCACCCTAGGGCTCCGCAGGCATGCCCGTTCTCTGGAGGAGTATCAGCGGCAGCACTTGGGGGCATTGCGAGCCCTGCACCGCACCCTTGACCACTGGGTGGAGGAAGACCTGCAGCTCCAGTGGGAGAGCTTGTGGGAGCAGCTTGCCCAGGGCCGTGACATCTGTGCCCCTCTGCAGACCCTGGTGCACACCATGCTTCCACTTCCCACTCCAGCATCTGCTGCCTCCCCAGAGATCACTCCTCCTCCCACGCCTTCTCCCCCTCCACTGCCTCCACCCCTACAGGGACTCTGAGGCCCCTGCACCCATGATGCTGGGAGCCAGTGGGGCCGGCGCCACTCCAACACTGAGCCCTGAGCCTCTCCTTCCCCTTCCTTCCCTTTCCTTCCCCTTCCAGCTCCCTCCTCCCAGGTTTTCCCCCTCCCCTCTCCCATCCTCTTTCCTCTCCTCTCCTGCCTTCTTTCCTCAGTCTCACCTGAGTTTCATCCCTTCCCCCCAGTTTTGTTAAATAAACAGAGTTTATTTTAAGGAAAAAACATGTCTTTATTTTCCATCAGGAAGAGGGGTTAGGGAGCGATAAGTGGAGGGACGTGAGGGAGGAATGAGGCACAAGGCCCCAGTGGGGCAGGCCAGGGAGCACTGTCCTGCTCCTCTGGGTAGAAGCTCTCACTGAGGGCCTCCTGTATGCGGACAGCCCCCTGATGAGCCTCCTGGATGGCAGCCATGTGGGGCTATGCGTACAGGTTGGCCAAGCACTCCGCCTCCACCACCTAGCCTGACAGGAAGGCTTCCCCCTTCCACTCACACACATTGTACAGTGCAGCACACATCATGCTGCCATCACGTGCGGAATATTCTGCTGCACGAGGCCAGGTGGGTGAGGAGGCACCTAAACCATGCCTTGAGCTGTCTGAAGGCACCCTCGACCATGATGCGGGCCCTGCTGAGCCTGGCATTGAAGGCATGTCGGGAAGGGTTGAGGTGTCCCGTGTAGGGCTTCATGAGCCAGCGCTGGAGAGGATAGCCTGCATCCCCCACTAGGCAGACTGGCATGTCCACATCCCCAACCCTGAAGTGCTGGTCGGGAAAGAAGTTCCCAGCATGCAGCCTCTGGCACATGGAGGAGTTGAGGAACATGAGTGTGTCGTGTGCTTTGCCCAACCAACGAACATTAATGTCCAAAAAGTGGCTCCGGCTGTCAGTCACGGCCTGCAGGATGACCGAGAAGTATCCCTTGTGGTTTATAAACATGGAGGCCTGGTGGTCTGGGGCATGGATTTGGATGTATGTCCCATCAATAGCCCCCCCCCCCCTCCGCACCTGGGGAAACCTAGGGCACCAAACCCCTCAATGACCGCATCAACATTGGCGAGGTGGATGACTCTGCGGAGCAGGACTCTGTTGATGGCCCTGACCACCTGCACAGGGACACACAAAACCGAGAGTCACTGGGATGCCAGGGTGCCTGAGAGTTGCCCTCTCCCCGCCACTGCCTCACTCCCCCACTCCCGAGGAGCAACCACCCCTGCACTCCTGGCCACTGCTGGCAGTCCTTAGTGTGGGCAGGACAGAACAAACCCTCCCGGGGAGGGGACTTGCACCACCTCCCCCGCTTTCCCTAAGGCAGCCCATTTCCCTCCTTCCACTCTCCCTCTTGGCACAGTCGCCAGAGATTGCCATACCTGCATGAGCCCTGAACAGAGAGTGGATCTCCCCATGCTGAACTGGTTCCCCACAGATCAGTAGCTATCCGACGTGGAGAGCTTCCAGAGGGCAATGGCAACATGCTTATGAAGGGGAATGGCGGGCCTCATATGAGTGTCCTGTTGCCTCAGAGCTGGGGCGAGCCACTTACAGAGCTCCAGAAAGGTGTCCTTCTTCATCCTGAAGTTCTGGGTACATTGTTGGTCTCCCCAGTGCTCAAGGACTGTGTGGTCCCAAAAATCGGTACTGGTGTTCATCCAGGTGCTGCAGCTGCTCCTCCACATACCCCAGGAGTGTCTGGAAGAAGGCCTGGGAGTTGGGTTGCTGCAGATCCTGTGAGGCAGCCTGCAGAAAGTGCTGCCAGACTTGCAGTAACATGTCCAAGAGCTGCAAAGTGCACAGGGGCAGCTCCGGTTCCATATTGGAGAGTGCTGTGGTGTCCTGAGTGAGGGCAACCAGAGCCTGCAGAGAAAAAACTTTGCTGTCCCTCAGCAAGGGACACAAGCAAGCAGAGAAACCTGAAAACCAGCTTTCGAGGGGGGTTCCTTTAAGCACGAGCCTCAGATAGCCTCAGGCAGCAGCCACACAAGGTAACTCCTGACCGGATGCCCTGCCAGATCTGGTTCCAGCTGGCCTTAAATGTGATTCAGTGTCCAATCAGTGTGGATGCGCTATTTTGAAATAGCAAAACGCTATTTCAAAATGCATTTTGTGTGTAGACACGTTATTTTGAAATAAGATATTTCGAAATAACTATTTCAAAATATTTTATTTCAGAATAATGCTGTAGTGTAGACATACCCCTAGGGACTGATCAAAATGTGATACTCCCTCAGCTTAGCACTGCAAATTTAAGCAAATAAGAGATACGATTTGGAAATAGATATTTTTTGTTAACTGATATAGATTTTGTCATAGTAAATATTTAAAATGTTCATAAATATTAATAAAAATATATCTGTCTGGTGGCAAAAGATTAGAACAGGATGAACTATGGGACAAGAGTGTTAAAATGGGCTCGCCATGCTTGAAAACTAGATTTTTCCTCAATAATTAGAGCATTTGCACAGACAAAGGCTAGAAAAGCTTTTATTAAATACAACCATATTCAAATGATGTCTCACTCTTTTTTGTGCCTTATTTTGTTTTCATCTGGCGTAATTTTTTATTTTTATTATGGCTCGGAGCCTCAAAAGCTATAAGTGGTTGGACCCCTGAGAGGTCCTGGCTACAAATCCTGACATAAAAATGCACAAACGGTACGGTAGCCTTCTCAAAGGGTAAACCTTAATTCCTACCCAATTTCACTACCAAAAAAGAGCAGGCAAGACCTTAGCTATATTTCAGGAAGGCTTTGTAACAGGGACACACTCTTCTTAATACTTGTACTATAATGTCACTGTGGGGCATGAGCCCAAAGCCTGCTCTGGAACTTCATCCAATGAGTTTCCATGCCAGAGCAGAGTGCGATCAACTGAGCCAGCTGCAAAGGCCAGATCTTAAAGACAAGACTTCTGATTGCCAAATAAACAGAGCCTGAATGTTGTGTGTGCTAACAGGTCATTAAGGGATTATTTGGGAAAGGGGGCAGAGGGACTTGCGTGCATCCAAATGAAGTGGGTATTTTGTTCTTTGCTTGCGTTTACTGAAGTGCAGTTTTGTGTCTCCAACCATGTATTAATCTTCTCAAAGAAGCGAGGAGTCTTTTGTATTTAACAGCTGCTTTTTAAAATTATTTTTAAGATGCAAACAGGAAACATAATCAGAAAGCAAAATTAACTGCTAAGTTACAGCCTCCACCTCATGGACTGAGTCTTGTGAGGAGCTGAGCACTCTGGCCAAATTCCAACAATATATTAACATGCTCATTTTTAACACAATGTGACTACTCAGATGCTCACAATTAAGCATGTGCTTTTGTACGTCTCTGAATCACAGTCAGCGTGCTCTGCCCTTTTCGGAATTGAAACACTAAATGTGATGTGGCTGTACCTCTTGTTCAAATTAGAGGACAACCTATTACCCATACATTCTACATAGTAATACAAGGTACTCAGCACAATCCAGATCCTCCCTAATCGTGCCTCAATCTCAGGTGTTCAAAATAAAGAGACACGATTTAAAATGCTTTAAGGTAATGTTTTCAGCTGCTTCTATAGCCATGTCTGTAGGAAAACAATACAATTCAAAAGAAACAAATTGTTACTCAGCCTATACCATGTCCTTTTCCTTGCACTCGTTCCTATAAAATCTCTATGCCTGGGCTCAGATGAATTCTCAAAACAATTCTCTGAAGCTGTGATCCTGTTCTGAGCATTACCTTAAATATTACAAGCTCCATTGGCTCCTGCCTTGTGGAGCATTTTGAATTTTCAGCTAGCCCAATGGAGCGATATTACTGTAAAGCTCGCTGCTGACCATAACAGACATTTTTTAGCTTTAGCGATGCAGGACAACAAAGCGCAAACCATAAGGTCTGAGAATGAGACAAGATGTAAGGTTGTTTGCTCACGCCAATTGTTTGTTTGCTCTTTGGTGGAGGCAGGGGATGGGAATGTTTCACACTCTGATAAACTTTCATTTTAGCACTGTGTTTCAAAGCAACATTAGCAAAGCAGGACACTAAATTAGCTTTTATTTCTACTTCTTCATATTCCAGTGATTATGTGTAACTGTTAAATTATCAAAAATTAGACTTCATTTTATTTTCATAAGCCTGGTTGCTCTCTGAAGATCCCACTATATTGAGTCCCGTAATCATTGTTTTATCTCCTTCTCTGCCTCTACTTTTCATCTGACAATATTGAAGGAAATACCACATTCATTAGCTACATAATTATTTAAAAATAGAGGTGACAAGAAATACCATTTCCAAAAATGGTATGCTATTACTTAATCTTCATTGCCACCCATGGAAACCTACAGTGACAATACTTAAGTCTGACATTCTAGCTGTAAAATTCATCAAACTCTTTTGTGAACCTTGTTATTTCCATTAACTGTCTCCTATTTCCAATGAATATCATTATTAACTTCCATAATGTAGCATTCACATAATCACAGCAATTTATATACTTCCACTTTTATGGGTTTATGAAAACTATTGTAGAACTTATAAATCAGCAAAGGCTAAAAGATAAGTTATTCGGCATTTTAAAGAATAGCAACATGGAAAAAGTTATGCAATTATTTTAACTAAATGTAATAACATATCTACATGCAGATTTGTGTTTAACAATTGGATATATTAATGTCTTGTTAATATTGTGGAACTACTTACCCTATTGTATATGAAGAGTTTGAAAGATCATTATTTTCAATAAATAAGTGAATAACAATAAAATCACGTTAAAGAAAAATGTGAACAAATTTGCTGCATAAATTGCACTGAGTTCCTAATATCAGAAATGGCTTCTGAAAATTAAAGAGCTGCTGACACCTTATGGCAAACTTTGAAAAACTTTCTCTGAAGAAACAATGTTGCTTCTGTTCCATCTCACTTACTTATTTCTCCTCTTGTTTTCTTAATACTTAATAGATATTTGCCAGAAAACAGAATCTTTATTTATTACATTTCTGTTTTGGTACAGAAGCTGGGTTGCAGTAGAAATGATGATGCCCTATGGTCAGGTGAAGAATAGAGAGTCAGAGCAAATTAACTCTTCAAGAGACATGTTTTTCATACAAGCATATATATATGAGAGAGAATTATTCTCAAATACAATGTTATCTTTTCCATCATCTAGACAAAAAAGGATAAGGATGTTAATTATTGAGAAGCTGCTAGTACAATATATGATGATATTTCTTTTATTATTATAATCTTGTAGTTCAGGAGTTCATTTTTTAGCCTTTTCAAATCACACCAACCTGACACTTTGATACAAACTGCCTACTAATTTGTACTCTTTTTGTGGCTCAAAGCTGCTGAAAAGTTTTTTACATCTTTAACAAATCAATAAAGGAATTTTTGCAATGCTTCTGAGGGGTTTTTGCCATTTTATTTACTGGACAATTAAGTGCTTAGTGCTCATAGAATAATGGTTCTCAAGAAACATATCTCCCTACCTGCCAGGGCCAAAATAAAGGTAATGTGTAATAAAATTAAAAAACATGGGAAGCAAAATAATGAATCAAATGGAAAACCTAAAATGCTGTGAGACTCATTCTTTTAGTACAAATAACATAAGTTATGATTTGTTATTTCTAGGTAAATAATGTTCAACAATAAAAGTGAAGGAATGCCAAAGTTGCGTAGAATAATGTAGGGACTAAATGAGTAATATCCCTCAATGGGAAGGACCCATGAGAGGCATGCTGACAGACTTGTCCTTTGGATGTTTGTGATCATCATGTGTTAACTTTTATTTGCTCTCTACGGGTTTGATACTGGAGTCACTCCAAAAGGGAAGAAATGTGTGTGGAAGGCATCCATATATAATAGGCAATCAGGAGCCTTATTCCACAACCAACACACAGATTTTACAATACTTGAAT
>CM057848.1:51372688-51397610 GCA_030068395.1 Apalone spinifera | reverse complement strand
AAATCCCCGCTGCATTTGCAATTCCGACTTCTCTCATCTGCATCCCTTTACCGGCAAAGGGGGCCTGTGTAGACACAGCCTAGTAGTATTAGTAGTAAGTGGTGGTACCAAGACCCTGGCCTACACCAGGGAGTTATTTCAAAATACCCCCCTCTTATTTCAAAATAATAAGTGTAACGTCCACACTACCTAGCCCGTTTTTATAAAATAAGGGGCCGCTTATTTCAAAATCTGAAAACCTGCTTTCCTTGGGGAATAATGTTTATTTTGAAATAGTTATTTTGAAATAGTGTTTGTGTGGATGCTCCTTTGCTGCTATTTCGAAATAACTACTCTCCAAAGTAATTCCAAGTAATTACTCCCCAGTGCTTCCTTGGGCTCTAAGGGTATGTCTACACAGCAACATTATCTCAAAATAACATAGTCTGCGTCTACACAGCAGGCAGTTATTTTGAAATAATGTCAAAATGCTGTCAAGCTGGAGGACTTTTTACTCTGACTCCTGAAACTCTTATTGTACAAGGAGTAAGGGAAGTCAGAGGAAGAATGCTCTATTTCAAAATAAGTAATCTGTAGACAGTCCCAATTTCAAAACAAGCTATGCAACTGATGTAGCTCAATTTGCATAGTTTAGTTTGAGCTAAGTCCTGCCATGTAGATGCACCCTAGGTCAAGGTAGTGCATCCACATTAAAGGCACATCTACAAAACAGGGCTAAACTCGAAATAAGCTATGCAACTTGGGCTACACTAATTGCGTAGCTTAAGTCAAAATAGTTTATTTAGATTTTTGGTGCTGTCTACACAGCAGTTATATTGAAATAGAGCACTCTTCCCCCAACATCCCTTACTCCTCATACAATGAGGGTAACAGGAGTTGGAGTAAGACGCCTGTAATTTCGAATTTATTTCTAAATAATGCACTTGCTGTGTAGATGCGCACTACGTTATTTCAGAATAACTGACATTATTCCAAAATAACATTTCTGTGTAGACGTAGCCCAAGGGAGCCTGCCTTTTTGAGGCTTCCCTCTATTGTGAACATGCTATTTCAAAGTAGTTAATTTGGGAGTTATTATTTAGGAATAAGTTATTTTGAAATAATTTCCTAGTGTAGACATGCCCTCTTAGAATAGTTATCAATGGTTCACAGTCATACTGGAAGAGCATAACAAGTGGGGTTCCACAAGGATCAGTTTTGGGATTGGTTCTGTTCAATATCTTCATCAATGACTAAGGCTATGTCTACACTGCAATTTTTTTGTGGAAGAGGATATGCAAATGGTGTGCTCATTTGCATATCTTCTTCCAATTCTATTTTCAGAAAAGATTTTGCCGCTAAAAAGCCCTGTGTAGATGGGGCCATTTGTCAGAAAAAAAAAACTTTTTCACAAGATCCTGTAAACCTCGATTTTTGAGGAAAAAGAATCAGAAGAAGATATGCAAATGAGCAATCCATTTGCATATCCTCTTCCACAAAAATACTGCAGTGTAGACATAGCCTTAGATGATGGCATAAACAGTATTATAAAGTTTGCAGATGATACCAAGCTTGAAGGGGCCGCAAGTGCTATGGAGGATAGGGTTATAATTCAAAATGATCTGGACAAACTAGAGAAATGTTCTGAGGTAAATAAGATTAAGGTCAATAAGGACAAATGCAAAGTACTCCGCTTAGGGAGGAGCAATCAGTTTCACACATACAGAATGTGAAATGATTGCAGAAAGGGATTGAGAGGTCATAGTAGACCACAAGCTATATATGAGTCAATAGTGTGACCCTGTTGTAAAAAAAAGAAACATCGTTCTGGGATGCATTAACAGAAGTGTTGTGAGCAAGACACGAGACATAATTCTTCCCCTCTACTCTGGACTGATTAGGCCTCAACCAGAGTATTGTGTCTGTCCTGGGCACCACATTTTAGGACAGATATGGCGAAATAAGACATTCCAGAGAAGAGCAACAAAAATGAGTCAGTGCCTAGAGAACATGACGTATGACGGAAGTCTGAAAGAATTGGATTTATTTAATTTGAAAAAAAGAAGACTGAGATGGAGTCATGCTAACAGTTTTCTAACTACAGGTCGGACCTACCTGGTCTGGCACCCTTGGGACCTGATTGGGCCCAGAGGATGGATTTTTTTCTGGACCAGGGGAAGTCATTTCTGGCCCCTCTGTTGCCAAGCCACCTCATGCCCTCCCCTCCCCACCAGGCTTCCTGGTTCACCCCACAGCCCAGCTGAGCTGTGCACTGGCTCCTGGCCTCACCTGAAGCCCAGCTGAGCCACGCACCAGCTCCCGGACCCAACAGCCTAGCTGAGCCACATGCTGGCTCCCAACCCTACCCCCAACTCCTGTATAGTGCTAGACTTTTGTCCTCTCACCCCCTTCAGCGTGCCAGAACTCTTTGATGTTGCCAGACCAGAGAGTTCTGGTTTATAGAGGTGTAACCTGTACCTAAAAGGGAGTTACAAGGAGGAGGGGGAAAGATTATCCTTAATTCCTGATGACAGACCAAGAAGCAATGGGCTTAAATTGCAGCAAGAGAGGTTTAGGTTAGATATTAGGAAAACCTTCCTAACTGTTAGGGTGGATAAGTATTAGAATAAATTGCATAGGGAGGTTGTGGAATCTCCATCTTCGTAGATATTTAAGAGCAGGTTAGACAAACACCTGTCTGCATGATCTTAATGGTGCTTGGTCCTGCCGTGAGGGTGGGGGACTGGACTTGATGACCTGTCCAGTTCTAGTATTCTATGATTCTGTGATTATTTCTTATAAATAAACAAACTAAATTTACACTTTTCTTTTGAACAAAATATTCATTTTACCAAAAATATGCTCTCACTTTTCCTATATCCAAGTACAATACTTTTCCTATATCCGAGTACAACTACTCAGCCAGTTGTGACTGCTTTTCTTTCCTATGGTGTAAGTCCCCATTAGGATCCTTGTTCAGGAAAGATCTTAAGCTCATGCTGAACTATAAGCATATGCTTAAGTCCCGTTTATTTTCTTTAACCTTATATTGAACTTACTTTCCTAAACAGGGATACTTTCCTCAGTCAGGACTTAAACTCCCAAGATGAAATTCCCTCCTTTCTGCATATATCCTGAAAAATGGGGCTTTACATAGGGGCTTTTCAAGGGGCAATGCACAGGGACTGAGGAGGTGGATTAAACTCATGCCTATTTAAACCTTCAAGTAACCCAGAGTGCTGCAGGGAGTCCCTGCACGGCTACTTTACTGACCTAGACAGCATTTTGGGATCACTGCCTCTGATTCATCATGAATCCTTTTGCCCCTCGCCCAGCCCTCCCACAAGGGACTCTGACCTCAGCTTATTTGGAGCAGCATACAGAGGCCCACTGTTCATTTGCTTTGGTCTCTGACCTTGGTTTTAACTAATGGAAGGATCTCATGCAGAGCCTTCTCTATCTTTGAATGTATTTCAAACAATAATAAACAAACATTGGCAACTAAATTAATCCTGAGTAAATGGATTTTTTTGTTTAAATTATCAGCTTTTATATTGATACATATGAAACTACTAATAAGCTTTATGATAAATTATTTTCTACAGTAACTAGATTGATATAAATAATCTCCTTCCCTCCCTTGAGATCTTTCTTATGGTAGGTCTATACTGCACCATAACTTGAAGTAAGATACACAATTTGAGCTATGTAAATTGTGTATCTTATTTCAAAAGAGCTTATTTTGTCATTTGGCACCATCTACACAGCACCAAATTTTGAAATAAAGTGCTTTTCTGAAATGTCCCTTACTCCTCATAGAATGAGGCTTACAGGGATGTCAGAATAGTAAGCCCAGAATAACGGGCTTGATGTGAATATGCGGGATAGCTATTTCAGGATATTCTGGTATCCCAAAATAGCATTGCAGTGTAGATGTACCCTCAGAGATCCCTTGTGGCCAAAGATCTACCAGTCAACCTAAATATTCTCTTACCTTTCCCAGAGTCTGGCAGTGAAAAAAATATATATATTTGATAGACTATCCCATAACTTGTATCTTCTTGAAATTTTATTCCAATCAACCTATAACTTTTTATCATGCTAGATAAAAAGTTTTAGCTAGATGCTTTTACTGAAGTGGTCAGCAGAGTAAGCATTCTTGGCATTGTAGGGCCACATTTTTGAAAACCAGAGGTCCATATACATCCTGAGCAAATGGGTAACTATGCAGCTAAACCTAATTTTCCATATTGTATTCCCCTAATTTGCATATTCAGTTACAGTAACAACCACCACAAACAGGGTGTGTGTGTGTGTGTGTGTGTGTGTGTGTGTGTATTCTGGCATTTTGATGTTGCATGTCCCATTTTAAAAATAAGGTCCTTAAATTTGGAAGAATGATACAGTTTACACCTTTATTATTGTTACTGTTTCGGTCTCTCTTCTCAGAGTCAGGAAGTCTTGCATGCCACTAGTTCTCATTTACAAGGACATATTTGCCAGAAGGGTTAGCAACCTAATTTCATAAATAAGAGCTTGAATTCAGCAAAATACACTGGATATACCTAAACTTTTTAAGAGGATCTTAAACCCACATTCTGGTATGAAATTCCCTTTGCATATAAACACTTTCACATCAATCTACTTCAATGGACCAACTTTGTACGTATCTCTTTGCCAGTCTAGCTTAATCCATCCCAGTGGAAAGAAGGATAGGAGAGATATTCCACATAAGAACAGGTAATGGAACCATCAGGGGATGTTCTCATTCATTTCCACTGAGTGTTCCATATGAACCCCTTCAGTTCACTGAGACTGCTGAGGGGATCCACTAAACTACTTTGGACCTAACCTCCACTGAACTAAATACAAAATCTGTATATAAAAAGCTATATATATAAATCTGAACTATATACAAAAGTACAGATTTATCAAAGTTGTGTGTTTCTGATTCTCTTATATGGATCTTAAACATGGACAGTAAATTAGGGGATGTCTAGACACTGGAGGTATTTTGGAATTGCAGAAGTATCCTGAAATAGCTATACTGCGTCTTTTACACCCTTGTTATTTCTAAATAGATATTGAAATAACGGGCACACTGTTCCAGCATCCATGTAACACTCTTTCCTTGAGGGTTAAGGGATGTCTCGAAATAGTACACAGCTCCAAATTTCAAAATAAGCTATTTTGAAATATATTCAAAATAAGCTACGCAATTTGCATAACACAAATTGTGTAGCTTATTCTAAGCTAAGGATGCTGTGTAGATGCACCCTTAGAGGCATCTCATGAGTTGCCAGTGATGACTACTGTGTATAAGACAGGGGCAGTAGAATAGGGGGAATGGGTAGGCCATTACACTGGCTACATCTAGACTATGGGATTTTTGCCCCCGCCACATCCAAGCAACTCGTTTGCTCCTCCACTTTTTTTCACAGATGAGCAAACACGCTCTTTCAGGGAGCCCTGTATACCTCCTTTCATGAGGCATAAGGGATCCACCAAAAGAGGAGGCTTTTCTGCCATTTGGTCCCGTCTAGATTGAGCCAAATGGCGGAAAAGCCTCTTCCGCAAAAGCAATTGGAAAAAGCTATGCAAATTGCGGAGCACAATTTGCGTAGCTTTTTCTGATAAAGCCCCATAGTCTAGATCTGGCCCCTGAGTCTCTCTTATTTTGGTAACATTGATGTTTCCAGGATTTCATTAGGATTATGGTAAGTATTCTTCTCCTTTGTAAAATTACATGTATATTTCTGTTATGAGCTGGCCTCACTGGCTGATCTTTTGTTTCTTTTTCAAGTCCAGATGAATTCTTACAGTTGTTACTTCCCAACAGCTTCTAGTAATCTGTACCAAAAAAAAAAAAAAAAAAAAAAAGCCAAGTCCTGAAGCATTTAATGAGGCATAACTCCAACTGATTTCATTGTCATTATATTCTGTTGCCAAGCTATGGAGTCATGGAATCATAGAAGTGTAAAATGATCAGCAGGTCATCTCCACTTTCCAGCACTCAAGGAAGTACTGCATTATGGTTAGACAAAAGAAATCCAGTCCTACAAATCTTTAGACTTTTATGGGGTCTGCGCTCCAACTTCTACTGTACTGAAAAGCTCTGGAGGAGCTAAGACTTCGGTGTTATGCTTTAAAATAAATTATTAAATCTTAGCTGTCCTAAGAGTAAGATCTTTATTGTTCTCTGTAGCTTTAGTTATAAGTGTTCAGGCTCTACCCGCATGATCCACACTTGACATGTCTCCTTTTACATGTGCATCTGCCCACATGAATCCATAAATGGCAGCGGGGGAATAGCAATTGTCTCCGACGAATCATTCTTCTCTTTCCTCCCAAAATTTATGGGCAGGTGTTCCACAGCACTGGATTGCCCATGCGGAGTGAGCAGTGAATGAGAGGTATGGATGTGGCCTTATTGGCTGGGAATATGCCGTCCTTTCTCCCCAAAACATTCTGTGGAATTTCTCTGTGTAATCCCCCTTGTGACCGGAATCCCCCTTTTAAACAAGTGCCTGAGACATCCATGGTACAAGAAATTGTGTTCTTAATTCATTATTGACGTAAATTTTGTGTGGTAGTTTACAAATTTCATATAAGATTAGTTGCATTTTGCACACATAACTATTTCTAGATTGTATGCTTTAACTCCTGCTTTCATTGAAATCAAAGGCAGCACACCCATTGGCTTCAGAGGAGCAGGATTAAGCCCTAAATCAATTTCTTGCACCCAGTATTTTACAGGACTTCAATTTTAGTCATTCGGCTCTGAAGTACTATAGTGTGTGGCTCAACTTTCCAATCTTCATTTGTGCTCAAAGAAAATATCCCACAAACAACACCTTAGAGATGATTCCATTAAAATTTAAAATACATTAGTCATTGGCCTCTTAAGATTTTCTATCTGCTCTTGGGAATGTACTTTTCTAGACTGTACTGGGACTGGTTTCTCTTGTCAGATTTTGCAAGAAATGACAAATGATGGTGATTCTTATATAAATTATATTGTTTGCTATAATTTAAAAAAAAATCCTATCTGATTTTCTCCAGGTACTGAGTGTGAAAAATTGTGTCGCTAGGAAAGGCCTCCTTTATACTGACCTCTTGGCTGCAGTCTCAGAGGAATGTGTGACTAGATTAGCAATAAAGTCCCATTGGTCTTCACATACACACAAGCCACGCACATAAGATACAGTATGCTTTCTGGGGTAGTTTTTCACTTTCAATATATTTTCCTGTAGCCTTTTGAGCTTGCTATGATAGGAGATGGAATTCCATTCTCTGGTTACTTCCTACTTTAGCTCTTTTTTCCCAATAGTAAACTACTGGCCTTAGTTAAACTTTTCAGAAGTTCTTTGCCTTTGCAAAGAAGATGAAGAACCCACAGATTATCAATGTAAGGCAAAATAATTTCCTACTGTAGGTATACTCTAATAGTAATTTGCAAGCAGATATAAGCTATCTTTGAAATGTGTTATATGCAATTGCCAGACATTTTTAAACTTGGAACTAGGAAGTCAGAAGTAAACCAATGTCTAATTGTTCCAGTAACTGCTACAGGTTATTATCTGAGGCTATATATTTCTTTGAAATCTGCGGATCAGAGTGCTTCTTATTTCCTGTGTGATGATGGGCAATACATACTAGATAAACTAGAAGTAATAGATATATTATTAACAGACGGCTGGTTCACACACTGGTGATTATATAGACATCAAAGCCTGTTTAAGAGCTGTCCAAGCTGTTTGTACATGACTAAAACTGGGGAAATTCTGCAAAATTTCCTCCATTAACAATTGCTTGGTATTTTAGACAAATTTATTTAAATGTTGCACAATTTGTGTTTTCGCTGTCCCTGACTATTTCTATCAGATGAGTTTGCTGACAGGAATATTTTCTGACTCAATGAAATTTAGGTCAGCAATTCAGAATACTGGTGGAAAGCGAATTTCATATTTGTAATTGTGAGTATTTGATTCTGAGAGTTATGCTCATCCAATAAGGAAGTGGAAATATATTAGGTGACTTACATATCCAATGAAAATAGTTCCCATTTGGAATATCAGTGTCCCACAAATACACTTCTGAAAAAGCCACAGACCTTATTGATAATAAGTGTCACAGCATGCATACATTTAAGAAAATATCCTGTGGGAAATTCAAAATATGCAACTTTGACCAGGAGCTAGATCTGGTAACCAGATAAGAAGTGCTGACCATCATTGCTGTGAATGTGCAGCTTCTCACACATTGCTTCTGGTTGCTTTCCAATGTGCTTCAATGTTAAGTCTCTGGAGATGCAATTGCAAAACCCTAATTAACAGAAATAGCATAAAGGAAGCTATAATGTTGTTTTAAAATGTTAAATTTAACAAAAGAGATGCAAACATAACATTATTGTCTGGCATAAAGCAACAAATACAAGAGGCTTCTGAATTAGGGCAGGTGCAATAACCTTAACGCAACCCTGTTGTGCCTACCAATTGCATACATATGGTATATAAACTATCCTGCTGTTCTGAGATTCTCTGCTAGAGGACCATATGTGCTGCAATTGGTAGGCATAAATGAACTGCATGTAGGGCGCTGTGTGGCTGCCTACATTTCAGAATGCCCTTGGTCTTTATCATATTAACATATTTAAGCTATTATAATGTATTTGCTTTCATTTTTTTCATATTTTTGTTTCATTTTGATTCAATTTCAGTGTCAAAGATGAGTGAAAAAAGATTCTATTTAGTGCCTTTTGTCAAATTAGTCACACCTTAGAAAATTCTTAACATTTAATTGTAGGCATTTTCAATGAAAGAACTCATTCATCTCCACTAAAAATGTACTCTCATACTTATGCAGTCATCTCATCACAAGACATGGCAGCCTTTATCCCAAAGTTCAAACAAAGATTTTTCTCTAGATCTTATAGCTTTTTTTTTAAGACTGAAAAAATTCTATAATTGGTCTACCGGATGTGGCAAGAGGCTCTCCAGGACATGTTAGATGTAAGTTGCAACATTTCACAGCTTTGTTCTTTTCACCACTCTGACTATCCTCTAGATAATTCAGTGCAGATTAACACAACCCATTTTCCTGTAAGCAGTAACACAAACTAAGATGTCTTTTACTCTATTAAATATTAATACATATCATTTAATATTGAAGAGGTTTCATTCCTCCTACCCTACCACCCATTTCTATCTGTCTGTTAAAATAATTTAGTAGTTCTATTGTAATAGTATGGAAACAAAATGTTAATTCTCTTAGGACTCCAGAGATGCCTGCTGAGCTGTGACTGGCATAACAGATACATACACAGGAAAATATTTGTGCAAAATATAGAAGAAAATGTATATTAATTAATTAATAATACACAACAAGATGCCTGTTTATGCCAGGATATCCACACTGTATGCCACAGATGAATTATGAGGCAACAGATTGAAGGACACGTGCTTCAGCCATCAAAGAGATGTGGATATTTTTGTTCCGTTAGAGTTACGTTGTTTTATAATAACCACAATAAACAGAGAGGGATCTAACTAAATTATTGTATTGGAAGCCTGTTTATCTACCTATTATCCAGAAAACTGAGCTGTAATTTTGGAGTGCTCAGTGCAACATGGGGATTGTGCAAAAGTGTCTCTGTGTGTCTCTGGTCTTAGAGAATTGCTGGTGTAAATTAGCACAGCTCAGGCTAACAGTGAGTGTTGGCTTAAAAGTTGTATTTTGTGAATGGTTGAAATGTGCATTGTGCTTCAAAGAAAGCAAGGTGAAACACGAACTCCTCTTGACCTTGTGCAGTATGAGATCTATAGCCAGACACCCAAAAAATAGGCTATCCTCTACTACTGAAGGCTTTGTCTGGCCTTCATTAATTACATCCTTTGTGTTTAAAAAACAACAAATAGTCTGGTAGCACTTTAAAGACTAATAAAAAATGTAGGTGGTATCATGAGCTTTTGTGGACACAGCCCACTTCTGCAGATGACCTGAGT
The DNA here is from genome assembly GCA_030068395.1 of Apalone spinifera. Classification (NCBI taxonomy): domain Eukaryota; kingdom Metazoa; phylum Chordata; order Testudines; family Trionychidae; genus Apalone; species Apalone spinifera. The sequence goes on along the minus strand of CM057848.1, from coordinate 51,387,627 downwards.
GTTGGATGTCCAACCTACAGCCCACAACTTAAACCCCTCCAACGCATTATCAACAATCTACAACCTATTCTGGAAAATGACCCCTCACTCACACAGACCTTGGGCGGAAGGCTAGTCCTCACCTACAGAAAACCCCCTAACCTCAAACAAATTCTTTCCAGTAACCAAGCAACACACCTCCATCATAATCATCCAGGAACCCACCCCTGCAATCAGCCCCAGTGCCTACTCTGTCCACACATCTACACAAGTGATTTCATCACTGGACCCAACCACATTAGCCACTACATGAGGGGCTCATTTAGCTGCACATCCACTAATGTGATCTATGCCATCAAATGCCAGAAATGCCCCACTGCCATGTATATGGGCCAAACTAGACAGTCTCTACAGGAAAGAATTATCCAAAGAACATCCAAAAAGGCAACACACAGAAACCTGTTGGAGAACACTTTAACCTGCTCTGGCACTCATTAATGGATCTCAGAGTCACAGTGCTGTTTCAGGCCAATTCCACAAGCCAAATATATAGGGAAGGTTTGGAACTTAACCAACCAAGTTGTAAATGAAGTTAAGTCATTAGGATGTGGAAGGTAGTGTGAGAGCCAGCCGATATCTTTATTTGTTTCTTTCTGATAAGAATCAAACAAACAATGGGTACTTATAGAGTTGCAAATTGTTCTTATCAGCCTCTTGTAACTTGAACCATCCAATTTACTATTTATTTCTCTTTTTTTTCTCCCTTCCTCCATCCCTCCTGCCCTTTCCCCCCCCCCGCCGCCCGCTCTCTTCCCTTATTTATTCTTGGACCTGGACTTCTAATACTCCAGTCATCTGTAGAAGTGGGTTGTACCCATGAAAGCTCATGATACCATCTACATGTTTTGTTAGTCTGCAACTGGAAAAACTTAAAAAAACCCCCAACAAATAGTCTAATAGCACCTTAAAGACTAACTCAGCTACCCCTCTAAAGCTTTTGGATTTTCTTGGTCTAAAAGGGGTTTACTTTTCTTGGACTTCTGAGGCCTGATCCCCCCCAGCAGAGCTCTCTCTATCCCTCGCCTCTGTAACTATAGGGTTCCTTCATGGTATCAGATAGCATCTCTACAGCAGTGTGTCCTCTACTAACCACTCTTGGTGAACAACTAAACTGAGTGACAGGGAGGCTTTTAACCAATTCCAGCTGGTTCTAGATTGGTTCCAGGTTGTTCAGTTAAATCTCAACTGTTCTTGCAGGTTCTAGATTGCTTTCAGATGTCTTATTTAACCTGCCTCAAGTGGTTAATGCAAGTTCTTGATTGAGTCCAGATATCTTAATTACCCTGTGGTAGACCTTGTTTGGTTGCCAAGGGAACAGGGACTTCTTTAACCTGGAGCTACTATACACCTGCTTTCTGTTACTTTCCTGTAGCTATCTGGCCTGACCCCATCACCGTTATTAATAATTATGGATTATAGAGGCAAAAGTGGACCTTCATATAATCAAAACAAGGCTCAGTAAAAGTTCTGGAGATAAAGATCCAGGACCATGAATTGTATCTAGAAATGAATGGAGAGCCAGGTATGGATGTGCCTGACACTGTCATAATGTGTTCTCATTTTTTCTTAGGAATGACACTACTGCATTCTGGAACAAACTGTAGTTTCTGAGTAGTATCTATGGGCAACCCTCTGCATGAATCATTAAAGCCAGTCCAAGGTGTGGAGCACAGTGATCAGGTGAGCATCTAGATGGAGTGGGTGTGCTACACTTTCAGGACTGAGATGCCTGCAGGATTTCTGGACACTGCTACCTTCTAGGCTTTCCAGCAAAAATATGAGTGAAGTTTGACTTGCAAGACTTATGGCAGCTGCTCACAACTGAGAAAGGAAGACAAGGTGAGTGAATTGGACCAAGTCGTGTTGGTGAGAGAGACAAGCTTCTGAGCCACACAAAGCTCTTCTGCAGGCTGCAAGCTTGTTTTACCAAATAAGTTGGTCCAATAAAAGATACTACCTCAACCACCTTGTTTCTCTTATAACTTGGGACCAATATTGCACGCAACTAAGGGAGTATGTTGTGAAGGCTAATAAATCTTTGAAATACTTCCACCAATGCACTAGCATTACCTCTGAATTACTCAGATTAAATATGAAGAAATATGACACTAACAAAAGAAAGCATAATTAAAACTGTTTGCAATGACTTTGCAGTTATTTGACTGTGTTCTTTTAACGAGATAAGCACGTGGCATCTCTGAAGCTAACTCAGTTTTGTAAAGGAATTAGGTCATATAACACTTAACTAAATTTTCAAATACCTTTATCAGTTCATCTCATATCAAGAAAATAAATTATCATATTCTTGGTAATTAGTATAAGGAAATAGAGATTAATGCAAATGGTCAGGTAACATTGTTTAGTTACCTAAGATTGAAGATAAAAGTTTTTTATGGACAACTACGTTGAGAATCTAGTCTGAATAGGATCAGTGTAGAGATTAGGATTTAGGTCATTATCTTTAATTATGTTGCCTTTGAATGAAATTATCACAAATAGAGAAAAAGAGGGAAAACATAAGGCAGAAGGGATGATTGGAAATAATACAATATACTTTATGGGGAGACCAGTACTTCAGCTGCATTATCCTGAAGTAATGTGGGTGGCAATTGTAATATTTTTGAAAGACTCTCTCTCCATAATCCTCATGGAGAGTTTTGAAAGTCCAAAGTGGAGAGCTCCTAAATAATCCATTTGGGGTTTTGCAAAATATCCAGTGCATACTGAGATTAGATTTTGGCAATTTTAGAAAGTGCTAAGTAGAGTGGGTATCAATATCTGTATGAAACAGATAGTCCTTTCCATCTACACAGAAACTGAATGCATTGATCCCAGGCTTTTAGGAGTCTGAGAAATTGCTATAGCCAGTAGATATAAAAAAATAAACACACCTCTCTTTCTTTCAGTTAAATAAGAAATATTCCTTTCTGAGAACACAGTATTCCAGAGGAAGAACTGATCAATATCATGCAAGGCATGGTGGGGGGCGGGTTTTCTGGTCAACTTCCTTTTCATTTTCAAATGCTTCTCCTTTCATTCTTGTGTCCTTTACAAGTGGATAAGTGGCTCCTTCAGATCTGATGCCAACATCAGTCTAAAAATTGGCAGACAGTGCCATGAGACTGGGCAGTTAGTTGGCAACTCCCCTCCTACTCCCTGCAATCAATTTAGCTTCTCAAGTTGGCATAGACCCTGCCATTCTGAACCAATGCCGAAAGTAGGCCTTCTACCTTGCAACCCAGTATGCTACTACTTAGCCTTGCGATAGCTAATCATGTATTCTTTCAAAATGTATGTGAATTAATTAGGCATCATGGACAAGGTATGGATGGGAGATACTGCATAGTCATAATGAGGGAAACAAAGCAGAAATGCTTACCTTGGCTAAACACTGTGCCCTGCCAGTGGTTAAGTGTTGCCATTCGTTTTCTCCCTCAACACCTTTCTACTGAGTGGGGCCAGGTTTGGGCTCTTGTATCCCTGATCAAGTTACAACTTATTTGTTTTGCTAATTGGTACCAACTTACTGAATCTTTTCTTTTAGTTGGCAGAGACAGATATTCTTGGCAACCTACAAGCCCCAAGAGAGGGAGAATAATGAAAGGAGACTGCCACAGAACTGCAATTAGCTTTCAGTGAAGAAATCCAACCTGGAGTTAAGACAAGCCTGCTGGCTGAGTTATGGGGAAACTTCACTAGGAAGTGTTGCTCTGTCAATGGGAAAATACTGTAACTATGGATACTGGGGATTACGGAAATATAATTCAGCCACATAAAGGCCTATGCAAAATGAAACAAATCACTTTCTTTCTAAAACCTTAGCATTAGGCCCAAAACGGAAACTCTTTCAACTCATAGAATGACAGCCTCGTAAATTTCAACAAAAAATTTCCAGCATGAAGGTCTCTTTCTCGGTGTTGTATTTCTCCTGGGGGACTCTGTGCGTACACCAAGATGTTTTCTCATGTATTCTGAGCTATGTTGCAGACACTAAAGATGGTCTGGTTCCCTTCTGTTGTCTCAGAGATTCATTTCAAGTTGCCAACAAACACCATGTATGCAATAAAATTCAAAGTGGTGGCAATGCAGAAATATTTTGGGGAGGCTTTAACTGCTGCGGGGAAGAAGTAACCATCCAATTCCTACTTTTTTTCCCAGTAGTGAGCAGCTTACTCAGGGATATTAGTGCATTCAAAAGACTGCTATATTTTAACCTTAGAACAGTTGCCAGGGATTCGCCATCAGTAGTGAATATTTTGTTTCCACAAAAGTGAGAAAATTCAAATGAGTAATCAGACAATAATTTAAAAAAACCCAAACAATCAAAAGCACTTAGCTATTTGTCAGTCTTCATGACCATGGAACTCTCAGTTCAGTTAGCTCATTGCAAATTTTGCATACAAAAAGTCAGGATGAAGTATAGAAAGTATAGGTGCATCTGGTTCTTCTTTCACATATTTCAGTTTTACATCCATGTAATTGCACTGACAACGTGAAATGATTTACAGCAATGTAAGTTAGAGAAAAATAAGGTATAGATGTGTTTTAGGGCAAAAGGGTACTAGCAAATAAAGTTTCTTTGTTTTTTCTGCTTTTTGTCCTAGCAGTCTTCTCCCTAATCTTATGGTGGATTTGAAAAACTGGATTAAATTTCATATATACAAAGTTTATAAAATATTCTCTTTTATACCCACAATATAAATGACAGCTTAGAGATGCATACTCAGAAAATTAGAAACACCTTGGAAATAATAGTGTGTATATTGGAAATATTTTTAACTGTGGCAATAGATGCTGGCCACACAGAATTTACTCATGTTGTTTCCTCCTGTCATCAAAAGAATTACCTAATAAGAACATCCAACAAGATCTACTCACAAAAATGGCAACAAACTAGAGATAAATAAATTCATGGTCCTTTAGTCTCAGGCAAGAATGTAGGTGAAAAATCAAAAGGAAAAAGTGATTAAGAAGAAAGAAACACAAGCCAGAAAGCTGAATCAGAAAGTCAAGAGAGTGTTCAGAGACCATGTACAGAAAGCAGGATTTCTGAAATAATAGCAAAGATTTGAGTATTACTATTGTTATGGGGAAAAAAGGCTGAAATGTGGGGGGAAAAGGCTGAAATGTTGATAATAAAAATTATCTTGAAAGCCCCAGAAAATACATCTTCTTGTCACCATTATTATGCTACTTAAGCAAAAGCATAAGTGAGGGAAGTGTGTATGCAGGTTGATTATTGATGGCATTGTACAAAAAGTTTTTCAGAGGCCTAGGTGGTATCAAACAGCAGTAAATTGTGAGTTCCCGGTTTGTTTCTTTATGTATTTATTTATTATTTTAAACCCCCATTTTGGGGGCTTCTATCTACATTATGAAAAACAAAAAACAAGTTGTAAACATTATTTTAAAATATCTTTTGCATGTCACTTTTAAGCTTCTTCTCAGCTTTAACAATCCATTAGAGCTCAAATTACTTAAGCCACTATGTACTTATGTTACATATAAATTCTGTACATGAGACTACTATACATGGATAGTTTGAAGAGAAAAGTCTTTTTTTAGTGGGAAACTAGGAAACACAAGACAATACTTCAAATCAATATAGCAATTTAATGACCTATAACTCAAAAGTAGTTTGATCAATTTTATTCTGATTTTGCAGAAGAACAGTCTTTAGCATTCACTGCAAAGAATCCAATTTTGATAACCAAAGTTATAGTGAGGGGAGTGTCTGAAAACAGAGTCTATATATAAAAGAAATGAGGACTCCTGTGGCACCTTAAAGACTAATACATTTATTTGGGCATGAGCATTTGTGGGCAAAGCTCTACTTCATCAGATGCGTGTGCTTAAAGATACTAACTAAATACCCGAAGATATATCCATCTAATACAGGTTGAACCGCTCTAAACTGGGACTCTCTGGCTTGGCAGCATCTGAGAGTCCTGGTGGAGGGCTAGAGGCTGAGAGCCCTGCAGGCCGGCAGGGCAGCAGGCTGCCAGTAACAAGCTGCCCAGTGAGGCCAAGAGTGTGATGCATGGCCGTGAGACTGCCTGGAAGAGTTAGGAAGCCTAGTGGGGCAACAAGGCAGCAGGACTGGTGGTAGGGGAGGATCCAGCCATGAGGCTGGCAGCCAGGCCAGGGCTAGAGGGACTGGTGGCAGGAGGGCCAGAAATGACCTCCTTTGGTCCAGCAAAATCCCTCATCCAGGACTGGTGAGGTGCCCAAGGTGCCATACCAGGGAGTTCCAACCTGTATGTTAAAATGTGATGTTCAGAAACTAAAACATACTAATCCAGAATCCCAAAATATGATTTAAAAAAAAAAAAACAGAGAGCTAAAAGCAATTAGTCTTTGAGGTGAGTCTTATGGGTGAGGTTATGTTTAAAAATTTGAACACCCAAAAACATCTAACCAGAATTCTGGCAGCATTTAAGAAATCTGAAAATACTCAGCATTATTTCTCTGCCATTCATAATGCCTGAGAATTCATAATAACATATACTTTTTTACCACTCCTATTTATGACGCATAGTGATGGGGCAGAGAGGCCCCATCCCATCAGAGTTTACAGCCACCTGGACCTGCACTATACCTGCAGCTAATGTCAAACCTGGAGGGGATATAAAAGGAGAGAGCCTGGTTCAGTTCAAGGCTGACTGTCCAGAAAGGAGAATAGAGCTTTCATATTGATACATATGAAACTACTAATAAGCTTTATGATAAATTATTTTCAACAGTAGCTATATTGATATAAATAGTCTCCTTTCCTGAAGGAGGTTCAGTTGCATACTTCAGAGACAGGCTAGCTAGCCAGAGCAGCCTCTGAGGAGAAACAGCAAGACCACCTTGAGAGGCAGAGGCTGTTAGGGAATGAAGCCTGAATAAAAGGACAGGATTCTCTCCTTTCCTCCACAGGATTCAGGGATGGCACATTAATGAGTTATGTTTGCTTTTGTGTTGTAGAACATTTTGAGGAACCTCATTTTGCTTCCCCCTCATCAGACTCAGGTGTTTCCTTGGCTATAGGGTTATGGGTAGCCCAGAACAAGAGTCTGGAACCATTGAACCAAGTCCCCAGTTCCAGAAACTGCTGATCTGCCTTGTATTAATAAGTGAACAGACAAAATAAGGGAATCCCAGGGAGCCTCTTATCACCTGGTGAAACCCCAGATATTTGCTTCTCATGTGGCCACCCTGGAACTGGTCACAGAGTCGCCTTTTTATGGACTGGAGCTTTGGGCAAATCAAGATGATGGTGGCCCAAGCTTGACAATGAAGACCTGTGAAACTGGCCACTCCTGTAAAGGTTAATGACACCTAAGTGGTGGGCTTTGGCAACTTGAGATTTGCAAGCCCTTGCATGGAACACTGTGATCCCAAATCCTGGATCACCTCTATGCATCATCCTCTTATAATCTGTACACAGCTATGTGAAACTCTACCCCAGCATTCAAATTCATCTAACTGAGTAGGGGAGGAGAGTAGGCATGGAAAATCCCTGATGGCTGTTTAGCTCCATCCCTTGCCCATCCCATTCTCAATAGCCATGATTGGGAATATTTTAGGGATCTGTTGAGAGAATCATGTTTCCTATGAGATGAGTTTCCACTTCTTGAGTCAGAACTTTCAGTTCCATATGAAGCAGTATACCATGCTGATGTGGAAAACATTATTATGATGTGGAAGTACCATTAAACCTCCTTGCCAGAGGAATAACGGTAGTTCGAATTAGGAGCTTTAATTCGAATTTCCTAATCCGTGACGCGTGTAGCCGCAGGCAGGTAGTTCGAACTACGGCCATTTAAAAATGGCGCCCGCCCGGGATCATGCAAATGAAGCCCGGGATATTTAAATCCCGGGCTTCATTTGCAAGTTCGAATGCCTACATTAGCCACCCTAGTTCGAACTAGGGTGGCAGTGTAGACATACCCTAACAGATTAGTAAAACATGATTTCCCTTTACAGAAACCATGTTGACTTTTGCCCAACAAATTATATTCTTCTATGTGGCTGACAATTTAATTCTTTACTATTGTTTCAACTAATTTGCCCGGTACTGACATTAGACTTACCAATCTGTAATTGCCAGGATCACCTCTAGAACCCTTTTTAAATATTGGTGTTACATTAGCTATCTTCCAGTCATTGGGTACAGAAGGTGATTTAAAGGATAGGTTACAAACCATAGTTAATAGTTCCGCAATTTCACATTTGAGTTCTTTCAGAACTCTTGGGTGAATGCCATCTGGTCCTGGTGACTTGTTACTGTTAAGTTTATCAGTTAATTCCAAAATCTCCTCTAATGACACTTCAATCTGTGACAAGACCTCAGATTTGTCACCTACAAAGGACGGGTCAGGTTTGGGAACCTCCCTAACATCCTCAGCTGTGAAAACTGAAGCAAAGAATTCATTTAGTTTCTCAGCAATTACTTTATCGACTTTAAGTGCTCCTTTTGTATCTCAATTGTCCAGGAGCCCCACTGGTTGCTTAGCAAGCTTCCTGCTTCTGACTTACTTAAAAAAAATTTGTAATTACCTTTTGAGTTTTTAGCTAGCTGTTCTTCAAACTCCTTTTTGGCTTTTCTGATTACATTTTTACACTTAATTTGGCAGTGTTTATGCTCCTTTCTATTTACCTCACTAGGATTTGACTTCCACTTTTTAAAAGATGTCTTTTTAACTCTCACTGCTTCTTTTACATGGTTGTTAAGCCATGGTGGCTCTTTTTTAGTTCTTCTACTATGTTTTTAAATTTGGGGTATACATTTAAGTTGGGCCTCTATTATGGTGTCTTTGAAAAGTGTCTATGCAGCTTGCAGGGATTTTACTTTAGTCACTGTATCTTTTAATTTCTGTTTAACTAACCTCCTCATTTTTGCATAGTTCCCCTTTTTGAAATTAAATGCCATAGTGTTGTGCTGCTGAGGTGTTCTTCTCACCACAGGAATGTTAAATGTTGTTATATTATGGTCACTATTTCCAAGCGGTCCTGTGATATTTACCTCTTGGATCAGATCCTGCACGCCACTCATGACTAAATCGAGAATTGCCTCTCCCCTTGTGGGTTCCTGTACCAGCTCCAAGAAGCAGTCGTTTAAGATATCAAGAAATTTTGTCTCTGTATCTCATCCTGAGGTGACGTGTACCCAGTCAATATGGGGATAGTTGAAATCCCCCACTATTATTGAGTTCTTTATTTTGATAGCCTCTCTAATCTCCCTTAGCATTTCATAGTCACTATTACATGTTCCAGCAAATGATGGACTGGATCCTCCAGTCCTAGTTATGTCACTGTACTTAGACAGCTTCATAATCTATAGTTACATAATCTATAGTTACACCTGGCAGGACCACCTAAAACATGTAACATCTAAACTGCAGTCTTTGAAGGTAGTAAGTCTAGCACCAAACCCTACTAAAGCCATCTGGCTATAAATTAAATGATCTGTTGATGTTTTAACATCAATCTTAACGAAAAAGATACACCATTTTTAGGACTGGTTGGATACTACTATTCCAGGCTTCTCAACATTTATGACTCTTCTTACATATTTCCTTATACCCAATACCTGAACGATGATCCAGTGGATGAATGCTTGTTAAATCTTTATCAACTATCTCTACTGAGGACCAGTCTTATATAGCTCTGAATCCAGCAAATTTGTGTTACGCACTGATACCTCCAATGTGGGATTTGGGGCCATCTTATCGTATGTGGTGGAAGATGAAGAACACATCATTCTCCACCTGAGTGGAAAATTATTCCCAAGGGAGAAGGCCTACTTCATAATTACAAAAGAAGCACTGGTGGAAATAGTCAATGGCCTCCCTCTGATGCTGCACACTCATTTCACCTTAGCCATCAACCATGTTCCACTCCACTGGCTCCAAGACATAAAGCATACCAATGCCAGTTCTTCTCCTTGCATGATCAGCTAAGGGCCAAAAAAGCTCATCTGAATACTATGTTTGTTTTTCTTGTGATGGGGAAAAGTCAGCAGGAGAGGGATGGTCCTCTATTGGGGTCATAAGGACAGGGAATGTGTGATGGGGCAGGCAGGCCCCATGCCAGCAGAGAAGAGCCCAGCTAGCCTGACCATTCCATTCCTGCCGCAAACACCAGTCTAGAAGGGAAACAAAAGAGAAAGCCTTGTTCAGTTTAGGAATGACTGAGCAGGCAGGAGAATGGAGCTCTGCCTCTCGGCCTGAGGAAGCTTCACTTGTGGAGATGCAGAGACAGGATTTCTAGCCAGAGCAGTCACTAGGGAAGAACAGCAATGACCCAAGGAGTGGGACACATATATAGTAGAGGATGTGTGGGAGTGAAGCCTGAAGGACATTTTAAGAGTGGCCTTTCTACCCCAGAAGACTATGACACAGATCAGTACTTTGGCTTTTCTGTCATAGAATATTTTTGGGACCGTGCCTCTCAACCCTGCATAGAAGGGGATAATTAGCATTGGTTAGCCATTGTACCCTGGAGATAAAGATTTCTTCCCCCCAGGAAAACCCAAAGCCACATAGGGTGCTCAGAAGCTCCATGAGGAGGCATTGCTTCAGCCACATCATTATTTTGATTTAGTCCAGTATTCTGCACTACAGTGGATAGTATACTATACATTATGAAGAATCCTACTTCAAGAGGACAATTATAACACAACCTGTATAGAAGAAGCTTCTTATTAATCTCCATCAGTGATTATTTTAATGCCATGAAACATGAGGCTTTATATAAAACAACATGTTCCTAATATGGAACTTTTGGGTATCACACAGTTAATCTTCTACCATGACAAAAGATAACTAGTTATTCATACTCACTGCATTTTAGCTAGTTTCTAATACATGGTATTACTTATCTCTTACCTCATTATTATTTAGCATTAGATTATAGGAAAAATATAGCAAGAAATTCCAAAGGAATGCCTTGGTAATTTAAAAATTAAATTACATGCATTGCATGCATTAAATTGCATTGCTTTTACATGCATTAAATTGCATTGCTTTTACATGAAAAGCTGGAATGTTACTAATCTGAAAAAAAATGACCAGGGGTAAACAACAAAAACAAAGAGTAGTCCAGTGGCACCTTAGAGACTAACAAAAATATCTTGGACAAAACCCACTTCTTCAGAATGGTCACCTGTCACTGACCTGATTATGGATTATGCTTTATATTGTGAGTAAGTTATTTTTCTGGCTAATTCTATTAGCCCTGCACTTTTTCTTTCTAGTGAATTGTTCAAGACTGATAGTACTTGAGACCAAAGTGCTTTCTTTTACTAGAGAAGGAGTTTTGTACAGGTAAAGACAGTGTGAACTTTCTCACACTGACCAACCAAAATTTCTGTGGCTTCACAGGGAGGGATTACATTTAGCAATAAGAGCATAGTGCAGTCTCTGTGACTAGTCAAACTATTAATTGCTGTGTTGAAACTTCAAACTAGAATGCTAATATCTTTAGCTGTGCTGGGGTTATACCTCTACAGCGTAGACACATGTTTAGTGGGAACTGGGTGAAGGCTATCAAAGATTTGACAATTTAATTTTAAAAAATCAAAACCAGGAAACAATCTTGCATAACACAACACATATCTTATTGTATAAGAATCTAGTTATGCTGTCAACAATACATGTAATGCGTATTGATATATTAAATTATTGTTTGAATTGCTGATAAACGTAATCAAATAATTTAATATTTTAATTGTAAAAAATAGCAGAAATGCCCTAAAAAGGTTCAGACCATTATACATCTACTGAATATCTATCTTACTGCCGAGCCTCATATAAACAATGGAACTATTAGCAAGAACACATTATCATGCTTGGTGATATTTCATATGGTATTTGACAATCCGTAGGGGGCTACTTCTGCTTCTCCATAAATAAGATATACATTTTAATGGGTCTCTTTTATCTTACACATCATAGTGAATCTACAAGAACATCACTAACCTCCTCTATCCATCTTTCACTTGACATGTACTTACAGACATGAATGAACTGTAATGATAATACTTTAGGTTTTATATTATGAATATGTATTTTCATGCTATATGTGTTAAATGTTGTCCCATCCACATCAGGTTTGGGATTGTCAAATATATTAAAAAGATCAATTCACAGACAGTATATAACTTTCAAACATCTAGGGGATATGTAAAACATGAAATCAAGTGACTGTGAGCTATGACCCACATACTTTAGCTGTAAATTTCCGAAGTCAAATATGTATTGGAAATGTTATGCTAATATTCTCTTGTTCTCCCTCATGAAACTGCTTCAGCAGATCTACACAGCAGGTGTCACATGCCATGTTTTGCGAGCCATGGTATCACTGATTGCAGTAGAATGACAAGGAGGCAATTGCTCATCAAATGGCAATCTGAATGTTCTAGCCTATGGGTATAAAATATCCAGCTCACCACTATCCTTAATTTCTCCTGATCTGCTAGATGGAGCAGTCACAGAACTTACTTCATCCATTCTCTCAGTTCATTAGGGATTTCAGAGTCATGGGGGCTTCATCTCCAGCTAGCATAATTCCATGGACTTCAATGACAATTTATATTTGCTGTTGATCTGAACTAGGCACAGATCCTCAGCAATATTTGGGTACCTAGCTTCCATTGATTTTGTTGGGAGTTAGGTGCCAAAATATCTTTGAAAACCTGGGCCTCAGTAATTTAAATTTAGAGTACAGTTTATAAAATGGTTTCAAAAATAGGTTTTCCTATTTTAAATATTATTAATCATTAATAATTAATAATGTAAAATAACAGCATCCAACTGTCCTACTCAGGATCTGTGCCCCATTGAGCTCAGCACAATATACACACATAGAAACACATGATCTCTCTCCAAATATATTCTAATCTAAACTACAGAATCAAGAAGGTATATGGGTTAGGGAATGTTTTTCTGTTTACAGAGATACTTCACTACAGCATCAAAGGCATCTCATAATTAACATCTTCTCTTGTTGTAGCCATCATCCTTGCAGGAAGAGAACAAAAATCAGCACAAACTGGATTTAAATCTTTTTTAAATCTTGATTTCTGTCAGTTCCCTGATATAAGAATTTAGGTTATATATCTCAAGTAATATCCCGATGTTGTGCTGCAGAGTTCTGGAAAAGAAATGGTGAAATGTTTAATTCACTTGGTAGTACAGAGGAACTCAGCAATGATAAAAAAGCAGCACATCACAGTTGTGCTTTTGCGTCATTACAAGCTTTTTTGTCCTTTCCACCCTGTTGGATCTTCTATGAGTAAATAGGAGGTCCATAATGGGGGTTGTGATTAAGGCAAAACCAGGGATCGTCTTCTGGTAATACCTTGCTAGACCTAAAAAGTGCTTCATTCAGGGAATCTTGGCTTGTACTTTATCATATTGGTTTCAGGAGACCACCCCCTACAGGGTATCCCAAATAGGAAATGTCGAAAGGGGTTGAGAAAGGAGTTTTATCTTGCAGTTTTGGGAATGAAGGGATTTACAAGTAAGCCTGCAGCAAATCATTAGCAGCAGTTATTTTGCATTTCTCTGCCACTTTAACTATTCATGTACCTGGCCATCAGAAAGACATCAGTTTTTGAGGAGTTAATTTTCCTCAAGTGAATGCAAAAATGAACTAAGCCATTCAATTTGGGAACCAGAACTATGGGATTCCTTCATTCACTTCGTGCTCCCTGATTACTCCCATCACCTTGATTGCTTGTACTTCTCAGACTGTCCCCCACATCCTCCACGGTAAGAGGGACATTCTTTCATCTCACATTCCCTATAGTAATAAGATTATGGTATGACTATGAAATAGTTATGTGGCATCTTGCACCTAGTATGCCTTGTAAGATATCTTTCTAAAAGCCTTGATTTTTAACATTAATATCCTGTCAGACTGCATGTGTTATCGTGGTATCTGAAACTGTATTGTTACTGAATGATGTTGTGAAGTTGAAAACACTCACAGCTAATCTTTCAGGTACAACAATGAAGAAGCCAGACAGTGCTAATTGCCCCTCAGCAAAGACAATGGACCATGGAAAAAGGTTGTCCTAACAAGGGAGCATTTCACCCAGCCTATGAATGCTAGATCTCAGCAAGGCATGCAAGGGCTTGTGACTAGACCACATGACACTGAACTCCATGAATTTTTCCACAAACTGGGCTGGAAACTTAGCTTGAAACAAAGTATTCCTGCCATGTGGAGATGGACATTGTGATTTGTCTTCACTCCTCCACAATTCGACAGCTGAAAGGACCTCAGGAAGACAAAGGACTTGGAAGGGGGGAGAGAGAACCAAGCTGCAAAACTGATGCAGCTTGTGCCTCAAAAATCTGTATCATCAGTCAGAGAAATGTATTGCTAATTCAAATCCTATCTATCTAGTATATTTAGACTTAGTTGGTGGTTTTGTTTATTTTTTAGGTAATCGGCTTTGATCTGTTTGTTATCACTTATAATCACATAAATTCTGTCTTTCTGTAGTTAATTAGCTTGTTTTATGTTTTATCGTTAAGTGAAGTGTTTGAAAAATCTCATTTTGATAAACAAAGGCTGTTGCATATCTTCCCCACATTGAGGGGGAAGCAAATTAATGAATAAGCTTGCATTGTACAGATCCCTGTGCAGTGAAAGATAGTATAATTTTGATTTTACAGTCCAGTAGGAATGCAAGGCTGAGGAGTTGGGAAGCTGGCCAGGTACCTCCTTTTTGTTCATGAGTGTCTTAGGGGTAAAGCACTCAGGTAACTCAGCCTGGTGTGTGACACCACCTGCTGTTGTATTGGGTGACGACAGGTTTTGGAGAGGCTGGCTGAGTCACCTGCAAAACTAACAAAAAAGAGGACTATGTAGCACTTTAAAGACTAACAAGATGGTTTATTAGG
>CM057848.1:51361279-51372588 GCA_030068395.1 Apalone spinifera | reverse complement strand
ACACCTGCCTCTTCCAAACAACTGGCATTCCCTCCCCCTCAGAGGTATCCTCAGGGCAAGAGGATACTGCAACATCCTCTGGCAGGAGGGTCCCAACTACGGGATGGTTTCCCTCCGCTCCCATTGAATGCTCTGTTCCCTTGAGACTTTCATCCTCCTTAAGAGCACTGGGGCTCTCAGACTGGAGGTGGGACAGTACAGTGTCCCGGAAAGTCTCATCAACATATCTCTCTACCTCCCTTAGCTCCTCCAGTTCAGCCACCCTGGCCTCCAAAGCCCGAACTCGGTCTCTGAGGGTCAGGAGCTCCTTGCAATGGGTGCACACATACGCCACCCACTCACAGGGCAGGTAATCATACATGTTACACTCGACGCAATAAACAGGATAGCCCCCACTCTGCTGCTGGGCTTCTGTCTCCATGTTTCTAATGAATAAGTTTAAGTATAAACTGGGATTCTTTTTAAACCTCTGGAATATAGATTATTAAAAGAATTATGTTTTAAAGAAGGTCAGAAGTCACTATTGCTCTCTAACCTACCCCTCTAACCTCCGTCTCCAAACTCCCTGTTAGCAGTTCCTGTTCACAAGCTCCCTGGTCACTGAGTCACAGGCTTATATATCTCTGGTAGCCCCTCCCCCTGACTGAGGCTCAGCCACTTAACAGAGGCTTCTAGATTTTAAACCTTTCAGAAGCTCCTTCAAGCCAACCAACCAACCAACCAACCAGAGAAACGCAAGCTCTGCACACAGCAAATAACTCCCACACACACAGACACACACTCCAGACAGCCACTTACCACAAGGGTCCCGTTTTTACTCCTCTTTTACCTGGAGAACTCCCTCTCCAAACTCCCTGTTAACAGTTCCTGTTCGCCTGTCCTTTCCATCTTCTATTCTCCAAACTAAACAAGCCATGAAAACGATACCAGCCCCACATAGGGGAGGGAGCAGGGCTCATGTAAGCATTGATGCCAGGCCATATGGCATGCAGGAGGTTCAGGCATACAGCTCCAATGAGTGCTTGGGGCCAGCCATATTCCAGAGAGGAGAAATGGTGTCCCTTTAGGAAATATAGCCATCCTATTCATAGGTTGTGTTTTCTAGAAAATTAATAATTTTTGTTTCTCTCCTGTGGACTTTTTTCAGTTTGTCCGCATTTTTCCTGAAATGTTGTGTCCAGCACTGGACACAGTACTCCAAGTGAGGTCTTATCAAAGACAAGTAGTGTAGAAGTATTGCTTCTTCTGGTATCTTGTTTTCCACTCTCCTTTGAATACATCCCAGAATGGTGAGGGGGAGGGGTGTTTGTTTGTTTTGGGGTTGTTTTTTTTATTTATTTTTTGCAATAGTATTACATGATTGGCTCATATTGAGGTTGTGATCCACGATAATCCCCAGATCCTTTTCTGCAGTGCTTCTTCCTATGTAGTCATATACCATTTTGTATTTGCAACTTAATATTCCTTTCTAAGTGTAGTACTTTTTATTTTTCCGTATTGAATTTCATTCTATATATATTAGACCCTTACACTTCAGTTTGCCCAGATCATTTTGAATTCTAATCTTGTCCTCCAAAATGCCTGCAACTCCTCCTATCTTGGTAATGCCTGCAAACTTCATAAGTGTATTCACTGTGCCATTATCCAAACCAATTGTGAGGCTATTGTTTATTAAGACAGATCCCTGCAGGATTCCACTCAATATGCCCTTCTAGACTGATTGTGAACTATGTATAGCTATTCTATGAGTACATTTTCCCAACCAGTTGTGCACTCACATTATAGGAGGTACATTTAGACTATTTTTCTCCAGTCTGTTTATGAGAAGGTCATGTGAAACAATATGAAAAGCAACAAGTGGCTCATAGTTTTTAAATTTACAGACTAACATGGCTACCTCTAAGATTTTTTAATATGAAAAGCTTTACTAAAGTTGAGATATATGACATCTAGTATTCCCTTACTATCCACAAAACTTTTTACCCTGTCAAAGAAAGTTGTTATATTTGTTTGACATTATTGTTTTTGACAAATTCATGGTGACTGTACTTTTCACCTGATTTTCTTCTAGATGCATACAAATTAGTTATTTAATTATTTGCTCCATTATCCATCTAAGTACCAAAGTTAGTGGTACTTAGTGGTCCATAAATTCACTGGGTTTTCCTTATTCCTCTTTTTATAGATAGGTACTATATTTGCCATTTTTTAGTCCTCAGGTATGTCTCCTATCCTCCACAAGTTCTCAAAGATAATTGTTAATGGCTTAGAGGTGTCTTCAGAAGTCAGTTCCTTCACTATTCTATGGTGTAATTTATTAGACCCCGGAGACATCTCACTGGTCTAAGTAATTCCTAACTTGCTCTTTTTCTATTTCAGCCTCAGATCCTATCCCACTTACAGTGATGTTTATTATGTTAGTTATCAGATCACTACTAACTTTCTGAAGAAAAATGAAAGAAAAAAAGGCATTTAACACTTCAGCCATTACTGCATTTTCTGTTATTGTCGTCCCTCCTCTTTGAGTAACAGGCCTATCCTGTCCTGGGGCTTTCTTTTGCTTCTAAAGAATGTGTAATGTTTTCTTCCTGTCCTTTATGTTCCTAATTAGCTTAATCTCATTTTTAGCATTGGCCTTTCTAATTTTGTCCCTACCTACTTACGGTTTTATATTCATAATTTTTCATTGGACATAGTTTCGACTTTTTGTAGGACTTTTTTTGAGTTTCAGAAGATCTCCTTATTAAGCCATGGTGGTCTATTGCCATTTTTGTTATCTTTGCAATGGGTAGTTTGCTTTTTTTAATCTTAATAATGTCTTTTTAAAAAGCTGCCAACTCTCCTTAACCCTTTTTCCCCTTACTTGGGCTTGCCACAGAATCTTGCCTACTAAAATATGCCTTCTTGAAGTCTATACTTTTTATTCTGCTGGTTTCCCTCCTGCCATTCCTTGAAATCATGAACTCTTGTCATTTCATGATCTCATTCACCCAAGCTGTCTTCCACTTTCAAATTCTCAGCCAGTTCCCCTCTTCATGTTTCCCCCATTCCATGGTCAAGGAAGCTATAACTGTTTAGTGACACATTCATTCACTTCCAGGAAGTGTCTGTCTCTTCTGACCCTTGATCAGAAGTATTGGCAGGAACATCACTTGTGCCTACAACTTCTTCACTCTCACTCTTACAGCCCTGTGAACCCTTCTGATCTGATCAGGGTCAGCGCTCACAGAATCATTAGTGCCCACATGGATGAGACACATAGGGTAGTAGTAGGTTGGATGATACTCAGCAGTTCTTCCATAATGATTCATGTATGGGCCCTTGGCAGGCAACACATCTTCTGTGATGCCAGGTTAGGCGACGAGGGTGGATGCCTCCATACCCCAACAAAAAAATCACCAACCATCACTACCCTTTGTTTCCTCTTTGGGAGTAGTGGCCACAATCTGCTCAGGCTAGCGTGTACCGACTTATCTATTGTCACACAGGATTCTGTGGTAGAGCTAGGAGTGGAATCAAGATCAACAGAATTGCAATCCAGCATTCTAACTGCAAGTCCATACTTTCTCTGAGCTGAAAATTTGTCATCAATTTTAAATTTTCTAAAAAGGCTAACCACTTTACACTGCTTGAAAATAAGCACAAATGCTCAAAGATTTGTGTCAAAAACTTTTGACCCCTTCTAGTTGTGTTGGAACTTCAACTGGAGTAGAAGAACAGGAGTATTCAAGAAGTCTTCCTTTTCCATGTCCCATTCACTCTACAGGTGATACAGATATCCCCAACCTTTTCAGGGAACAGCTGCTTGCCTGGTTAAAGCAAATGGCAAAATTCCTGCTGTTGTCAGTGAAGCCAGGATTTCACTAGAGGTTAGATGGGATGTTGGAACTAATACAGTCAGATAAGGCAGGTACAGAGGGAAAAGCTTAGGCCATGATCCTGCTCCCTTCACACAAACAGAATAGCTGGCTCATGCTTCCCATATTTTTTCAGATGTTTTACTTTTATCAGGTGCTCTGCTTGTTGAAGCTTCTACTGGGGTAACATCCCTCATACCTCAGAAATGTGCCTTCTCAACACAAACAAGTCCATAAAGTAAATACCTCCATTTACTGTGACTCTGAGTAGATTAATAGTAACGTCATCAAAAATATGATGAATATGGGGGACATGGATGGTTTTGTGAATTAACAGATTACCAAATGTAACTACTATTTTGTTGGTTAAAATACAACCTAGGTTGACAGTGACTGAAAGCTCTTACTATCTGATTGTTTTTTAGGGGTTTCTATGAAGTTGTTTGCTCTTCAGTGCCTAGTGCTCAACAATTCACACTATGATCACCTTCTTCTCAGACTGGAACCCTTGTCTGCAGTGTCAGTGGCAGACTAATGAACCCACCCACCCCTACATGTAGCCTTCCTAGGACAGGTAAAGTTTCAATTACAAACTTCAAAACTCACCATTGCCAAATTCATACACACACACACATGCATGCACAAACAGAGGATGTAGAATGAAATGAAAATAGCAAAAAAAAAAAAAAAAAAAAGGAAGAATCTTTCATCCCATAATAATTGTATATTCACAGAGACTCTCTTTCTCTCTCTCTCATTCTGTATATTTTGATTTTTAATTACATACAAATTTGCCTTATTGTAATATACGATGTTTGTAACATAACATATGGCAAATGGGATTGTTATGTTATCCACATAAAGAAGGACTGAGTGCACAAATGGACTGCAGGGAACATACAGTTGATCGCTTTCTGAGGCAGAAAACGAGTTATAAAACACACTAGAAGGAGGCTGAAGGAATTGTTTAAAAAATCAATTAGCTTATTACATTCCTAACTCCTTGAATGATGTCTATTATCTGGCAGATGGGGCCATCTACATACTCTATCTTTTGACAGAGAATCAAAATGTTTTTATTGTCTCTTTTCAAAGTAGAATTTGCCCATGCTTATGTAAAATTGTTTTGATACATAGCCCAAATTAAGCCTACACTAGAAAACAGGCTGCACCTTTACATATCACATGGCATTTCCAACCATCACAGTAAAATGAAGGTGATAACAGACAAATCCCTCCGGCTATTGCATCTTCTCCTCCTCCTCAACTCAAAGCCCATATGAGGGAACACAGCAGAACCACAAATTACTGTACTGCGCAGTTCCTACTTAATAATGACATCCCATACGTTAGCAAAAAATCTGCCAACATCTGCAAGCTCCTCTACACCGCTGTGAGCCAAAGTTAAAAATCATGTGTGACAGTGCTGTGGAAAATACAATTGATTCCATTCTGATTGTGTCAGTTCCAAACACCGACAATATTGATGATGCTGTACAGTAATCTTATTGGGCTTGGGCCCAACCGAACATTGGTCTTTGTCAACTCATTATTCCTCTATCAGAAGGATCTCGGTAGATTGATCTTGCCAGAAGCTCTTGATGTGTCTCACAAATCACTGTTCTGCTCTTGGCAGGCAGATTCGAGTACTGCACGGTAATTGCTGTTTTTTTCCCCCCAGAAGGCAGTGACTACACATTGCAAGTCATTGTCATATGAGAGAATATAACTGTCCTAACAAGATAATGTGGCTTACTGTGCAGTAGCCGATCATGCCAAGAGATATGGTCATGCCACAGATGTTTCTGAACTGGCAAAATGCATTCAGAAGGAAAATTATGGCTTTCCTGCTTTTTCTTAAATAAAGAGCTAAACTTTTTTTCCAGTATGCAAACTGATTTGCATAAACATTTTAGCTTAAACTGGGGCCAAATTTTAAATAGTAGAAATGCTTAACTTTCACACATGCACATGGAAAACTCAGAGGCACCCACTTGAACATTTTAATCTGTTTAAAAGTGACTACAACTTAAATATTTTTCTTTATCCATAGGAAAAAGCTCATTGTCTTGTAAGCTGTTAACCTGATCCCTAAGAACCATCCAAGCAAATTAATTATAGACTTTGAACTGGGCATTTCTTCCTCTGTGATATAATCAATATGTCTGCTGGCTAATCTTAGTAGGCATGGCAATGAAATTCAAACTCTTGATATATTGGGTGGCGTGGTCTGGATAATAACATCAGTGTCTGCTACAGTTTCCCCAGTAGTGTTTAGAAAAATGCAGATCAAAGGACCAGAGCTGGGCACTCAGCACCATCCTAGCAGTGCAAATGGGAACGAGAGCTGCACTGAAAGGGCTCTGATATAACAATATTCACCTTGAATAGTCGTGTGTATAGCACCCCAGCTAGAAGGAGTGCTCCTAAATGACATCAGTGAGAGTGGCCTGGGTCATGAGATAATGATGCTATACTTTATCTCAGCAAAGCTGGATGGAAATTCAGGAAGATTTTCATATGTGCATCACAGTATCATCTCACTTCTGTTTTGCTAGAACACCATCTTTCATACCCTAAATCAAAACAATGTATCCTTCCCCATTTACTTTGTGCCTCTACCACTTTAGTGCAACAATTACTGAGAGACAATGGATTCAATTGGCAGCCAGCAGATGAAATGTTGACTTAAAAGATGCTACTTTGGTTTACATCTGAAGCAGGGGAATTCTCAAATAGTTCAAAGCTGTCATAGCTGCCTGTTCACCACTTGTCCCCCAGTCACCAGTGTTTGGAGCCAAATGGAAGTCTAGGAAGTGGTGTGCCAGGGGAGGAGGGAGTGTGCTAAAGTCCCTTGCACCTTGCCAGATCCTTAATGGCCAGCCATTAGCTTCAGGCAGTGGAGCTGAGCAGCTGTGAGGTTGCTATAAGTTATGCCAGAAGGCAAAAAATGTGGATTAAAGCCATCATCTGTCTTTGCTTCTCTCTACAGCTGCACTTAGTGCTGCCGAGAATTGGGCCCCATGTTTCTCTTTGCTGTGTTTCACTACTGTAGTTAGCTTCTGGCATGGTGCAGCAATTGAAGAAACACAAGGAAAATAAGCAGTGAAGTTCCACAGCAATGGGTCAGTTCACTTTAGAAACATACAGGTAATTAATGAAAGAAAATGAGTGATCCAGGAAAGCTTTCTATTAGACTTCCTTAGAGGCTGTGATTTGCTTTGACAGGATATTCAGATTTCTGATTTATAGCGGATGGGAAATAAATTTCTGTCAAAACACACTTAATAGATTTAAATAAAAAATTAGACACACAACAGCTAAAAGATTGAAAATGTTATTAGGGTGTTGACTAAAAGGTGTTACCATATGAAGTCTGAGTGGTACATGTGAAATGAATTGATCATCTCACATCAGCTACCAGTGCTCAGTTGTCCACCTCCTCAAAAAAAAAAAAAATCGTCCTAAGAATAGCAAGGAGTCCTGTGGCACCTTATAGACTAACTGAAGTGTTGGAGCATAAGCTTTCGTAGGCAAAGATCCACTACATGCATCTGACGAAGTGGGTCTTTGCCCACGAAAGCTTATGCTCCAACACTTCGGTTAGTCTATAAGGTGCCACAGGACTCCTCGCCGCATTTGCAGATTCAGACTAACACGGCTACCCTTCTGATACTAAGAATAGCAAACTCTTAGCCTCAAACCTGGCTTGGCTTGGCATCTCTATGTTGATACAAATAATAATAGACTATCCTATCCAACTGGGGACGGTCATCTAACCATAGACAGGAGACTGTAATGGCTTAGGGCCACTTTACAAGCTCCTACATTAAGGTGTGGTGAGAAGAAAGTAGCTGTGATAGCTTCTTGGGATGCTGGCAGTAGATATAAATTAGAGGACTTGCTCTGATTTATGCTGTGGGGAGAGCACAAATCTTAAAGCATCCTCAGTATCTTCCTTCATGAGTTGTGCTGTTTGTTCCCTGGAGGCAGCCAACAGCTGAGATGAGAATCTTCAAAACGCTGCACACACAGTGGCCAATTAATCTCTATAAAACCCACATGAGGTAGATGTTATGTTCTTTTCACAAGGAGGAAACTGAGGGTGAGGCATTTTGTAAGTTTCACATGGCACAACTTACATCATTGTCAGAACCAAGATTAGAATTTGTGAGTTTCTGGCTCCTAGACATATGCTGAGCTCATAAGACTATAACTCTCTGCAGTATTATCTGTCTATACTTAGTTACATGGCTTAAATATATGCTCTGATAAAATACATTAGTACATATTATAGGTGACTCTAAAACAGGGGTGGGCAATAAGCTGGTAGGCTGTCAGTGTTTTATTTTTCTATGCGTCCACAGGTAGTAACACTTGCAGCTCTTGTTAGATGTGGATTGCCTTTCCCAGACAATGAGAGCTGCGGGAAATGGTGTCCTGGTCTGCAACTCCCATTGGCTGGGAATGGTGAGCTGCATGGGAGCTGCAAGCAGGCATATGGTAGATGTGCAGGTAAATAAACTACCATCGGCCCACCAGGGACCACCACCTGGCAAAGCACATCCAGCCTGCGGGCCACTTTTTACCCACCCCTGACCTAAAAGGGTTGTTTTTATTAAGAATCCGAAAGATTGGGTTATCTAAATCAGGGGTGGGGAACCTCAGGCCTGGGGGCCAGCTGTGGCCTTTGGCTTGCCTGGATCTGATCCCTGAAGCATTGCAGAGCCTACTGCAGGACTGGAGCATACAAAATCTACTAGCCTGGACCCAACTAGGTTCTGGTGTGTGAGCAGAATGTGGGGAGTGTCTTTCTCCTTCTCAGTTAGGAGCCACATCAATGAGGGGGCTATGTTCAGGGGGCTGGATGTGGTTTACAACCAGACCAGTTCACAACCAGTAGATGATAGTATCTGCTCCCTCCAAATAAAGGTGTGACCATTCACAAACTAAGTTGGAATGAACATTATTAAGTCTTCCTTATAGTCATCCAGCTAATTGCATTTCTTTTTTGGTAGTACATTTGTGTGCAAAATATCTAATCAATGGTACTCTGGGTTAATGCACAGACATTTGGGTGACAGAATGACAGATCAGATGTTTTTCCTTCTCAGTTCTTTTTTTTTTTTTTTTTTTGGTCAACTCTTTGTTTTATTTAACCAGTATCGCCATTAGGTAAACATTAGTGTTTCCTAAAATCACTTCCTCTGTCAGATATATCTTGCTTAATGGCTTCATTATATTCACCCCAAACACCAGAAAACAAAGATTCACTATGTGCGTTTATGGCTCTGCTGTATGGCAATAGGCAAATTAACTTTTTATTAACCTTACACTCTTCCCTGATGCAGACAGGGATGTCAGACTCCATGATCAAATCAACTGAACGCTGTATTTTTCAGTGTTTAGATTCTAAGCCTTCTCCTATTGAAGTTCATCATAAAAAGTGAACAGAATCTGACCTTTATTGACTTCCATAGTATAGAAGTAGAATAGAATATTGGACATAGTTTATTTGATTTCATAAACTATTTCTGCATATTAAAGGACTAACAAAAATAACAACATGTGCATTTATGTTTATACTACACAGTGGTTAAAATAACTAACACTTTGTGCACGGTATGGTGTTTTGTAAGCCAAAAAAGGTTTCCCCCACTTGATTCCATATTATACAAATGGACCATTTATAATAATTTATAGTAATGTACATCAACAATGATATAAAACTTCAGGGGCTTGATTTTTAGGGTTGCCTAACACCCACAGGTCCCAATGATGTTGACTGAAATTGCAGCACTCAAAACTCTGAAAATCAGGTCTAAATAGCAGGTTTGTCAACTTTCATAGTTGTAATTACAAGTCTCATATTAACTGATGTTCTCCTAAGAGGCCTAGCTCCTGGAGTCATGTGAATAAAGGAAAAGCTTTCTTTTCTTTTCTTTTCTTTTCTTTTCTTTTCTTTTCTTTTCTTTTCTTTTCTTTTCTTTTCTTTTCTTTTCAACTAACTTTCTAATACTCATTATTGTAAAAAAAAACAAAAAACAGGAAAATGGGAAACAACAGAATTTAAAGGCTTAAAAACCAGAAGGGGAAAAAAAGAGAGAGAGAGAAACCCCAAATTAAAAAAAAATCATGATTTTGAAGCCAATTTCATGATTTTTTGCAGCCTGACTCAAGATTTTTTTAATTTGGGGGTAAAAAATGCTGCAGTCCAACCTTAGGGGTTTTCTACATTCAAAGAGAAATAACTTCACTGTGACAAGTTCAAAAGAATTCTTTTTTTTAAACTAAAGCAAGAGAATATAAAAGATATTTGACAGTTAGGAATGCAGGCAAAGGCATGTGAAAAGCTGAATCCTGCTATCTGACAAAAAGCTCTGCTTCTTCCATACATAGTGCCCTAAACTTCAGTAAGAACTGTTCTTTTAAACCTCATAGATTATTAGTTTATCCAACCGGGACCTTGACTGCAAGCATACTGCATTAAAGGTTAGGCTGAAAACTGGCAATGTCAGGTTTCATAGAGGAAACTGGTTTATCTTTTACTAACAATCTTTAGCAATGTGCAGTGACTGCCCTTGGAGTAGTCGTTTAACAACCTTTGTCCAAGCAGTCTGTGGCTCTTCTTATATCTTTAATAGTTAACTTGATGGACTACGAAGAGCTGCCAGATGACAGTCCTATTTCATTTTTGTCACGGAATGGCTCTCTGTTTTTCTCCCAGTCTTTTTCTCAAGGGCACAATTCTATAAGTCAATGTGGCAATGTTCAAGACAGGTATTACTCTTTCAGCTACTTGGTACCTTGATGCCGCATGTGCAAGTCACAAGCTTGTCAAGATTCTAGACCTTCAGATAAATATAATCATAGATCACTTTATAAATTCTAATATCCTTCCCACTGATGGCAAATTGAAACCAGGATGTGGGATCCTGTATTAAAGATTTACTTGAAGCATAAAAACTTTCTTTGATGATTAATAAGATCATTTATATAAACAATAAACAAATGACATCTCTTTTATCCTTATGCTAAATGAATGCACAAACTAGTATTTATTTAGTAGTACTAGACAAATCTATGGCTTCTATGTTCTTCTTTACTGTTAGGCATAGAGGGGAGCAAATAAAAATAAGAAGGGATAGAACATCTCAGAAAGGTGTGAAAGAAGGGAGACGTATAGGTCAGATTTTTTTGTCCACAGTTTCAAAAGGCTTCTAATAATTCACAAGCAAAATTTTTTGTGTGCACCTGTTTACATGTGCAAATTGTTACATTTATATATATTTGCAAAATAATATTTGCATATACAGATTGGGTAATTAAAGACAGACATGCATGTTTGTGTTTGTAAATTTCTATTTGTATGTGCTCATCTGGGGAGTTGGTTCTTGGGAAAACCCACTGACTCATACAGTTACCTACATGCCTCCAGCTCCCATCCAGAAC
>CM057848.1:51349726-51361179 GCA_030068395.1 Apalone spinifera | reverse complement strand
TTCATGTTGCCTGTTTACACTGCCCTCTTGTGGAAGAGCTCTTGCGCAAGAGGGCATATTCGTCATGAGGAGAGGAATAACTCTTTCGGAAGAAGCCCTGTTACACAATGCTATACTGTAAATTTACTTGCGCAAGAACACTCGTGCAGTGTAGACAGCCGGCAAAATTTGTGCAAGAACAATCATTTTTGCTCAAGAAGCTCCCAGTGTAGACGTAGCCTAAGTTTTTCCAGGTTCTTAGAAAAATGAAGGAGAAAAACTCTTCTCATTAACTACTGAAATCAGAACAAAAAGCAATGCACTTAATTGCAGCAAGGGAGATTTAGGTTAGACATTAGGAAAAAATTCCTAACTGTACGAATAGTAAAACACCGGAACGTATTACTCAGGGAGGTTGTGAAATCTCCACATTGGAAGTTTATAAGAATAGGTTAGACAAACGCCTGTCAAAGATGGTCTAGAATGATAATAATTAATCCTGACTCAGACTGGAATAACTGATTTATCAAAGTCCATTGCAGTCCAACCACTGTTTTCAATCCCCAATATTTGACCATCATCAGCCAGGCTACCCAGAAATCAATAGATTGCTTTAAAAAAACAATTTTTAAAAATGTTACATTTAGGCTTTTTTTTTTTAATTACCTTCCAGATTTTCAGCCTTTGGGAAACTTGAGTCCCATTTTCATGCTTTTTCCCCCAATACAATTAGTTCTAGAAAGATTTTTTTTAGCAAAAGCTGAGATTCTCACATTAGCATAACCCCAAAAGATGAGATTATAAGAAAAATACCAAATACAAATGATCATACTTGTGATGATGAAATCACTAAAGCTGCAATCACTGGTATATTTGATTATTCTAACAAAAAATATATAGGTACTATAGTAAAATTTTAAAGATTCCACTGAGTTCTTTCTAGTTTCCATAAGGTTATTTTTTTTTTCATTATTATTAACAGGGAATTTGTCTGTGTGTCAATATACTCGTGCATTTAAACAGAGAGAAGTAGTGTGGAATTTTTTGCTTCAGATTTTCCATATTTGTGGACAATCTCTGAAGGCATCTGTGCCTATATGCTCTGCTATTTTGGTTGCAGAATGAAGGTATCCTAACTAGGGACTTAAATCTATCTCAGATCCTTTGTTGAGAGGGCAGAGAATTGATTCTATGAGACAACTTTGCGTAGTAAGATCAGCATCAGGCAATAAATGTATAATCATCTCATCAGTATTGCTTAAAATGTTTTCAGGAAAGTTTCTGGATTCTGAATTTTAATCTGTTGTTTATATAGTACTTTTCTAAAGCCTGTATGTTTATGGGTTTATATGAAGTTGCTTCTCCTTGCAATATGAATCGCTTTCATCATGTACTTACTTTGCAATTCATTTCCATTGGCTGCACAGTAGCTATGGAATTTTTGTGTGTGTGTGTGTTATGGCTTCCAACATACTTGTGATCCCAAGTAACAAATGTAACATTTTCAGTATTTGATTAAAACAGCGATCCAGAGTTTTCAGGGCATTTATGCTGGTGCATATAAGTCTAAAGTCACAGAAATTATGTAGTTTTGGTGCACAAAAGGCCAGTTCAAAAAAAAATCTGAGCTAGTTACCAGAAACTCTTAGATACACCCCAAAACATACTAACAACAAAGCAAGATGTGTGAATAATATATTAATAAAAATAGTGAATATCAGTGATATGGTTAACAGTCTTATCAGTATAGCGGAGACATACACAAAATAAGTTACTATAATTCTTTCTTTGGACCCAGCTGATGTAGTTATTTAACTTTCATAGAATCTTATCAAGTTTTGCGCTTGGATGAGCTCCTGGTTGAATCTCAATCCAAATATGGAGAGGGTGAAAGGCAGATAGAAGCAACCATAGGAAGTGGCAAAAATAATATCTGCCCTTTCAACTAAGGGGATTTTGCCCTTTTGTCTTTTTGACAAAAGATGACAATACAGGAGTCTTACTAGATCCATAACTATTCCTGAAATCCAAATAGCAGCAATCACCAAAAGAGGGTTTTTGCACCTACATCTGGCTATGGCATTATGACCATTTCTCCCTCGTGTACCTCACCACAGTTATGCTTGACACTGTCATCTCCAGACTTGATTATTGTAGTTCACACTCTACACTGTGCTACCTCAGTTCGTCTGGACCTCAGTTCAACAAGGTACTTTAAGCATATGCCTAACTTCAAGCAAATGAGGGTATGTCTACACTTCAGAGGTTTTTTTGGAAAAACGGCCATTTTTCAAAAAACAACCCCTCACTTACGTCCACACTGCAATTGTTTTCTTTCAAAAGAAAATCAAAAGAACAGAGGGGTTTTCTGACATTGGTAAACCTCTTTCTACGAGGAAGAATGCCTTTTCTGAAAGAGCTCTTTTGGAAAAAGGCGTGTGTTGACGGGGAAGAGGGAGTTCTTTCAAAAGAATAGGAAAGAGGAAGAAGCCCAAGTGCCCTGGTGGCCATTCCACCCATAGTAATCACAGCTTACATGCGAGATAGCATCCATTCAATGTGAACACTATCTTTCAGAAAAGCAGATGGCTTTTTCGATGTGCTTTGGCAATCTTGTTCGGAAGTTTTTTCAGAAGATGTTTTCTGGAAAAGTTTATTTTGAAAGAAGCCTGCAGTCTAGACATACCTTGAGTAATTCCATTGCATCCAGGAGAAGTTAGGAAAGGGCAAATGTACCCCTCTGAATTAGGACATAGGTTGAGCAGTTCACTCTTTTAGCTTTTGCAATTTGGAGAGCTTCTCAGCTGAAATTGTGTCATCTTAGATTCATTTAGTAACTGTATTTTATTGTAGGTTGTGCATGCACGTAATTAATAGTTAATTACAGTAATTCCTCATTTAACACTATAGATATGTTTCAGAAAATGATCGTGTTAAGTGAAAACGTGTTATGCAGGGTCAATTTTCCCATTGAAAATAACAGAAAAGTTGCGTTTCAATTTTCCCATTGAAAATAACGGGGGTTGCGTTTCAAGCGGTGGTGTCTGTTGGGACCGGGACATGAGGTTGGAGGAGAAAGGGGACTGGGTTACAGCAGGTAGGGGAGGAGTTTGGCTCTGGGGAAGAGGAGGAGAAGGGAGGAGGATTGGGTTGGGAGTATGCCCCTGTGACAGGTCTGCCAGGACCCACACTGCGTCTGGTGAGGGGGGGATTGCCGGGGAATGGCGCAGCGAGCGGCGAACACTCCGCAGCTTTGCAGGGAGGTGAGGGAAGCCCCGTGCAGCTGCCGGCGATGGGCCGGCTGGGGAAACCCAGCCGCCGGCCTGCAAGCGGGGGTGGAGGAGAGGGGACAAGGCGTCTGGCGAGGGAGAGTTAGCGGGGAACGGCGCGGCGAGCAGCAAACCCTCTGCCGCTTTGCAGGGAGGCGGGGGAAGCCCTGAGCAGCCACTAGCGATGGGCCAACTGGGGAAATCGTGTTATTCCGGGGACAGTCGTGTAATTCAAAAAACGTTCCCTAAAAAAAATCGTGCTATCGCAAAAACATGTTAAGCGGGCACGTGTTAAATGAGGCATTACTGTACTACTAATTGCATGGTACAAATAATCCTTTTCTTTCTTAAAATAATGCTGAGATTCATGAGCTAATTGCCTTTCATATCTAAAAGCCCATACTTCTAATAATAAACAATAATGTTTAAATCCATACATTCACAAAGATCAAGTGGTGTTATTTCCTTAGGTAATTTGTTGGTAATTCAACATTTCTCTCTAGCTCACTCTCTTTTTTTCATATTTCTCCATAACAGATGGTAAGACATTTTTGTTGTGTAGGACGGCTGTGTCTTCATATTGCTACGGCATTCATATCCTTTATTTCCTTTTGTTGTTCATCAGTCTTTCCCCCTCCCTTTTTTATATGACACCTCTGAGATGGTCCCCATAGCAACACCCACTAGTAAGGGTGAGTCTGTGAAGCTTTTGCAGTCATCCTCATAGTTCAATGCTGACAATGCTGTCATTAATGTAGCAGCATCTACCTACTCAGATCTCTACAGTTCTTCCTCTGGTCTTCACTCCCTCTAGCAGGAACCACTCACTGCACAGAGATGCAGAAACTTGCTGATAATGATTTCTCACTTATTTAGAACAGCAGAGGTTGGCAGCTCTGAGTAATATGCCCTCAGTGGTAGTGCCACATTGCATTGTGGAACAATTTCTTGGTATGTGACTTGCAAAGTAGATGCTTGACCCTCTCAATTAAATGCAGATATTTCTGAGGTTACTACAACACCTCTATTTAATAACAAAATAAATGAATAAACTCAATATTTGTAAAAGGCACCCATGTCATTCTTTGTCAGAAGTTCCTCAATTTCCTCATCCCTTTATAAAGATCTATTACCATATTCTACATGAAGGGTTTCAAACAGAGCATTATTTCACTCTTTGGGAAAACAGAAGTATTGTCGTATTTATTTAATGGCAAATGATATGTTATAGTATGTATTTTAGCTGTATTAACATGGATACGTTTCAGCTTGATGTACAAACGAGGGTCACCATGAGTCACAGTAAGAAGTCCTCCAGCTCAACATTGTTTCAAAATAAAGGCTTGTAGTGTAGATACTCGCTTTGTTTTTTCAGAATAATGTCAGTTATTCTAAAGGAACGCTTCTGTGTAGACATACATTAGACACTTTTGGTAAATGACTAGTATGTGTATGATAAATCTATGAATGGATACTTTGATTCTGAGATTACCTTTTTTTTTTTTTTTTTTTTTGGCAATACCAGGAAGATAGTAGTACTTGCATCATGTTTATCAGGAAAACATAGGGAAGGGGAATGTGTGTTCATTCTACTGAACAGTATTTGGAATGAAGGGGAAAGTAATATCTGCACTGATATTTTCAACATTCTCTTTTGTTCAAAGTATCTGTTGATGACAACTATTCAGGGTTTCAGAATAAAATCATTCAGCACATTATGGTCGGGATTTTTCAAAAGCACTCAGCATTGGCCTTGCTCTGTATCCACTGAAGCTGAGTTAGACCAGTGCTGGAGTCTTTTGAAAGTCCCACCCTCAGATGTTAGCAAATATAATCCATTTTAATACCAACTGCAGCACATCTTAATAAAAATAAGAGTATAAGAGCTAGGTATTATTGTTACTGGTGTGGCAGAGTCAGTCCCACTCCTGGGCCCCTGACCTTGTTCAGCCCACTGTCCCACAGTCTAGAAGCCCCAATAATATGGCTTACTCACCTTGGTTTGAGTTTTGTTGTTTCCCTGTAGTCTTTTAACAAGGTTGATGCTGTTCTCTTGACTCCTCTGGTGCCTTTCTCTCTCCAGACTCCTCCTCCACTCTCCAAAACTCCTCCACAGCTCTCCAAACTCCTTCTCAGCTCTCTCCACACTCTCACAACTCTCCAAACTCCTTCCCAACTCTCTCTCCCCTCACCCACAGGAAGGGTTCTTAAATAGGCCTCCAGGCAGCCTCAATTGGTTTCACCTGGGCCTTAATTGATTTTGCAGCCGCCCTGTCTCAGCTGCCCCTAATTAGCCAGGATTGCTGACTCTCTCTGCCTCTTTCCCCTTCCATCAAGCTCTTGAACCTGCTGTATCACCCCTGCTCTGTCACACTGGTTTTATGTGTGTGTGTGAATTTCAAAACCGTCTTTCCAAAAAAAGTTATGTTTTTTAATTTTGAAAATATCATCTTTTTTATACAAAACAAAATTATTTGGTCCTCTGAGCAGGAAGAAATGAATTTCACCCTTAGCCCTGGTCTACACTAGAACCTTATTTTGAAATACACAATCCTCCCGGTCGAATTTATAAGCAGCGCATCCACACTACCAAGCCTATTGTTTCAAAATAACAGGCCACGGAATTCAAATTCTGTACTCTGCTTTTCATGAGGAGTAATGCTAATTCTGAAATAGTAATTTCTAAATAACATTATTGTTGATGCTTCGGTGCCACTAATTCAAAATTATTGGCCTCCGGGAGGCCTCCTGCACCTTCTCAGAGTGCTCCCTGGGGCTCTAAGTCTGAAGTAGCACATCCACATTAACAGAGACTGCCTAGGACTAATTTCAATGCTTCTCCACGGTGAAGACATGCTAGTTTGAATTTCTTAAAGCAGGCATTCTTAAGTCGAATTTAGTAATTTCAAAATAGTTTCCTAGTGTACACATGGCCTTATTGAATAATTTATTAGTTAATATAGCAAGTAATGGTAAAAAAAGAATATTAACACAGAACATACACAATCTGTTAGATAGCTGCTAAGAATACAGTTTTCAGTTGTTTAACTGAAGTGTACAATCAAAATTCAACACCCTGCGAAACAGAGAGCCAAAGTCCACACTGAGACATACATATCCATCTTCCACTTTCTTTTCAAACAGCTTAACTGAGGGGACAGTTTAGTTCCAAATAATTTAAAATTCACATTAAAAAGATCATATATTTGGAGAAATTTCATATCTGACATATTTGAAACCATGAAGATACAATCTTATTGTGGTCAACCCATTTGCTGTGCAGTGCAGCCCATTCAGATCTAGGATATTTGTCTCAGTGGTACTGGCTGAGGCTGAATAATGGGATTTGGGATGGGAATGGAGCTCTAACCTTTATCTAAGGGTATGTCTACACTTGCACCCTAGTTCGAACGAGGGATGCAAATGCAGGCATTCAAAATTGCTAATGAAGCGGGGATTTAAATATCCCCGCTTCATTAGCATGATCTCGCCGGCGCGCTAGTTCGAATCACAGCTGATTCGAACCAGGAAGTGTGCGCCGTGACGCGTTAGTTTGAACCAACTCCCTGTTTACACAACAGGTTCGAACTAACATTATTCCTCAAAAAATGCCCGCTTCATTAGCAATTTCGAATGGCTGTATTTGCATCCCTAGTTCGAACTAGGGTGAAAGTATAGACATACCCTAACTGGGGTTAGGGTCTCAGGCTGTGCTGTGACATTAAGATAGAAACTTTTTGGCATAAGAATCTATCCTTGGTTGGAGACCCAAAGGGTCAAACTTTTGAATTTCAGCTCTGGGTTACTGCATGGAGTTCCCTTACAACAGCCTATAGAGAGTATCATAAAGGCAAATTCTGCTTATTATTTTTTCAAAGATCCTTGCTAAATAGTAAATATGTATTTAATAATGCTTTCTTATTTAAATAAGTATATTACCATTTATTAGTAGCTGTGTAAATTGAGAGGTTTTTAAATTAATTGTAAAGGCATAGAACCAATTTTTAAAACAATATCTTCTTCATGAAATTGGAGTGGACATCAGTCATATATCTTGTGATGTTAGTGGACAATATTTAGTTCCTTGAAATGTATACGTGGTTATGTGGAAGGAATTTTCTAGTCACTACAATGAAAGCAGTCTAGGCATTACAGGCCATCCTTGCTAGATACGTGCAAGATACATTCAAAAAAACTTGGACTTACAGAGAAACAATTTAAAGCGGGGAATTCTTTTCCTATGCTGACTTCCATTTGCGCAAATTGGGGGTTTTTTTGTATGACTTAAGAGCGGGGAATGGGAGGACTTATAACGCATCGGTTCCTACAAATGTTAACGACTTTAGTGTGGAACAGATGTATACCAGGGCGACTTACAGCACAAATGCCATGTATTTTCTCAGACATCAGACCCTTACTCATAGGTAGTAGTGCCTTTATCTGTGAGGAGCTTTATTGATTTTAACTGAACTCTTTGATTAGTCTCTGCCTTGCTGCTTTCCACAGACGTACTATAGACCACTACTCTATTGAAATTAGTTGTGTTATGCCAGCTTACTTCAGCTGCGTAATTGACCCCCTCCCCGCCATGAGTAATGTTAAAAAACTCAACTCAACTTAAAAAAAAACCAGGAACAAGAGAGTGCATTAAGCTTCCATTCCATTTAATTTATCTTTTGCAGTTGAGAACTTTGCTGGTATTTCCTTTGGGTTACAGTGACTACCACAAGGTGATTTCATTGAGTAAAGAAGTCGAGTTGAAAGTGAGATACAAGCCTTTTGGGTGGGAGGAAGCAATTTTTAATAAAGGAAATAATTCAAAAATAGGCTGGATTCAAATTTCCTGCCTGACAGAACTATTTGAGACACGATCCATTTAATGTTTTATTATAGAGTTGGAGCAATTGATTTAACACAGAAGAACAAATTATTTTGGGATGCTGATGATGAAAAACCAAGCTTCAGTTCCAAACAATAAAACACAAGCCATTGCTGCAAAAAAGTTACTAGTGACCAAAAAGGAGTCTTTCCCAGAATCAGTGTTAGTTCAGAAAAATACTTCTCAACCTTTAATTAAAGTTTTCTAAATAAAATAAAAATATGAGATTACTTTGGAGAATGCTTTCAAACTAGGGGTTTGTAAATTAAGGAAAGCAAGTGATGGCAATGGGAGTTTTGTTATGGGGCCAAGATTTCATCTCCAAAATAGAAAATGCACTTGTTTTCTGTGCATGTCTGATCTTTCTTCATGGCACATCCTGTCACAAAATATCTAACTCTATATGGTGAGAGCGAAGTACAATATTTACAATACTTTGCGAATATTCAGATTAATATCTGAATGAATGTCTGTGTGAATATTTAGACTGTCTGATTTTGTGAAACTCTTAGAATGTTCCTAGAAACTACTACTATTTTATAAAATATTGTATAATTTAACATATGAGAATGTAATGCTAGGTCCTAAATAGTTCCTGACCTCACTGGAATCACAACAATTTATACCAGCTAATGATCTAATCAATAAGCAGGTTAAACATGTTGTTTTAATGTAAATTGAATAGATGCCATTTGCAGCTCAGGAAAACATGAGCTAAACCTGTCACATCTCTTGCTGGGATCTTTTGGTGATATTCTACTGTTGCACTCTCTCTTTCACTCCCTATCTCCATTTCTCCATTCATGTCATGATCTTTTCATGTTTAATCAGTTTACACTCTCTAATCCCATACCCTCCTCTCTCTTCTAAGTACTTTTACAAGTACCTCTCAACAAAATCTCCATTTTACTCAGAATTATGCTATGTATTATATTCTTGACAAAAGCTGTTTATTGATGACTTCCTTTGGCAAACCCAAACTACATTGGGACTACTCAGATGGATATGTGCTGTTCAATCTAGTACTGAAACTGTAGGGAAAACTGATGAATACTGGGACTGGTGTGCTCTGTGACCTTACATTTCAGACTGTGCATTGCCTGTAACTTTTCTTGTGATGACTTACTAATGATGGAATTCACATAATGGTCATTTAAGTCTGGGAATTGGTTTGAGGGGCAACAGAGAATCTTTGTATAAGTAACTCTTTGCAATATATGGGTATTAGTTTATTTTAAATTCCTATCAAATTACAAGATTACTTCCTCATTAACATAAATTAAGTCACATATTTAATTAAATTTCAAATACTGATACAATTAACCAGAGTGTGACACTTTTATAAAGTGGTTTGATATAAATATTCTTTAATTTTAGAAGTAAATTATGTGTATTATGTTGAAAAAGTAATCATTATACAGAGTCTAACTGTATGATAGAGTGAGAAAAATACTGGCTGAATATACTTTTTCCTATTCCAAGAAAGACATAGGCCATTTCCCTGACCAACCTAGAAGAGCAACAGCATGTCCCTTTGTATTAGCTAAAACTTGGGTTTATGTCCATTTTGCATGTTCATGGTTGCTAACATAATCCCCATTATGTATGATGTTAAATCATGATATAATGAAATAAAAGCTTATTCAAGCTTTTTCAATTTCCACAGAAAATGGACTCTAATTCAAAACTGTGCCTCAGTTAATTAAACTTTCCTATAATATAATTTTTCTAATTATTTCTATAAATTGAAATATAACCTGGGCTGTATAAAATTATTCATACATAAAAGTGTATTATAGTTACATGTTTTAGCTAAGATGGAAGAAGTTAACAAACAATGGGTTGTTCTTTCATATCAACTATAGTGATGCTGGTTGGTCACTGTGACGGACCACCCCCCCACTCCAAGAAGCACCCTCCAAGGGGTCTTCTGTAACCATACCCCACCACAGTCACCTCAACAGAAAGCACAATTCCACTAACAAAATGTTGAGCTTTTAAACACACATCTGAAAATCAGGGTTCATGGAAGTTTTCAGACTGACATTTGGAATGTGAAGTTTTCCATTCATAACTATCTGGAAATCTTGGGCAGCAATAATGCAAGGCCATTATTCAGGTTCAGACTTCTATCTTGAGTTTGACCAACAGGACTTGTGGGGAGGGGAGATATTGGTCAGGGTAGATGCTTGGGTTCCCTTACATCCCTGCCATCCTGTCCTCTCCTTCTGGGGCTCCCAGATATCTGGGGTCAGGTTTCAGCCCCATTTGCTGCCAGGTAGTTCTTCACTTGTCCTATAGCTTCTGCCAGCATCATCAATCAGTAGCGCTGCACCCATTCTCTCCCACTGACTGTGATGATCTGGATGAACTGCTCTATGACCACAACCTCCACCACTTGGATCATTCCTCTGGCTCCACCCTGCAGGCATTTTGCCACTACTCTAGGCTGGATTCCTGGGGGATACCTGTCCTGGCAAAAGTGGAGGTGGTAAGTCTTAAGGTTGATCCCTGTCTGGTCCAGAATAGCAGCCTTCATCTTGTCAAATACCAGGACATCCTGTGAGACTAACCTGTGATAAGCTGCCTGTGGTGGCCTGGTCAAATAAGGGCCAACCAGTGCAAGTGGCCACCCTTTTAAATGTTACCAGGAACACCTCGGAATCACCACTGGCTTCACATCTCCTGCAACAGGAGGCCATCAGGAAGAGTCTCTGGGTTCTGTCCCAAAGGGCTGGGGTTTGGCATTGTGATGTGGTGTATCTACCCAGCACTAAGAACAGTGAGTTGCCCTGACCCAGCTGGCTAAGAAGGCCCCACCCCCAGAGCCCTGCTGGGTATGCTCCATGGGGAGACAGAGTATAAAATTCCTGGGTGCCACTCAGTTGTGGCTGACTGCCACAGGGGAAGGAGCTCAGGCC
The DNA here is from genome assembly GCA_030068395.1 of Apalone spinifera. Taxonomy (NCBI): domain Eukaryota; kingdom Metazoa; phylum Chordata; order Testudines; family Trionychidae; genus Apalone; species Apalone spinifera. The sequence continues at coordinate 51,350,131 of CM057848.1, read as the reverse complement.
CAAGCTCCTGAGTAGCTGCAGCAACTGCCCCAGGAGCAGCAGCCCTGGCAGCAGCAACAGCTGCCACCCTAGTGTCAGCCCCAGCCAGGGAGGTCGTCTGGGAGGGTCCAACCCACCGAGTGATGCCCCGAGAACAAAGCAGCGCGCCAGGAACGATAGGAAGTAGCCCACGGCAGAGGATTGTCCTCTGGGAGCTCGGTGTGTTTCAGTAGGAATCCTCCACTGCCAACAGGGCCCTGGGCTGGAACTCGGTGGAGCAGGCGAGCCCATTCCCCCTACCTCCCCACCCCACAACAGGCCTGCTCGCTAGCAGTTGGGAGGCTTACCCTGGAACTAGGCCTCCGGGCTGTAAATATGTTGTACCAATAAAAGCAAGCAGGATCTTATGAGGGGGATAAGGCAAAA
>CM057848.1:51326740-51337360 GCA_030068395.1 Apalone spinifera | reverse complement strand
ATATATATATATATATGCATTTGTTCCTTGGATATCTGTCTTCATGCTCTTCTTAATAGAAGACAGCATATCTTTGTGTGTCCCCTTAAGAATTAGTTTGGCCAGTAACAAAATGTTATGAATTTTGAAAATATTGTCATTCAGGATTGGTTGCATTTACCAATTTAAAATGAGGGTTTTTTTTCAAAGCACATTGCCTACCATCTAAGGTAATTGGAAAGCAAGTTTGAAAAATCTTCTAATGTGCTTTTTAAAGTTGACCAAGGCTGAAGAGGAAGCTTCTTAAACAAAATATAATTAATTTTTATCTGTCTCACCTGATCGGTGCTGGCTGACAGTACCTCTCTATTCTTTATTTTTAATGTATGTGTATATTTTTCAATAGACTACATCTTCCTTTCATCTGCCTCTTTTCCTCTGGTAAATTGGCACTTTCTGTCTTCTAGGAATCTCATTAGTCTCCAGTGATTCTCTGTTGCTTCATAATAAAGGTGCCCAACTCTTGCACCCAAATCAAATATAAATAATATTTTTCTGCACCAAAGCTTTATTCCATGTACACCTTTATGGTCTTACTGGCTTTTACATGCCATTTGTGTTCTGAAATAATTCCAACTTCATGGTACCTATTCAATCCACTTCTACTCTAAAAAAAACTCCTTCTAATTTATGATAGGCAGTATTGTACACTGCATAAAATGTTTAAAGATGATTCAGGCAATCAGCAATCAATCAGATTCACACACATGCAGGAGAATAATTATTTGAGGAAAGCTTGATACAAGTTAAATGATATATCATCGTATGGAAAAATTATTACTTTGTCCCATCTGTGGTAGTCATCAAGAACTACATTTTCCAAAAATCAGCCTTTTACATCCTAACATTGAAGCACTGGAAATTAGTTGGCACTTTTGAAAGTGAAGGTCTGAAACTCTGTTTGCTTGTTCATCTGGAAATTGGGGATAAGATTGTCCTTCCTTTGAGCATTAGTTAATGTTTGTGAAATACATTGAAATTGACAGATAAAAGGTGCTGCAGAAGAGCAATTATTTTTCTCTTAATTTTCTTCTTATAATATCAATAAAGAGCTTTCGTATAGGTGATTTCCTGGGGATAAATGACTGGGTAGCTTTACGGGTCTTTATCTGCATCTTGGATTATCTTCTCACTCCTCCCAGCTGGTCATTAATCCCCAGGTTATGCCTGGCACTCTCATCTTTTTTGTTTAATCAATGCCTCCTATTTTCAAACTAATTGATTGTATCAACACTTAATCTCAACTTCAGGAGGCAGATTGAACAGCATGTTTCTATTAAAAAAGACTACTATAATGCCCTATAGTTGCATACATATCTTCCATTTTCACAAATATAGCTTATTCTGTTTTCCTCAGGCATTTATTTTTAAAGAAGTTTGTTTTTCAAATGAAAATTAGCTGCTGCCGTATCACATCCACAGGGTTAAAAGCACCCCTTAAAGTCTTCCTCTACATCTAAACATAATCCTTGTTTGCGTGGGAAGGTTGTTTTTTGTTATGTTTATTTGTTTTTCTACCAAGTACAGTAACTGAAGAAACACATTGGAAATATCAAAAAAGTGGTAGAGGATGGGGAGGGAAAGAGGAAATCTCAAGAGCAGTTGCAAAACTATAGATTATAGTTCTTGTAATGGCATATTGGTCTTTGTATTGTTTGAATTGCAATACATTCTAAGTGTTTTAATGTGTAATTCACTTGTGAAAAGAAACTAAAATGGTACAGGTTGAACCTCCTAAATCTGGGACTTTCTGGACAGGCAACATCTGTGGTTTGACAGGACCACAGATGTTGCTGGACCAGAGAACCCCAGAGACTGGGAGTGCAAATCAGCTGAGGCTTGATCAAAATGGTACCATTTGCTGTTCCTAATTCTGCCCTCCAGTGTGTTCACTGGTAGAGTAGGAACTATTCCATTATAGCAATGTTGAAGACCTTTTTCAGGGAATTGGATTTGTGCTATATGGAGTACTTTCCACATGACTTGTGTTCAGCAGCTTATAGAACTCTATAAAACATGCCTCTTAACATGTAGTTGTAAGAACCAAAACAAACCATTTTAAATGGATAGATTCATCACTGACTGTGTTAATAAACAGCAACACAAATGCCGACGCACTCTGCTTTGCACTTCCTATGGAAATACTTTCCCCCTAGAATGTAATGCCAGATTTGTATTTTATGGGCATTCTATCTGCCTCAAGATACTTTATTAAGGCTACCACAGTGTTTCATTGTATGAAGGTGAAAACTATGCCAGTGATCCAGTTTTAGACAATGAATGTTGGGAAAAAATCAATAATTTGATTAAAAAGAGAAAGCTCAGGAGCTTCTAAACCTAAAAAGTTGATTTGTTACCTCAGTATATCTCACTGAAAAGACAAACTATTCTGGTCTCTGAATTTACCAGGTGCTTTACATCTTGTGTAGTTTTAAATGAAGTATAGTATTGGAAATAATTAGAAAGAAGTCTTCTTTTTGTTAACCCCCTAGGACTCCCAAAAGCCTATACAATGGAACTCTAGGGAGAAATACACCAGATTGCATAATGCAGATACAGTATAAAACTAAATACTATACTTGGACTTCCTGTCTGAAGACTGGATTGCAATGATTCTGCAATCAGGGTTGAAATGAGCTAAAGTGAAAATGAGCTAAAGTTTGCACAACCAATACATCATGGAGGAAGAGAAAATTACATGGTGAATACAGAAACTCAGTAAGTATGAAGGGGCATATGAAGAGTGATGTTATTTGCAAGGAATATCAATGGAAACAAGAAAAGGTTTTAACATCTGGTTACCATAGTAGAAGGATTACAAAGAAAAATATTGGTCTGGTACTTAAAAGAACAGCAAAGATAAGACGGAAAGGCTTAGTGCTATAGTTTTCATTAAAATAATAGTGGTAGGGAACTTAATGTAATAATCTCTACAAAAGGGAGAGATCTCAAGGCAGAGTCATAAGAAACATGTTAGCAAATATTTGAATACACTGGCCTTGATTTGTATCTGTTTGTAGAGGGAGAGACTACAATATTTCAGGGAGAATTCATCCCAGGAGATGGCAGGCAGTATTTACTCAGACTTTTGCTGAGGAGGCAATAGGGCAGCTCTGTAGATGCAAATTTTTAGTGACTTAAGCACCCTCCTCTCAACCCAAGAAGGCCGAAATTTAAACATGTATCTAAATTAAAGTGAGTAGTCACACCAGGGAGTTTGTAAAGAAGCCACCTAACAGAACATACTGTCATGATGCAGCCTAATAGCCCCCAGGAGTGCTTTCAATTTTGCCAGGAGAATTAGTCCCATGGAGATTTCTTTTTCATCTTCAAACTATTTCAGAAATGTAGCCCTCAGCAAATCACTAAGAATCACTTGGGATTAGGCCTGTAGAAGAACAGGGCTACAATCATTTTTACGTATAAATAAATATATTGACTGATCTAACATGTACCCAGAAACCTTAGATTGTAAAACCAGAAATAAAGGTGGTTCTTTCCACTATTCACTAGCTATCAAATAGGTACGTCTCCATGTCAGTGGCTAAATTACTTCTACCTAGTGGTCCAGTATTGCTGGTAGAGATAGGAGAAAATTCATTAAGGACTACATATTGATTTTAATTAGAATGGGCAGTCCACCATTAATATGAGTTGTGACGCTTCTAAAAAGTTATCTGAGAGGAATTCATTAATTAATTGTAAATTAATCAAATTAATTGAGAGTAAATTAAAACAATCATGGAAAATGGATACAGGATTGGAAAGAAAAAATACAAAACACGACAAAAAACCCACAATACAGAATGGAAATAGAAAAAAGCTTACATCATTTGTCAAGGCTGGCGAGCATTAAACACCACATTACAACGGAATATCTGTTCTGACTGAAAAAGCAAAGCAATTATAAAATAAAAATAGTAAACTGAGTAAGACCAAACAATTTTATCTAAAATAAAGGATGTGGAATGTAAGAATATGTAGAGTGTGTTTGATGTTTTTTGAGAATATATATTCTTTAATATATGATTATTAATCGTTTTAATTTTTGCAAATTAAAATACTGTCTTCTCCACTGATGATAATTCAACTCGCTCAGGCTCTGATAGGCTCAGCATGAAAACAAAGTGAAGAAATAGTCTCTTTCAAGAAGTCTAGTTCCCATCTTTCTTACAGGATACCGACCATTGAATTTAACATAGTGCTGCTGAGTTGGAATCTCCAGCAAATGGTAACATATCTAAATAATAAGTCAACATAGAATACATTAAAAATGGAATAAGAATTTATTTTTAAAACAACTTAACTTGAAGAGAGCTACATGGGGGGGGGGAATATGACTCTCTGTGTCATCTAAATAATATATTTTTCCATATACCTTGGTCTCTGAAAGAAAACACATACAATATATCTTATCTATCTTAGGTATCCCCAAAGATATCTCCTTGGTAAGTAAGCATACTTCACCCATAAAATTAAAGCTCTACTGAAAGGCATTTAATAGGTAGAGGCGCTATTTTATAAAGACAGTTTAGCTTTTTTTAATTAGCCAGGAATCAGCTTAACTTCCTAGATGTGGGGAGAAAGGGAAAATGAGAATAAAAGGATAAGAAAAGAAAAAGAGTCTGGATCAGCCTTTATGGTAATGGTGATGCACAGTGAAATAGAAATCATGGTCAGATATCTTGGAGAACCTCATTTGCACAGAGACATTTTTTACTAAAATGATAATTATGCCCCAAATAGATTTCTCATTTACAATTTGTTCACCATACAAGTCAATCATTATATCAGTAGATCTGGTGATATATTAACTTTGAAATGAAATTCAGGAGAGTTTGAGCATCAGTGGGTTTAGAAAGTGAAACTTTCTATTAGGAACTCTGATCGAGGACTCTGGCCAAAATCTCACAATAACTGCCTTTCCAGCCAGTCCAGGAGCAGTTTTCACAATAGCTTTAGTGGAAGACATTTGATAGCTGTTGTCAATGAGTGGGCAATCCATGTGCTGACCACACCTAGCGTATTCTTGACTTCTGTCTTTTCCTTGGTGTCTGATTACTCAAATGGTGAATTTCTGATAATTAACAGAGACCATCTAAGGTGACCTGCTAATTACAGAATACAATCACAAGTTAATGGAATGTAATAAAGAGTTAGTGTTATTATAACGTGTTAGTCTGATCTTGGTAAAACAAAAGGAAAAAAATATGTAGCACTTTAAAGACTAACAAGATGGTTTATTAGGTGATGAGCTTTCATTGGGCAGACCCATTTCTTCAGATCATATTCTGAAAGTGACTTGGCATGACCATATAACAAAGGAATACAGTGAAGAAAGTAAACAGACTATAAACTAACAAATCAGCTACTAGAACAGATTTGTGGGGGCAAGGGGCATGGAAGAGACAAGGAAGGAGGCAATAGCTTATTGTAAATCAATAAGTGGTTAATCTGGAGTTACTATGAATATCAAAAGATGAGGAGGCTATCTTTGTAATGTGTAAGGTAATTAGCATCTTTATTAAGGCCCATTCATAATGTGTTGAATTTAAGTGTAAATACAAGTTCTGAAGTGTCCCTCTGTAATGTGGTGTTAAAGTCTCTTTGAAGTAAGACACATGTTTTCAGGTCTTTAAGGGAATGGCCAGTTAGATTAAAATGTTATCTAACAGGTTTTTCTGCGTGGAGATGTCTGATGTCTGATTTGTGAGCATTAATTCTTTGGCAAAGCGACTGAGCAGTTTGTTCAAATACATCGCAGAGGGACATTGCTGGCTCATGATGGCATATATCACATTGTTGGCTGTACAGGAATATGAGCCCTTGATCGTATAACTGACATGGTTAGGTCCAATTAATGGAATGTTATTCTGCCTGACTTTGACTCACAATTTGTTTACTGTTTGTATCAACAAAATGGTCCAATTGTATGAGGATGACATTTATTTATGTTCCAGTGGGACATTGCTAATCAGAAGACACGTAACATTTTGACGAGAGTAATTTAAGCAACTAGGAAGCAATCACTTTTAAATGGATAATTGTGCTAATGTGATGAGGAATGTCTTTATCTCACTAGTACCTTACCTTCACCTATAGCCAAAGATGAGGTAAAAATTCCTTTGAAATGCTGGAGGTCATGCAGGAGATTTCAAACAAGGCTATGAAAAGACTAAGTGTCTACTTTAAGGCAGAGAAAAATATACCTTTGAAGTATGTGTGTTTAGACAAGTAACTCAAGAGCAGGATGAATCAATATATGTCTTTGTAACTACTGAACTTAAGGAAATAGCAAAAATGTGAATAAGGTGAGCTTATGAATGACCAAATCAGGATTCAGGTCATTGACAAATTCTAGTCACATCATTTTGATTACAAACTGCAAGAACAATGCTTCTTTTATATTCTGCTAGAGTGACAGAAGAGGGTATATTGCACTGAAATATTGAATTATATAGTGAAAGTCTTTGGAAGTTGCCAAAGTCCATGGATATCTGAAGAAGTGGGCTGTGACCATGAAAGCTCATGATACCATCTACATGTTTTGTTAGTCTATAAAGTGCTACCAGACCATTTGTTGTTTTTTAAGTTTATCCATGGATATAGTATTCTCTAGTCTGAGGAGTATGGAATCTCAAGGGTGAAAGAGAGATTCTTGGGTGGGTGGTATTCTTCCTAAAAATGTCAAAACATGTAGAACTGAATTGGCCATTAGGTGAGATTTTGCCAAAATAATGCTTGATGTCCAATGTTCAGTGACATCCTGTTCTCAAAGTAAAGTCAAAGGAAAATAATAAGAATTTGGAGAATATGGAAAATTTTGGCTTCAATAATTTTTTCATTTTAATACTTCTATGTATTTCTTAATTTCTTCTGAGATTAGAAAAAGATGTGACAAAATCCTACAAACCCTCTCCCTCCTCCCAGTTCTTTGGGGATTTCTGGTGTGACCCAAAGCAGGAAGTAACAGAAGTCTTGTGAGGGGGGCTAGTTTTCATTAGATATCCATCCCATTTTGTTAACACCATAAATTCAGATAGTTCAGATAGCTTCGTCTGATCCAAATGGAACCCCCATCCCTACAAAACATTCAAAAACCTTACAGTTGTGATGAGTAGTAAAATGTTCAGTCTGAAAGTCTATTATTGGGTCTATATTCTTCTGTTAGAAGAAGCCATGTTTTCAGAAACAAAAAGCAAAGAAAGGACAAGGAGGGGAAAAACCAAGAACAGATAAAAATGGATCAAAGCTCAAATGGAGAGCAAAAACAAATCCGTCAGAGTAAAGAGAGCATGGGGAAGAGAGAACATCTTAATCTCATTATTATTAATCATCTTTATAAATTAGCGGTGGTGAACCTTCTTTGGGTCCACTAACCCACAGAAAAATCATTTGGGGACCCCACACAAGTGAGAGAAAACAACAAACCTCCCCCCCCCCACCCCCCGACATGGCCCTTGACTGAGATGGAGAAAGACATTCCCCTTGCAAAGGGCAGCCTAGTAGATTTTGTGTGCTCCAGTCCTGTGATGGGGCAATGGGGGGCTGGAGTGCCCACTTGGGCTCCCCAGTGCTGGGAGGGGACCTTGAGCCTTGGGGGTTGGATCCAGGCAAGGAGGGACCAGATATGGCCCCTGGGTCTGACTGAGGTGCCTTACCTCTGTTGTAAATATACTACATGACATTTCACTTATCCACTTTCCTCTGGGAAAAAGATTTCAGCCTTTAAGCTGGAGTCTTGAGACTGCTGGAATCTTTCAGGTGCTCTCCACAAGGAGTCCAGTACCAGAGTGAGGAATGCATGCAACTTACATTTGCATAGCAATAATCACTCTTAAATATAGGTGTCAGTCCCCCTTAAAACCAACACAGTGAAACTTTGTAACTCTCTCTTGCAATAGCAGGTGCAATACCTAGAAAGTAAGGACTTGATAAACACCCCCAATTTAAAAAGAAAGCAGAGAAGGTGAGCTGTCTATCCTGTAAGTCTTTATTCACACACAGAGAGAGCCTAGCTCCATAGAATTTGACATCTGCAAATTGCACAGTGCTAAACAGGGACAGTTTATTAGGGACATCATATTTGAGAGAGCCATGTTTTACCAATTTTCCATTCAAATTATATGCAATTTCAGGATCGGGGTAGCATAAGTACTTGAAAATCTCCATGTCAAAGCCAGGGTGCTGCAGGCAGTTTGATTAGTGATTCAGTAGAAGGCCTTCTCTCCTCTGAGTGAGTACTGTGCCAATACTCCAGAATGGGGATTGGAACACTGAACTGATAGAAATACCATTTTTCTGTTGATGTCTAAAATCAAACTCTTAATGACTTGAGATTACTTAAAATCCCCCAGCAATTTCTGCAAGAGTTGAAGTGATAGCCAAGTCATCATGGCTAAATTCCAGTGAGATAAATTACTTTCTCCCTACCTAAGATTCCCATGCAGTTTCAGTTGGATAAGATATTTTATTCTCATTCTTAAGCCACTGGGCGCTCATTAAATGCTGCTCTATTCCACCACAGAGGTGGCTGCCTTTCAGTGATGAGTGAAGCAATCATTATATATACAATTTGCAACATATTTGTAAACTTTATCAAGTATTTTAACATCTGTGGAGGAAAGGAATTATATGAAAATTAGTCATTCAATTAGATCTAAACGTATGTAAGTGTTATAAAATCCAATTAAAAGCTGTTCTATTTCTTTTAGTCAGGATCCTCCCCATGACTTCTGATTGAAGTAATAAATAACAGATGAACTGTAATTTTGTTTACAAATTGAATTGGCTTTCCTTTCTTGTATCTTATATATATTCTTGAGTTTGCTTAACTCTCAAAATCCAAGCACAGTATATAGTCCCCATTATGGAGCATGAAGTGTTTTGAAATTCCACTAATCAAAATTTTGTCAGATATGAAATACAGACTAGAGCTATGTAAATCCAGTGTGGCCTGTGTTTGGACTGACAGAAGACCTTTTGATTCCACTGACAGGACACAGCAAGCAGACCCCCCGATGGTGAAAAACTACACAGAGCGCGGCCGTAGCAGCAGAAATCATCCACAATATGCACTCCACCAAAGGCCCCGGAGATGGATGGCATAACCTCGGAAATGGAATGGGTAAGTAAAGAAGGTTGATGGTTTGGACACTCAGCAAATATGATGATTCAATGCATTTCCCATTGACTTTGCCAAGAGATGTTTTACTGAGCCTAGCTACAATATAAAATAGAAGCAGCAGTATCACTATCTGTTGTCTCACTGGGATCTATGTTTTCATTGTTGTATTTTGCCCCAAAGATACAAGAAGTACAATTTGCACTGCTCTGTATCCATGGAAGATAATGAAGCACAAAGTCTAGCATCTATGTATTAAATATTATTTCTTTGTGATGCAAATAATGAATGACTCCTGTAAATCATATGGCTGAATACCATCTCTAATTTTGGAATTAGTTTTTATTAATACTGGGGTAAATGGCAGTAGAATTTGTCTCACATACAGAAGTTGGAGGTATATGGATAAAGATACCTAACCTATGCACTTTCAAACTTATTCTACTGGTTAAAACATCAATTTACATCAAATTCATTTCTTTAATAATTCTTCTGAACATTGTATTTTGTTATATAATGTGAATTGTAGACCTTCCGGTTGCTGCAGTACCATTCTGTAGTATTAGGGGTTTTTTTCCCCCCTCTTTAAGGATACTGGCCAGACATTTCTGTCCTCAGAGGAAGATGCTGATGCCATTGGGAAAATGTCAGCAATAATTAAGAACAATTCTAATGTCCAGTCTTAAAGAAGAACTCTATCTTTTGAAAGGAAGGACACACATAATGAAAATGAAGTGACAGATCGCTTGATGATATTTACAGTTGGATGTGACGTCAATCGGAAGGGCAGTACTGATCAATTTTAATGGCAAGCAGCTAAGTATGCTTATTGATTTGAAGACCAGTTACTTCACAAATGGCAAAGACCATTAATACTCTAGCCTCAGGGTCATTGATGATACGTAAAATAAATAGTGACTTTGCATTTAAATGCTTTCCTTTTAGGTAAAATACATGATTCTCTGTGTTGGAAGTTACTTGGCTGAAATTTTGAAAATCCTGTTCTTCCTTCCTTCTTGGATAATTTATACAAAGGGAAGATCATTAAAGTCTATCACATAAGTCAAATGTTTGTTAATAGACCATTAAGTCAGTTAAAAGCAACCACGAAAAGTGAAAGCGAGATAAAGAATCCAGACAAAAGTTTCAAAACACCTGGGAATTTTTCAGTGATACTAAGTATAGTGAGGCAAGATGGCTGAGACAGTATTGTTTACTCGACAACTTCTGTTGGTGAGAGAGACAAGCTGTGTTATAGTGTAAAAACTTGTCTCACCAATAGAAGTTGGACCAATAAAAGAAATTACCTCATCCAGCTTGTCTTGCTAATGTCCTGGGACATGGCTCCTTCATACACCAAGGGTATGTCTAGACTGCATCCCTCAGTCAGCAGAGGGATGCAAATTAGGCAGGTCGACATTGAAAATGAGGCAGGGATTTAAATATCCCATGCCTAA
>CM057848.1:51245186-51299083 GCA_030068395.1 Apalone spinifera | reverse complement strand
GGGGGGGGGGGGCAGGGGGAGAAAGGAAAAAGCAGGAAGTGGGAGCAGGCATGGTAGGAGGAGCGGTTGCTGGGGATGCAGTAGGGGCTGGAGCGACAGGAAGCAGCAATTTCTGCACCAAGGTCTGCAAGCGGCCCTGGGCAAGCAGCTCCCACCCACTCTCCTGCCGGAGCTGCAGGTCTTCGTGCAACCAGTGGTCCAGGGTGCAGTACAGGCCTTGCAATATCCTCAAGTGCTGTCGCTGGTACTCTTCCTGGTTATGGGTCAGCCTGCTGAGTGCCCGGGTGCGGGATGATGTCCTGGACAGGGTGGTGTGCCCTGCACTCGAAGCCGGTGTGGCTGTGGAGAAACAAGAGTGGTGGTCAGTTATCCCTGGGGACACAGTGGGTGAAGCTCAGCCCCCTCTGCAAGGTGAGGATGACAGGTCTCCATTCATGGCTAGCACAGAGGCCATGTTTGGGATGTCCTGCTATCCCCGAGAGTGGGAGCTGCCCTGGGAGTGCATGCATGCCCCTGTGCTGTATGAGGTCTGGGTCTATGGGGGCAGAGGAGAGAGCTGTCCCCTACCCCTGTGTAGAGGGGGCTTGTGGAGGGAGAGCATCCCGCTGTGTCCCACCCGGGGGTCAGGAGCATGTCATGTGCCTTCATACATACACGCGTGTGGGTAACAGGCCTCGGCCTCTGTGTGGCAGCCAGCTGGGGCCATGTGCCCAGAGGTGGCATGGCACATGCACAGGTTGCTGCGTGAGCCATGGCCAGCAAGGCCCATGCTCGCAGTCCCTGGTCTCCCTCTCCCCCCATCCCCACTCCCACCCCCCGCATAAGGGGACAGTGATGGCACTCACATGCCGTTGCTTCCCCGGCCTCAGATGACACCGGCGACAGGCCGGCTGGGATGGCTTGGGGGTCCTGGGTGCACGTCATGCTCCCTCCAGGCTCCTGCGGCTCCTGGCCCTCCTCCTCCTCCTCCTCCATTTCCTGGTCAGGGCCCTCTGCCTGAGGGTCGATTACCACCTGTGGGGTACAGACCATCCCCCCTCCCAGGATTCGGTCCAGGGCATCAAAATAGGGGCAGGGGTCTGGGTCTGTCCATGGTTGGGAGCTGTCCCCTGTGGCCCTGGCATAAGCCTGCCACAGCTCTTTTATTTTCATGTGAACATGCTCCTGGGTTCGCATGTGGCCTTTGGTGGCCAGGCTGGCAGTTATCTGCCTGGAGACGGTTGCGTTCCTCCATTTAGTGCGAAGATCATGGACGTTGGAAGCATCCTCCCAAACCTGAATTAGGTCCATGATCTCTGCACTGGACCAGGCAGACGCCCACCTTTTCCAGCCCCTGGCAGGTTCCTGGGAGCTGGCAGACTGGTCCTGGGGAGACAGAGTGGTGCATTAGAAAGATGCTCTGGAACTCAAATCATAACAAGTGACTGACTATATCTTAAATACTACACTCTGTTTGGGTCACCTTGTAATAAGCAATCCTTACTTTAATGTCCACATTAATGTGGGGGTATTGTCCACATAATGTGGGCTATGCCACTTATCAGGTGGACAATAGTAGAGGAATGAGATGACCACTCACTTAAAAAGACCCCACCACAGAAGCCAAGTTAAATGGGAATGAGCTGGGGTTTATGAGAAAATGTCATCCTTCAATCAAACCTGATCAGTAGGATCAAAATGTTCCTGACAGGCAGTGATAGCTGGCAAGAGGTGGTAAAGTTGAGGCTGAAATGAGGGAAAACAAAAGATCTCATAAAAATACTGAAAGAAGTTTGAAATGAAAGTAAAAGAAGTGTAGTCCTAAATATACTTATAGAATTAATGTTATTAAACTTATGGATTCAGAGAGAATGGAGATATCACATGGAGACGGAACAATAGAATAGATGGTAAACAATTACAGAAGTTTTTCACTATAGGTTTTATGAGAATACTATTATATTACTAGTATAATGCTATTTATTTTAGTAATATTTACTGAATATTGTGGCTTAGTATTTTCCACTTCTAATGTCATTGAGCAAAAGCTTAGCATCCTTATCTGCAGCCTTCAAACTTATTTAGAGTAGGTTGACACAACCATGTTTTGTTGAGGAAACTATTGTCGACATGTAGAAGTCACAAAAAAGTCATCAAAGTGTGTATATACTTGCTTCCTCTGTTGATAGATTGTGTCCACATTTTTAACTCTCCCGTTAACAGCGGGAGCTATGCACTGTGGGTATATATCGCACAGAGCCTGGCTGCACTGTCTGTCACTAGGTGTTCTGGGACCATGGAACAGAGAGTGGGGCATCTTGGGATACTGCAAAATATTCCACTCACTTAACAAAATATCTTTGTTTTGTAACAAAGAGTGTGATCCAAAGTCCAGTTAGTGAGTGGGAAAAAAACCACTATAGCCACTATAACAACTTAAATACATACAATATGGATGTCTTCTTGCATTCAAAATCATTCAGTGAATTGCTTTTCAAGAGAGAGAAGTTGCCCTATCTACACTAGCAAGATTTGTCAAGGAAAAGTGCCTTTTATCGACAAAACTGCATAAGCGTTCACATTGCAATGTGACTTTTGTTGCAAAAAGTGTTCATTTTCATTGACAAAAAACTTCCAGGTCCATGAAAGAATTTTTGTCTTCCTTTTGTGTTGTTGACAAACATGTAGTGGAGACACCCCACAGCATTTTGTCACTGATTCTGGCCACCAGGAAGTGGCCCACATTTCCCAATCAGCCGCTCTGGTCAGAAGTTTGAACAGACCACTGATATCATAATTGGTTTCATGTAGCGTACTAGTTGTTCATTCTGTTTCTGCAAATGAAATGCACAACTTTTCATAGAGACCATCACTTGGGTTATTTAAGTTGGCAGCCAGATGTTAGTTTACTGTCACAAAAAACTGACACATTCAATGTTTTCATTATTACCAAAAAAAGTTTGCAAATCTTTTATTACAAATTACATTGGACAATTACAAAACAAATTGTGTTGTTTCTGTTAAGTCTGAATGAAGAAGTTTTCCTTACCACATTTATTAGTAAATTGAAGTCATTCCTAGCATCAAAATTGTGGTATCAATAAAATGCTCCAGATGGCCCTTCATTTCTTCAAAATGCTGGAAAGGTTTGTGATTTGACGTAGAACGATGTAACAAAACATTACTTTTAACTGCACAAGTCCATCCTAGAGAGATTCTGTTCTCATTCACTTTATCATTCTTTGTAGGATACTTAAATTCATACCATGCCATATTATATTTGTTTTAGTTATAAAAGGATAAAAATACCATTAGTATAACTGAAGTTACTCTTCCCACATCAGCCAGTCCACACTGGCCAAAAACCCCCCCTATACTGCAGTATTTTTAACCACTTTTTAAATAATGTTAATGCTTTTTACCATCACTGAAATTCAAAGCATTTAGTTTGTGGCACTAATTTATATCAAATCTGAACCAAACCCCATTTTGGTCAACTGGATTCCTTTCATGGGCTTCAATAGACTTTGGATCAGGCCCATAGAGGCCAATCAGGTATATAATTATGTGAATTTTCTAATACCATTAACATTAATTCTCCTAGCTCAAAAATGATAAACTATAACATTATTGTCTCTTCTTTGATACACTTAATTTTAACATAATAATGTCCATGTGATTATCTTATATTTCAAAAGGAGCAAAAGGAATCCTAAGGCTCTTTCCTATACTGACTTCTGCCTGGAAAAATGTTAGGGAGCCAGTTATGTTTTTCTGATTCTCTAGGTTGAACTGTATCCTTGCAGCACAGGTTAGAAAGCTAGCACCAGAAGGAGATTATCAGTGCAAACCAATGTGCAAACCAGTCCTCTTCTCTACTCTTTCTCACCCCTCCAATACTGCTCCTATACCAAAGCCATATAAGGGTGTGACAAAAAAGACAGTTACATCAGCTGAAAGCACCTCCATTGAAACAGAATTCTCAGCTGGCCAGAATCAGCTGCTTTCTGGGCTCCACTTTGCACAGAGATGGCAATTTGTAAGAAATAATCTGACTCTATGAATTAATATCAAGTTTACCCAGACTTTGATGCAGGGCCTCAGACATCAGAATTTCTGTCCTGGAATTAAGGTGTCATCCTCTCCTCTGTAGAGAATTTTTGTGCAGAGAAACCATCTAATTCTGCCCCAAAGCTGATTTAGCTGCCTCTGCCAACAGAAACCTTTAAGGAGGACACACGGCCCTGTTCTAGGCTATGGAGTTGTTTTGAAATAATATCCCTTATTTTGAAATAATAAGCGGAGCATCCATACTACCAAGCCTGTTATTTCAAAATAAGGGGCTGGTTATTTTGAAATAACTCCTGCTTTCCAGGAGGAATATTGCTTATTTCGAAATATTTTGAAATAGTGGTAGTGTGGACACTCAACTGCTGCTATTTTGAAATAACTACTTCCCAGAGTCATTCAAAGTAATTACTCCCCAGTGCTTTCTGGGGCTCTAAGTTGAAGTAGCGCATCCACATTAAGGGAGCCTACCTTGGACTAATTTTGAGGTTTCCTTGTAGTGTGGACACATCATTTCAAAATAATTATTTTGGGAATTATTTCAAAATAATTTCCTCGTGTAGACATACCCCATGGGGACAACAAAAAAGGTGGAGCTGGAGCACTGAGTTACAATTTGCCTGTGTCACCAAGGATGAATCTGGTTTTTTGTTTTGAAGTGACACAAGAAAACTCTATACTTTAGAAATGGAACTATGGAAGTCCCGGACTCAGACATGGATAACCAAAGGTGTGAAACACTTTGTAAAAGGTTAAAATGTAGGATGTGAGAAGTCAGTTTAAAAAAAAATAAACTCAACACAAAACTCCTTTACAGAACAATTTTATTAAATCTCCAAAAATGTAAGAACAAAATTGCTTTCAATAATCAGTTAAGACATATTACAAAGCTGAAACAGAGGAAATATATAACATGTCCTTTTTAAAAAGAAAAAGAAAAGATGATTTGAAGGGAGGAAAGGGAGGCATTCTAGAATGTACAAAGCTGAATTATAGCAATGCCTTAGCAGGAACTTGGGAACCAAACAAATTATATTATAGATTTTGAAAAAAAAAAGATATCCTTCTAGATATTGGATAGGAGAACAAAAATAAACTTAATCTTGATGCTTTTAATACCCTTTTCTCTAGTTCTGTAGCTTAAAAACCTATTTTATTTTGTTTTTCAAATACCAAGATGTTAGCCTTTAATGTGAGTTAATTCCTGTATTTTTAGAGACAATGGTTTTCTGTTCTACACATGTAATTTGAAGTCTGAATTTCCCCTATATCAGATCATCTTTGAAGAAATTGTATCCTGTTGGACCCATAGCAATGAATAACTTTTTTGAAACCAGTTTATTAAAGATTGGGGTTATCTCAATTGTATCAGGATACCAGGGATACAATTATATCTATGAGATCAGTGGTCTGTCATTTTCATGAGATGTCAAGATCTATTGACGACAATGGTTATGTTCTGTTGATAGGAGTGAGAGACTCACTGAATTTTGATTTACCTTACCTTGCCTCTTCAGAGCCTGGTACTCTTTTGATAGAGCTCCTCTAATAATTCCCTTCAAAACCTTTTATAGCCAAAAGATATTTTGCATACTTCCCCAAACAGCAAACTGACTTCCAGATTGTTATAAACTCAAGAAAAACAAAACAATTTCAGTAGTTTGTCCTTCTACAGCAAGTTCTCAATAACAATATTCTTCTTTTATAGTCCGACAAAATATGGTTTAATAGGCATTTATACATAGGGTTGATCAGGGAACAAAAATAGCCAATGATGCAAGTTTTGAACACTGAATGTTTGTAATGCATTTATCAATGATCTGATGATAGATAAATATTTGTTTATAAAATACAAGACAAATCATGAACAAACAAACAGAATGGTGAAATTTGTTGCATATAATTCTGAACAGAAAAAGGCAAATATAACTGCAGTATGAAAGATTAAACAAGCTCTAAAAATGAATGCAATTTTAGGGTATATCTGGTACAGTCAGCAATTCAGAAGGTGCATATTACACGAATGAATATGGAACAATCAGTAAATGTCAAATAGATGAACAAAAATGCAGGGGAATTCTGTCAATTTTCACCTTACACCACTCTCCTGCCTCCACTTTCCACCACTGTCCAACATCTACTTTATGAAAAATTGTAACAGATTTTAACGAGGCACAAACATTCCCATTTTGTCACCAACTCAAGGGCATAAATATTAGAAGGGAACATTAAAAAGCTCCATGGAGCCTCTTGCTGACCCTCTGTCTCTTGCCAGCTCTTGAGAGATTCAGCCTTCCAGCTAAGTCACAGAGTTCAGTCCCCTTCCTGGGTACCAAACAGTCCAACTAAAAGTGACAGCTAAAGAACAGAATAATCTTTTTTCTATCCCTTTCAGGCCCACTGAAGTGTTATTACTAGCCTCTCACACAGAAGCCTAACTTGCTCCTGCAGAGTTTCTCCTCTGTTGCTTGCTGAAATATCCCTTACTGGTCTCCTTTCCATGTGTCTAATCTATTTCCTGCAGTTGAGCTTTTATGTCCCTTCCTTATTGGTAGGAGATACCCAGGCCCACCTTCTACTCTGTGTTCTAGCCCAGGGTCCATGTATTCAACAGCTAGTCTGCTTCTTCAGACATGATATTTCCCTCAGCTGCTTTCTATCTCTGTCTCCCAGGTACTGCATCCCCACATCCTGTGCTTAACACAGCCACCCTTTCAGTCTCAGGACTCTGGCTTCTCACTTCTCTTCTGAACTAAAAAGTCTTCCACCCCTCTCAAACACCGCTAAAGTAAAGTGCTTTTTACAGATTCTATCTCAGGGCATCCCCCAATAAGAATCGGACCCTACTTCCCATAAGTTCCTCAACCTACCTACCTTTTATGCATCTGTCTCCCTTTAGATCCGTGTTTTTCAAAGTGCTCTGCAAAACCACTTTGAGTAACCTGTTAATTGGCTGTGCTGGTTTGTTTATTTACCGGTGCCGTAGCCATCGAGTCTCGCAGCTTCTATTGGTTCTGTTTCACAGTTTTCAGCCAAGAAGCAGCATGGGCTGGGCTGCCATTTCCCACAGCTGCCCTTAGCTGCAAACAGCGTAACGGAGCCAATAGAAGCCATGAGGCTTTGTGGCTGTGGCACTGGAAAGTAAACAAAATGGCGCAGCCAGTTAACAGAATTCTCAAAGAGGTTTCGTGGACCCCTTTGAGAAACACTGCATTAGACTGAATTTCCAAGTCTATTTAACTAGTCCTTTGTGGTTCCCTGCAGCTTAAGTCACTAATTATCATTAAGAGGTCGAATTACCGTCAGCCGGGTGCTAGCTAGTTGTTTATAGCCAAGTCTGAAGCTGGTTTGACTTAAAGAGCCAACCAGCCAGTCAGCCTGTGACAGAAACCTTAAAATTCCATCAGTAAGTTATACAGGCAAAGGTTGGATTTTCATTTTAACATGATTGACGCTCAAGTTCAATTTAAAATCACCCTGTATTACATACAAATGTGGCAGCCACCCATGTCTCAGGCTAAATGCAGTATAAAAAAACCCAATCAGAACTGTTTGGGACACACCAGAAGACTTGAAATTAATTAACAAAAACTCTGAGGGTAATTTCACAGAGAATTTTATGCATTGTTATAGATACTTTGATTGATTTACAAACTGCTGAAGGGGAATAGGGTTGTAAATGGTTTATGTATAGAAAGGGCATCAGATTTTAGAAACACCTTTTGTCCTTATAGATATGGTTGACAGTGAATTATTTATTTAAATAACTTGCTCAACTACATACTAAAATTGCTGCCAGTAAGAAATAAAGTAGCCTGTTGGTTTACTGTCAGGCACAGTGCTTAGCAAAGAATGTGGAGATTCAGCACATAGTTGGGATTGAATATAAAATCAGAGATGCTACTGGATGATGGAAAAAGCAAATGATTCATCCTCTTTTTTCTTTCCTGCTAAAAAACCTGAAAACCTCATCCACCATTATAACAATAGTTTAGCTGAATGTGTATTGTTAACTCATTGTCAGCTACTTAAGAGAAGTAAGTATCAGGTATCTCTGTATAGGCATATCCTACATTTGAATGTTCATTTACTTGTATTCTTGATTTCTTAATTATTGCTCACACACCCATAGGACGGCCCAGACCCTATGCTTTGGGGGCCCCTAAGGCAGCTGCCTCGACTATCCTCTGGACAGGACCCGAAGTACTCAGGATGGCCCAGTAGATTATCTGCTACCATCCCACACCAGGTACTCTGGTCATCGCTCAGGGGAAGGATATTTGGGCAAGGAGTGAAATGGGGAGGGCAGAAAGGGGCAGAGCAGAAATGGGAAGGGGTAGGATGCAGTGAAGAGGGTGGGGAAGCATGGAGCAAAGATAAGGCAAAGGCTGGGCTTGTGGCAAGGAGGCTGCCTTGGGCTCCACGCCCTCCAGGCATAAACCTGCTTTTGACTATGTTCCTAAGTTATATAAATTCTGTACTTCAATATATGTGCAGGATTTTGTTGCATCAAATTAAAGATGCATCTTATTCTGCCCAAACCTGTAAAATATTCAGTGCCTGCAGCATGTAGGTCAATAGTCACTCAGCACCTTTCAGAACCTGGACCTGAATAAAATTGCTGAATATTTTTCCATTATATGTTGTCTTGGAAGGATTCAAATTTTATCATTAAAGGTTGATTTCACAGTACACACAGAAACTGATAAAAATATTTTCACTGATAACAACCAAAATTTTAAGGTATGCAAAGTAAGAAACATTTCTGCTTGAGAACTTATTAAAGTTTGATTTAAAGGTAACTACTTTGCATATTTGTATTTTTACATGTGATGTTAATCCTCTCACAATAATTTCATGCAACTGTGACAATCAATAGATCAATAAAAATAGAAAAGTTGTTTTATAAATCTATATTATCCATCAAAAGTATATTAAAAATTGAATTCTACCAACTCTACATAAAATATATAATTCATTATTCTATATCTAGGTAGTGGAATAATAGTGGATGTATAATAATAATACATTGTAGGAACATCCTGAGACAGATTTAGCTCAGAATTTATAATGTTTTCTGTCCTTTTAGATCTTAGCAAAAACTATCAATGGGTGAAAATCCATCAGGTGCAGTAATTCCTCATTTAACATTATAGATGCTTTTCTGAACATGTTCGTGCTAAGCAATAACGTGCTATGTGGGGTCAATTTTCCCATTAAAAATAATGGAAAATGTGGGGGTTGCATTTCAGGTGATGATGGCAAAGTCTATGTTTTGTTGATGCTAGGTCATCACCATCAACATTAGATATCTAGCAACACAAGATAACTAGCAACACAAGTTTGTTAAAACACAAAGATAAATATGTGAGTGAGTGGAGGAGCACTGTGACCAGGTGTATTCATCCACTCATGCGTATTACCCCTCTTTTCACCAACTTATACTTCCACGCAAAGTAGTCTGCCACTTGATTATTTTCGTGTTATTTTGGGGACGGTCGTGTTAATCAAAAAACGTTCCCTAAAAAAACCCTGTGCTATTGCGAAAACATGTTAAGCTGGCACGTGTTAATCGAGTAATTACTGTATCTGTTTGTATCAGCAGAAAGTTATATATGCAACATATATTGTAAAGCTATATGACATTCTATAACATGTAAAGTTCATTGTATTTGATCTAGAGTATATGTAGCTGGTGTGCTATATTTTCATATACAAACTATACATAGATGGTATATTATAATTTTAGATATTTATTGGAATCTACAAACAAAATTCATTGGCCTCTTATGGGGGAATTTGCACTCACCAGGGAGTTGCTTGCTAAACAGGAAAGGCTATCTAGTAGGGAAGGAGGCCTAAGGCTTCCAGAAAGAGGCATTGTTCTCTTTTGGGACTAGAGCAGCTTAAAGAGCTCCTTTGAAGAGAGGAGGAAGTTACAGAACCCAATAGGGAATAGAAGGTCAGAGTGGATATTCAAGACTGAAAATTAGCTGCATAAGCACAGCAACTTTTACAACATTTTTAGTATATCTATCCAGTTTAGCAGTTTCTAGTCCTAATACTCTGGACAAATTCCATTATGATAGTTATGTTCTGCTATTCTATTCCCTTGCAGTTTCAGTTACTTTAGTTATTCATCTTCATATTGAATAGTGTTTCTATACACTTCTTAAAAGGTACTATGTTCCAACCTGCATATGCTATCATTTCAGGGACAGATGAAATAACTGTTACACTTAATTTTGAATGAGAGATATTGTATAAGGACCAGAATCTCAGTTGAGGTAAACTGGCACAGACAGCTCCATTGAATTCTGGCCTTAAACTTTTTGTGTGATATTCTGACTCCATTAAAGTCAATGGTAAAATTTCCATTGACTTCAATGTGGCCAGGATTTCATCCATTACATTAGGGGATAACATCTGTGTACTTCAGTAGTACAAACCACAGGGTGTGCATAGTAATATGCGGTTTATAAGATATCTGCTTAGGTTACATGATGCAGTGAGCTAATGCCTTACCTTTCACTTTGGGAGGCCTGAATTTGAACCAAACCTTTTTCATCTGTCCCGCTGTGGCCCAGCAGGACCCTCAAAGCAGACTCCCTATCTGCTGCAGCCCCACATGCTGCTCAAAGCAGCCAGCTGCCTGGGATAGAGTGTGTCTCTCTGTGCAGAGTGTCCCTTGGAGGAAAGGAGATCTCTGCATGCTGCCTCCACCTTCCAGCACTATCCTTGCAGCTCCTTTTGGCCAGAAACTGGTCAATTGGAGCTGCAGGGGCAGTGCTTGTGAGCATGTGTGGCATGCAGAGACCCAATGCGCCCCTCCCCACAAGTGATAGACTGTGCTGAGACATGCTTACTAGCTTCAGCAGCTGCCACTTTGAACAACATGTGGGGCTGCAACTGCCATGGACCCTGCTCAAGAATCCTCCCAACCTGAGCCTGTAACTTCCTCCCAGACCATGCAACCCCTCTTGAACCCCAACCCCTTGCCTTAGGTCACAACCTCCTCCTTTACCTAAACTCCCTCCCAGCCCCCATGTCCTCTCTCAGTCCCTTACCTTGAGCTCCCTTCTGTACCCAGCCATCATCCCATACCCCACACCCCCTCCATGAACATCGTAGAAAAGTGCAACCTGTGACCACTTACCAAATTCTTGGAGAGGAGACCCCCACCCCATCAAAAATTATTGCCCACCTCATATCTAAATCCTACTTCAGGTCAAAAGTATCATTGCAAGTCCAGTTAGGGTATAATCTGGAAACTTCCATCAAGAGAAACTCAGGATTGAACTAGCAATGTCTCTGCAATTCCAGGAGATCTGTGTTGACAAGCTTGAAGAAAAATTCTCTGCACTCTCCCCAGATTCATGCAAAATGTATGCAAAATATATTATTACATATTTACTTGACCAAAATGATTTTTTCTAAATGGTATGGGGAGGGTGTGGAGGCAATTTGCAAATATTAATTAAATAAAACCACATGAGGTCCATCATCAATGAACTGATGAAAAACAAGGACATTCAGCTATTGAGAGAAATTTGAGGCTTTTCCTTTTGCTTTAATGTATACCATCATTGAGCACAACATGATACTATGTTATATGTATATTTTGTTCTGTGTTCTTTATAATATGTAACTATCATTGCATAAGTTGAAGAGAGGTCATTTTCTGGAGTTTTGTCTTTAGTATATATGTTAGAATCAGGGTTGGAATGTTTTCTTTGAAAGCAAGCAATGTTTTGATTGAAAGCAATTTTTTGTTTCAGTTTGAATTGCTGGGCTGATCGGTCAGTGCTGTGACACATCCTACTTAGTTATGTCTGTGAAACTGAGTTCAGTAGTCCAGGACTGTCTATACTGATTTGCAACTCAGTCCTATAGTAATTCTCAAAGAAACAAACATAACTGATTCATCTGGCATACTGCAAAACATATGTATAACTATGGAAATCTATAAAGATAGTTGAATTCCAGAAATGAAATGTATTGTCTGCTTGGTACAGGAAAAGAGTCAGTTTGATAACACTGAAGTAGTATGATTTGTCCAATGTACAGAAACCAAAATAAACTAAGTTCAAGTGATAATGATCTTAGATTCACCAAAGAAGACATTCTAAGATAATGTGTACACTTTGGACGTAATCTTGGAAACCCTTACACATACACATATGAGTACTCCCATGAACTTCTCAGAATGCTGGACATGATTAAATAGTACTAATCTAAGTAATTATTTGCAAGACCATACATTTTATTCTTACTGTTTGCTCCATAGAAGGGAGCTTACACTCTACTCACTAAGTATGCCCACAATTTTATGTATTTGAATTAACCTAAGTAATCAACACTTTAGTTAATCTACCATGGGTGTGAACAGACACACTGCAAAGCCACACTCATGTGACTGTGTCCTCACTAGCTATACCCTTCCCTGTGCATGTGTGTAAGAGATTTTGGGGCATAGCAAATGGCTCTTTGTGCTGCATTAAGTTAAGTTGCTCTATGATTCTTTCCCAGTGATTTGTGAGTGGACTTATCTGTACTTTTGAGCACATGGATGGAATTGTAGGAAGGCATTGGAAGACCGTCAGCACCAGGCTTTAACCCACTCTAGCTATGCCAGCTGGCCTGTCTTGAAAGCATCACTAAACTTGGGTGAGAGCTATTTATGTATGGATTGGAAGAGAACTGAGGGCAACTGTAATAAAGAGATACCCTTAGAGGAAGATGAGCCATAGTGATTTGGTTCTTTTCTTCTGATTTTGAGAGCTTTTTTATGGACTATCTATTTTTTTCAATTGCTCAGAGCTGCACAGCAGAGGGGTAACAAGGCATTACAAGGCCTAAATCCTGGTGCAGTCTGTTAATACAGAAGGGATTTTTTGGAAGAGAGCTATGAAAAAAAGTTTTAAAATTAAATATATTCATGGGAGTTTGGGGTTTAGGTAATGGTGGTGGTTCATCTATGCCAGCACAGCAGTACATTTTGGTTCAGATTCTGCAAACATGACTTTGCAAATCTGTGACCAAACAAGTGAAAATTGCCCTCTTCACTTTAACTGGTCTCTTGCAACATGTATTAACCACATATGATTAACAGTCTGTCCCATCTTGTAATTAGCTGTTACACTTTGATGACCTTTTCCATCCAAGAAGAGTTCCTCTGTGTAACCAGGAAGTTTGTCTCTTCTACCAATAGAAGTTGATCTAATAAACAATATTATCTCACCCACCTTCACTGTCATAATCTGGAACCAATACAACTGCAGTAACACTGAACTCTCGCTTAACAAATCCTGAGACGGTCTCAGGTTAGGGAAGCAATGAACTGCCATTTTTTTCCTTTTCAGGGTACCCATCTGCTGAACAAATGGACAGTGAAAAAAGATACACTCTCTAGTACTTTCAATCAGTATTTCAACTGATTACTTCTGGGTTAAACAATGAGACGTTCCCCTGTTCCAATGCAAAATACAACGAATCATCTCAGATTTCACTCAGCCTTTTAGAAGATGCCAGTGTACCCAGGCACCACAACATTTCTAACCTCTGTAAAAAGCAGTAGGAAAAGGTGTTCTAAACAAACAAAATGTTGATCTGCCTTTTATTAATTTCATTTTTTATCTTCTTGTATACAGACGCTTGACAGCTGTGACATTCATGGGCAATGCATTTGAAAAAGAAGACATAAATATTCAGAGACATATTAGAATGCTGTTCAATGTAAGCACCTGTCTACTTAGCGTTGACAGAAAATCATTTACTTTGCTTTATGCATGTTCTCTCCAGAGACCACAGAGGTCCTATTTTATTTAAAGAGCTGGTCCCAACATCAGTATTTGCTCTTGAAAATGCAATGTATACAGCTAATTATATTTATTGAGGAAACAATTTTGGTTTATATTTTCAATAACACTTAAACAATTTTGTCAATCTTTACTTCAGAATCTGCTTCCCGGGGGGCTGGGGGGAAGCCTGGAAATGTATGACCTCACAATGTGTTTATTTATGACATCAGAAAAATGGACATAAATTCACTATATCATAAAGAATGAGAATATAAGTCCGGAGAAAATATGCACAAACAGACAGAGCCCAATCCTTTCTGCAAGTAGTTCTTATTGCACAAGTAATCCTGATGCCTTCGAGATCTAAGTAGTCACACTGACCTAAGGACTACTCACTGAAGTAATGCTTGCTGGATTGTGTCCATAATCTTAAACCATTGAAAAAAACAGCAGTATAAAGGACTGTTTTAAATCCATACATAACATTAACCCTTTTTTCTCCCAGTTTTTTTAAATTTGAGCCAGTTATATGGCAAAGCTTTTTTTTTAAACTACGTATGATTATGAAGAAATAAACTACATTTTTGCGGCTTTTTGGTATTTTGTCTAATGTCCAGTGATGAGAGAGTGATCAGATGAATCAAAGCACCCATAGGCACTGTAAATCTCTGTCCAGAGCAAACTAATTACAAATATGATATATGCGTAAACAGTGTGGATTTCATCCCTGTGGTTGGCAAACATACCAGGTGGCATATGCTTCTCTAAGAAGAGAAAATAATTTTACAGTGTAGTTTAATTTGCCATTCTCATCTATAGTACAAGAGATATAGAACATGATCAGTGCAGGCAGTACTTGAATGAGCCCAGCATGTAATTTTATATCATATCTTTCTTTTCTTTATGATGAGATATTGTTTCCATTGATTCACATCTAATCCACAGTGAAACCCAAAACACCAGATTCACAGGTCATAATTACAAACATATCAGATTATCAAAAATAATATGAAATACAAGCTAAAGTGAACAAAGTCTAATTTTTTGGCCATGACATTTCACTGTATTTTATTTTACCTGACATGAGTATGTAATGATGTTAACTCAGTCCTGATGATGTAGAATGGGAAAGAGGGGGAGGTTTGAAGAGATCAGAAAAATTGCCAATCTTCTTTGGCTGCAAAACCTTACAATGCTGCCACCTATAGACCAAATATTAAAATGTCAAGTTCATTATTCAGTGCTACACACTCAACAGTAAAAAGCATAGTGGAAGAGGAGCAAGATTGAATGAACAAATTCAAACCTTTGAAAACATTTAATTCACCAGATGAACTGATGAAGCAGTAACTTTAGTTTAGACAGTTCAATTCTCTTATATAATTTACTAAATAATTACACAACAAAACTAAGATGTCTATAGAAATTATGAGAGGAAAAGTCAGATAATATATGAATCCTTTTGCTCAATTAAAGCTGGGCCATTTTTATAGAAGGGTGTTTTCTTTCTGTACTGTTTACGCAAGTGGCAATAGAGTTGAAGCACCTTTTCTTCAGACTAGGATAATTATTCAAACGCAAGAAAATTCAAAATACTTTTCACATTTTACACAGTGACCTTGGGCATTTAAGCTTGTCATTTTTAAGGTACTGTCACAATTTTCTTTCATGAATGGGAAACAGAGGTGATTACATCCAATGATAAATGGTTCAATGTCTGGTTGGCAGTCGGTATCAAGCGGAGTACACCAAGGTTCAGTTGTAGGGCTGGTTTTGTTCAACATCTTTATTAACAACCTGGATAAGGGGATGGATTGCACTCTCAGCAAGTTTGCAGATGACACTAAGCTAGAAGAAGGGATAGATATGTTGGAGGGCAGGGATAGAGTCCAGAGTGACCTAGACAATTGGAGGATTGGGCCAAAGAAATCTGGTAAGGTTCAACAAGGACAAGTGAAGAGTCCTGCACCTGGGATGGAAGAATCCCAAGCTCTGTTATAGGCTGGGGACTGACTAGTTAAGCAGCAGTTTGCCAGAAAAGAACCTGGGGATTACAGTGAATGAGAAGCTGGATATGAGTCAACAGTAGACTAAATAAGCCCAAGAAGGGTAATGGTATATTAGACTGCATTAGGAGGAACATTTTCAGCAGATCTAGAGACGTGATTATCCCCCTTTATTCACACTAGTGAGGCCATATCTGGAGTATTGCATCCAGTTCTGTTCCACCTCTCCCCATTACAGAATGATTGGAGAGGATCCAGTGAAAGTCAACCAAAATGATGAGGGGGCTGGAACACATGACTTATGAGGAGAGGCTGAAGGATTTGGGCTTATTTAGTCTACAGAAGAGAAAAGTGAGGGAGGATTTGATAGCAGCCTTTAACTACCTGAAGGGAGGTTCAAAAGAGGATGGAGAGAGGCTGTTCTCAGTAGTGACAGATGGCAGGATGAGGAGCAATGGTGTCAAGTTGCAGTGGGGGAGGTCTAGGTTGGATATTAGGAAAATCTATTTCACTAGGAGGGGGGTGAAGTACTGGAATGGGTTACCTAGGGAAGTGGTAGAATCTTCATCCCTAAAGGTTTTAAGTCCCGGCTTAACAAAGCCCTGGCTGGGATGATTTAGTTGGGGTTGGTCCTGGGACTAGACTCGATGACCTCCTGAGGTCTCTTCCAGCCCTAGGATTCTATTATTCTAATGTCTTAGCACTTACTACTAAAATAGTGTGTATAGTGTAGAAACTGATTTTTTTAAACATATTTAGAAATGCTTGTCCCCATTTATGACTGCAATTGACTGTGGCTCATCTAGGAATATAAACATTGCTCTTTTACTGTTATTTCCAGTGAAGTCCTACAATCTTTATAGAGAGGTCAAATCACCAAAAAAAGCCACCCATAGGTTTGTTATGAAGAAAAAATGTGTAAGAAAAATAAGGTATTATCCCCTCAGATTGGTAGGTATGTCAACAGCAGTCTTCAGGATAGAGATTGGATAACATGTAATGCCTAACTACACCCAGTTTGCATACTCATCACAGATTTAAAAAAAAAAAAACAGCGATAGCTGTGAAATAAAGGTTGGCTGTCTGTAAAAAGGCATTTGATACATTGATTCAGTAGTTCACATTTTGTAAACACTTTGCAATATAATGTATGCTCTAAAGCTGTGTCTAGACTGGTGTGATCTTGCGCCAGAGCTATGCAAAGCTATGAGGCTCAGGGGCGGAATATCACCGAGCATCATTTGCATAACTAATGAGCTGCCATTTTCACGGAAGAGGCTCTTGTGCAAGACGGGGCTGTCTACACTGCCCCTTCTTGTGCAAGAAAAACCCTCTTGTGCAAAGCCATTATGCCTAAAAATAATCAGCATAACGGCTTTGCGCAAGAGGGTTTTTCTTGCGCAAGAAGGGGCAGTGTAGACAGCTCCGTCTTGAGCAAGAGCCTCTTCCGTGAAAATGGCGGCTCATTAGCTATGCAAATGAGGCTCGGCAATATTCCGCCCCTGAGCCTCATTTGCATAGCTCTGGAGCAAGATCGCGCCAGTCTAGACACAGCCTAAGTGTCTTTTATTATTCGTCAGCACCTAACACAACGCAGAAGTTAAGGACAGAGATCATGATAGAGATTATAGATGAAAATGGAAGGACCAGAAGTAGGAGGAAAGTTCAAAATATTATTGGCTATAGTGTGTGACAGGAGTATCTGAATAAGAGTTCTGTTAAAACATCCAATTTTCCTTGGCTATTACTCTTGCAAACTGCTGGTATGCACACTAAGCCAAGCTGTACTTAACTTTAACTTCTTCAGGGGGTAGCCAAGTTAGTCTGTGCAGGATAAACTTAAAAAACAACAAATGGTCTGGTAGCACTTTATAGACTAACAAAACACGCTGTGCCCACGAAAGCTCATGATACCATCTACATGTTTTGTTAGTCTGTAAAGTGCTACCAGACCATCTGTGGGTTTTTTAAGTTTAACTTTAACTGTATGCTTCAATATTTCTGCAAATGACAAGCTGGACACCCAGTACAGTCTTAGGGCTAGGATGTAGCACAATGAGATCTGTGACATCATAGCATAATCTTTTGTGTCTATCAGACTCGAGGGTTTATTTGGGAGCATCACACCTAGTATAACCTCCCCTGTGGACCATGTCTGATATCTGCTATTGGAGAACACTATTTATGTTGACTGTTTCTATATTGTTTTAGGAATTTGTGTGTGCATATTTTTTTCCATACATTACCATTGGCACCATTCCACTTTCCTCCATCATTCCTCCTTCCTCCATATCTGTGCCCTTATAGCTAAATACTGGTCTGTACATCTTTAGCTAGCTTCCATGAAATACCTTGAAGATGCTTGGTGTAATTCTATAGAATGGCTAGTCCTGAAATTTCCTCTTTTCCATCATAACTTGCTTCACTTTTTAACATTAATGAGCTAAGTGTCCCATGACATGACTTGGCTGACAGTGACTGAAACAAAACTTTTACTGAGTCAACTTCAGCTCTCACCTACACTTAAAGGGTAGACGTAGCTGAGAGCAGAAAATTGTCCATTGACATCAATAGTTTTGCCTCGGTAACAACAGCAGAATCAACCACATTGTTTGAGATTGACAATGTAGTGCTCAACAATAAATGTATTGGAAAGGACAGAGGATGTGCATGTTTGTTTTATAGTACATTTTAGCAAGATGGTTGGCTGTTATTTATTATTGTTATTATTATTAGACACACAACTTCAAGCATACCAGCGGTCCCATTGAAGTCACATAAAAGTTACACTTTTCTGAAATATCTTGCTGAATTGTGCCTTATATTAAACACAATATACCTATTCAATAAATGAATATTGTTAATATTAAACAATGTTAAATCAATTATACTTTCCAAATTAAGATATAGACATCACAGAATTGACCTTACAATCGCTGTATTCAGATATTGCACAGCAGATAGTTATGATGGCAGCTTTCTTGTATTTCATAATTTCTCCTCTTTGTTATATTTTTGAATTTTGGACTTAACCATTTCACAAGTATGGGAAACGATTCTCGTGAAATGCTTTTGCCATTTTCCTCTAAACTTAGACAAATTCTACCCTTATTTACATCAGTGCCTTTTGATTACAATGAGTTTGCATGGAGATAAACAAGTATAGAATTTGTCATGCTATATCTTAGTCTTTATTATGAACTGGATACTTCACTCCACTTAGTTGGATGAAAAAGAACTGGCAGAGTTTGTGGTTTTGCAGCCTAGTTTTTCACGTCAAATTTAAAAACCCTGCCCCAAAACATCTACCCTAGCAAAACTAGAAAGGTGAATTATTATACCCATGTCATTTAAGGATTAGTATAGTATTTCTGTAATTTAAAAATAAATCTAATCTATAAACTATGTGGATTTTTTTAAAAAGTGCATTAGAAAGAGAACAAAGATCAAGCCTATCATTCGTGATTCTATTAGTTATGACGTTAACTGGGTACTCATAGGAACCTCACAATATATCAACAATTCAAAGGCAATCTTTCATAAATGCTAGAGATGGAAAGGGCCATTAGGTAATGACTATTTCTCTGCTAGCACAAGATTGTTCTCTGAAAATATGGAATAACCTAGTATTTGGTCCCATCTTATTTTAAGTACCTCAGCAAAGAATCTCCCATCATATCTTTTAGATTTTAGTCCAATGGTGCTAAGATGATTTGACCTAATTAACTGGTTAACAATATAATTCTCTAATTACCATATGTATCAAGGAAGGCAATTTTTTTCTAAATTTAAAAATGTAGAGCAATTGATAGGGTTGGAGTATATTAAAAGTCCAGATAAACTAAAACAGAAATGGATAATTTTCTTGCATTCATAACTAGATACTTGTAGTATTAACAACTCCTTTAAATAGTAGTTACATTTAGCTGTAATAAGCACATTAATGTAAATACAATAGGACATTCCTAAAGGGAATGCAATTTTTTTTTAAAAAAAATCCATATTTATTACAATAAATGTTATGCCAAGAATTTTTATAGCTAGCAGAAACACAGAAAATACTATACCCAAAGCTAGAAAACTGTTCCAGTACAAAGCATGCCTAATATATAGTCTTCCAAATGCACAATAGATTCTAGTAAAGTTGTAAATTACAGTTGCAAATGAGGCCACAAACAAAATTTTGCTCAAGGCATGAATCATAAATTCAAACAATAATCATCTCATACATGAGGCAAAACTACTTTGTTTACTTCTTATACACTGTTTCCTAAACATGAAGATGAAAGTAGGTCAAGTAAATTTAGCATCTTTTTGCATGAAGTATGTTATGATATCGGGTGGCACAGCCTAATTTACAATTAGGGTGAGCCCTTTGAATATTAAAATATGCATTTTCACTGTGTCATTACACATATTGACATTTTACCTCATGATGACACGGAATCATAGAAAACATAACATTTGTGGAAAAAAACATTTATCACAGTAGCAGCCTACAGCATAAAATTTGGACATATTTTTCATACCAGAAAAAAAAAACCATAACAGAGCTTCAGATACTGAATGATTTTTTTTCTGCTTTCTTTTTTGCAGATGTCTCTGTGTGGAGAGTTTCAGGGACAAATTGGGGAAAAGGTTGGTTCCATTTATTTCCAAAATTCCTGAAACCTACTGAAGCCATTGGTGCAACAGTTTTGCTGAGAGGTGTGCAGAACTGTACCAATCTAGGCTTTCCCATAACTAGACTCAAGCATGCTATAGTTTATAGACAAGTTCAAATCACCATCTGAGACCAGAAATTTCATCATCCAAAGTTCTGGCTGAATAGTCAAGGTTTTAAAACTGACACATTTCAGAACCATCCAGGAAATGTGTGAACTGATGAAGCTGATTTTAGTAATATTTGTATGTCATAGTGATAGTCATAGAAAGGGTTTGGTAGTATAATCAGCCTTTACACAAAGTAGGCTACAATATATGATTTCCAATTAAATCACATCCTATGCTAAGAAAGAGAAAACTAGTGAGATATACAAAGCATTTATATTTTTAAGATGATTGTTTATTAAAGAAGCTTATGGAATCAAGCAGTATATTTTTGAGACTGAATTTATGGTTAAGTGATCATTACACTCAGACCAGAATTTGATGTGTTTAGCCAACTTAAACCAACTTGATTATTTAGATTTCTCTAGTGGCTTGGCTCAGCATTTGGTTTCAAAGTATAAAAATATTTAATATACTTACCAAAAAAATCTCAATTCTTTGTCTCCTAAGGAGTTACAAAGTTGCAACTATACAAAATTAAACGGAGAATGAGGAACTGGGTAAATTCATAAACCAAGTAATTTTAGATTTAAAAAAAATATGATTTTGAATGTTTTAGGCCCCTGTCAGGAGTGTCCAAAGGGGTTTACTATCTAATTTAAAATAAGATGCAACAATTGGCACTAACTAGCAATTACAAAGTAACAGGGGAGGAGGACCAGAGGGAAAGCTCTTAAGATAAAATGACATTGTCTAATAGTGAAACCAACAGCACAATTGTAAGAGAGGATTTCCACATGTGGAAGAAGGTTCTTAAAGGGGTAAATCCGGGATTTGTTTGAGAAGAAATTTCTTACATTTATAACATTATATATGCACATTATTTGGGTAGAAAACCATTAACACTTGTTAATGATGCAGTGCTTGTGTTGGAACTATTGCAAATAGTGAAGACAGCAGAACCAGACTGAGAAATATCTTAAGCTTTTAAAGAACTCCAGTGATTAGCTGAAATGATGAAATTTAAGAAGATGTAAAAAACAAGATTACAAACAATGTTACAAACAAGAAGCCAAAGTCGTGATTATTGTAAAAGAAATCTTTTGGAAATCCATTATCCAGGAAAATTACTTTTAGGAAGTTATACTCAAGAATCTTTGAAATCATCTGCCTGATGGATAGCTGCAGGTAAAAGATCATCAGGATATTAGGTTGAATGGCTACAGCGAAGTGTTATAGAGTGATAACTTATATAAAGCACCATGTGAGTAGAACATGTTTTTTAAAAATTGGAAGGGTTCTTTTTTTCCCCCCCTGAAAAGTGATGGAGAGTGAGAGAGAACTTTGCTCTAATTAATATGTACAGCATTGAGCTCCCATAGCAATGGACACTTTATAACTTATAACTGGATGGCCCATTATAGAACCAGCCTTCCTTACATTTAATACCTCATTGACATCAAAAGCCAAGTATGGGACACTTTCAGCCCACGAAATGAGCCTCATTAGCACCAACACTACAATTGACAGGTATTATTTTTCCCCTTTGCCTTCTTTTTCTGTTATAATGTCTTCCTTTTTTTCTCCACTCAAGCTCATCTGAAGAAGTGGGGTATTCCCACGAAAGTTCATGATACTATATATATTTTTGTTAGTCTCCAAGGTGCCACTGGACTAGTTGGTGTTTTTACTGTTACAGACAAACATGGCTACCCCTCTGAGATATTATAAGCTAGTTATACACAGAATATATAGGCAACAAAGTCCCTGGTTTTAAAATGTGTTTACTGGGAGGAACCGGGACACTCAGCTGAGATTTTGCTTTCTTTGGAAAAATGAATACTGTTTGCTCCTCAAATATGTATGGGGAGTAGTCAGATGCCATGATGATGATGTATTAACTCATAGCATATTAAATGATGCTAGTACTTTTCAGTGTCAGAATTTTTTATGTCAAAGCCCTTCTTCAAAACAGAAAGGAAAATTTTAGTATGACCCATATTTATTATTAATTTGATAAGTTGCAACAATATATTTATTAAAGTAAAACCACTTAGAGAAATCCTACTGCAAATAAAGGAATAATGCTGTTTTTGAGATGACTACTATACCAATAAGAGTTTTATTATTATCTTCAATATATGATTCAGTTTTAAATTAATAAAGTCCTGTTCTTTAACCAGACAGAACCAATTCCTTCGTGTGACACACTTTACCCATTAGAATTAAACTGTGCTAAATTCTTGTTATAACTTATCAGTTTGAATAGGTTTCATTTTAACTAGGTTTTTATTATGATTTATGACACTATTTGAAAATGGCACTGCTATCTAAATGTTCTGAAATTTGATACAAAATATTTGCTCCCAGGCTAAGAACTTGTCTACAATTTCAGCCTGAAGCATTTTTTTTATTGGCAAGTTATAAACTCCTGAAAATAGAAAGTTATAATGGAAAATCCAAGTTTAAAAAAACAACAGGTAATGATTCTTCTTTCCAGTATGATCAGAGGAACTACAAACCACATATGAGAAATGTAGCCATATGTTTATCTCATTTGCAGCTACAGGTGTGCCAAAAGCAAAGAGGAAGAGACCTTCTTTTGCTGAATTTAGACCCTACTTAGAGATTGTGGGTACAGAATTTGGAGCTGGATCCAGCACAATCATTGAATAAGAATAAGTGAACATAATAAACAGATACTGATCCAAAGATTAAGGATTACACAGTTGTTTCATCATAGTGGTGCTGAAAGAAATTTAGTCTGTTAAAGAACAGATACTTAAATCAGACATAAATTTTTTCATACCATGCTGTTGACTACATCTTAAACAACATATTTTCCTATGGCCACTTCCTATCCCACTTACAATTACGTTAGATCTCTCTGGCAACTACAACAGTTGCTTACCTGGAAAAAAATGTACTGGGAAAGCACACAAGCTTTTTTTAACTATTTTTTGTTGCCATTTAAGAGCTGAAAATAAGAAGACCAACTTCCTTTGGCCAACCAACTTTTCATCAGCCAGTAAGTTCTTATACTGTAGTTTGGGACTCACTGACTTTAGTGAATTTATAAAACCACCAGACTAGACACTTGATATAGAGAACATAAACCAACCAACTTTGTAAAAGAGAGATGCTGCTCTGTCAGAAGGAACCGAGTGCAAAGTAAGTCAAGGAGTTTATGCCATAGTGAACAGAGGGGTTCTACAGTAGCTTTACAAAGGCTGCTGGGCTTTGCTACCTACAGAGGAGACCCCAGAAAAAGGTATCCATTGGTTGCTTATTGTCACAAGTTAAATGTGTGTGGAGATTTAAGGACCTTGAATTCTTGGAATAAAACCTGCAGTAATGGTATGTAGTTATTTCCATATATAAAGCTGCAAAAAAAGATCCTGTTTTCTCATTGGACCATGAAAAGGTGATGCATGAAGTACAATTTGTTTTCTGATTGGACAGTCTTTGTTCCCTGTACAAAGCGTGGAACATATTCTGATAGGTCTACATCAAATTTTGAAAAGCAAATCACCCAGTGTATAACCCACCAAAACTGAATAAAATAAGGTAGATCGCATCCTACCAATAAAAAACAGCTGGAGGAAAGGTCTAGGACTGTTGCCTTCAGATGACTACAATGGATTCCTCTCACTGGTAACAACAAAGACTTTTTGTAAATATACATCTTGATAATTCTCTTTATTTGTATTTCCTTTGGGAAAACAACATCAATATTGATTAAAGGCAACATTGGTAACACAACTCTGAATTAAATGACCTTGAGAACTGAACTGAAATTTCTACCAATCTCAAAGCACCTTCCATTGTCAGCTTTTAGGCTGCACTGGAGAATTTATACACTTACCAGTTTCATTTGATAAATAACAGACATTTATATATATATTACTCCCAAATTATGACTTCATTCTTTTATGATAAATGCTTATCAGAGTGTTTAACGTAGGCTGAACTGCATATTATTTAATTAATTATCCTCTGGCTGCTTAGCAGCACTCAGGTGACATAAAGCAGCTCTAATGCCAACAGTATCCTGATGGAGGATTCTCCTTGTAGGGGGGATTAACAGGTGGAACTGGTGAATTGTATTGGCTCACATTTTTTTCAAAGAAAAATGCAGATTTGATTAGGTCAGAATATATCGTGACTTCATAATTTCACCAGTAGTATGTTTAAATTAAAAAAAAATCCTCTTAAAAGCAAAATGTTTCATTTCAACATTGTCATAACAAAATGTTTCATTTTCAAATTAGTTAATTTCAAAATCTCTTTAATTTTATTTTAATTTTTCAATAAATGTGTAAAAGTGATCTCAATCAAAATGACACATTTTGATTTTGTTGAAATGCCAGGTTTTCTCTTACCTAAATTTACATTTTTTCAAAAATGTTTTTTTTCAGTCACATGAAACTATTCATTTTTACTTTAAAAAATGTCCAAGAAACAGAAAAAATCCATTTTTCTCAGGTGCTATGGAACCAGGGCACAAGTCAATTCTGATCTTTGAGGGCTCAGTTAAAATCCTTGTGGCATTCAGCACCCTGTAATGTGGAGAGTTCAGTACTATACCCTAAACCCTCTTCATTCATGGTGGATATGTTCCTGGCACCATTGTGAATGGCAAAATCCATGAATACTGGGGGCAGCAGCTTCCAGACACTGCTCTGGGCTCCCTGCAGCTCCTGACATCACAGTGGCTGCTATTTGGAGTCACAGGGAACTCAGAGCTGGAAGAGGAGCCACAGTAAGTTCACCCCAGCTCCTGGCCCATGCAGTAAGTCCTCCATGGCACCTGGAACATTGAGTGCATTGAGATTGCTGAGAGCTGCAAGGAACTCACTGCAGGGGCTGGAAACCCCCCATTGCTCCCGGCCCCAGCAGTAAGTTCCCTGCAACTCCTGGCAGCTGCAGTGAGTGTTAGGGGAGCCCTGATCACTGCTACCCTCTGCCTCCCCAAGACTGCATATCCCCCAGGACAAGGGATGGGGTGCAATAGGGGTATGGGAAAGATCCATAAATATGCGAAATCACGAATAAGCGGTTCCATGAATCACAAGGGTGTATATTACCTATATTAAGTACTTCTACCTGCATTAAGTAATTTAACACACTAAGAACAGGGTACAGGGCTGCAAAAGAAATCATAGGAAATTCTACTAACAGGATATAAAATCACTGGCAAAACTGTCAGCAGCAGTCTCTGTCTCTGGACTCTTCTCACAGTCCTCAGTCCCTCTAATGCACTAGAGACTTACTTGGTCAAGTAATGTGTGCGGAATTAGATGCATTAAAGAAAAATAACAGCCCTTATCCATATTAAAAATGTCCTTATCATTTGAGGATGGCATGGCTCTTCTATTATTACACTATGACTTGTTCCTAGGGGTGACCAGATAGCAAATATGAAAAATCAAGGGTGCAGGATAATAAACACCTATATAAGAGAAAGAATATTGAAACTGTCCCTATAAAATAAGAACTTCTGGTCACCCTGCTTACTCCACAAGCAGAAATTTATTTTTCCATAGCTGCACAAGAACTATATAGACTATTATATAAAAATATGTCTTTTGAGCTTAGAGTTGCCAGTTTTGGCTGAACTTATTCCTGGAGGTGTCATCATATGATATAATATGTAATTGACAATTACTCTTTAATTCCTGGAGACAATCCTGGAGGGCTGGCAACCTTATTTGAGATATGATATTTTACAGAGCCACAAGTATGGAAAAAATGGAGAAACATGGCATCCTCTTGCCATAAACAACTTGTGATAATGGTTACACCAGCACAGATCAAAGGAAGGGTGCATATATTAGTCAGCTAGTATGCTTAATGGGATCCTTGTGGTAAGTAAAGAGAATGTGATCATCACCCAGGAAAAAACAGAATAGCAGTTACATTGAATAAATCAGGACCAAAAACATCAGTAAGTGAGATGGATTACTATTCCATGAAACTCAATATGTGGAAGAATGATTATAACATGTTAAAGCTCCCCTTACAGTAAAGTTCTCTATTCACAGAACAATTTCAACATATTCATCACTACTGGAGGATTCCCTGCCCCCCCACTGTACCAATAGGTTCACCAACAGTCATTGTGGATTCTTCATCACTGGACATTTTTTTAAAGATGCACTAGTTCAAAATTAATTTTTTGAGACAGCCCTATGGCTTGTGTTATACAACAGTGTTTCTCAACCAGTGGTACAAGTATGCTTAGGGATACTCGAGCGAAGTCTGGGGGGTACGTCAACACAACTGAAATTTGGAGAAAACTGATTTTTTGTTTGAAGTTTTACAACGCTTTATTATTTTTGTACTTTTTACACCCAAAAATTTCATCACCCACCCAGCTACAATTAAGTTGTTTAAATAAATGTGTTGTAATGGTACAAAAAAATTATGTCTAAAAACTGTAGATACTGGGGGTACTTATAATTTTTTTGAAAAAAGGGGTACTATATTAAAAAAAGGTTGAGGAACACTATTATACAGTAGGCCAGTCTGATGAGCATAAAGGTTTCTGCTGGCAATAGAATCTATAAATCTTGGGGAGTTAGTAGACAGAAGGACTGGGATTGAATGGAAAAGAAGGTTAAGACAGTTAAAAAGAGTAATGAATGTAAAGATAGTTTTTAGTATGTATATGTCTGTCCTCTAGGGACTGACTGAGACACCAACTCATTTTAGACTGACTACTAAAGAATCTTTAGTTAGTAATGACTTTCATTCACAACCTAGAAGCGAAAGGCTCTATATCCCATATCTGTATCCCTTAAACTGCCTTTTGTGCAGATATTCTGCCCTGACACTGTTTCTAATTTATATTTTTTTTAGGACTACTTTGGCTGAACAAATATCCATGGGGAAACATCTTTGCCAGAATCTGAAGCCAGAGTAACTTAGTTACTTCCCTTGTACAAATGCTCTAGGAATTGCCTCTTGTGAATAAAACCTACTCCTTCTACTGGCAGAGAAGTGAGTCGTTCCCAAATTTCCTGGCAGTGTGTCTGTGATTTGTTTAAATGTATATCTTCTCTCTTAGACATTTTCGGTATACTAAAATAGATGCATTAGTGTTAAGAACCTTGCCAGCTAACTCCCTTCTGAGATTTTGTATGCAATGAAGCACCAGAGTGTAAGGCCAAGCCCTATCCTAGCCAACAATGTGGAAAGTCATATCCTTTGCTACTAGCAAAGATAGTTTCCATGGGATGAACCTGGAGAAACAACTGCCAGTTGTACTTTCGGGCTTCTCTGAAAAAACAGTGTGTTCCCCAGCAAGCACATGCTGCAGTATGCACACTAGACTGTTAGGGAGCTAGGCACATCCCAAAATGGCCAACCATATCTATTTTGGAACTGGTTTCTTCCTAAGACTTTCCTGGAAGATCCTGCCCTGTTGATTGTGTAGTCAATGAGAGAATGAAATGACCCCTGTACCTCATCTCCTCACTTCATCAATCCAACATATGTGAGATTTAGACCCAAGTATTTGGTGCAAAATGTGGCACTGTTTGCTGTAAAATATTGATAGGGAGTGAGCTGCATACAACAATTTGTCCTAGCAACCAACTAATATAAAACAATATGTAGCAGACCTAAATAACAGTGCCTCTTGGAGAGAACATGTTCTCCTTTTTCACACTTTGTGTCTGAAATATAATTGACAAAGTCCATATCTGAATATATTCCTATATGAGCTAATGCTCTATGCTTCCATAATGATTCCCATCTGAGGATCTCAAAGCACTCTGAAAATAACTCCTTCTTGAAATAAGTGCCCTTGGGCATACATACATTATTAGCATATGCTGATGTTATCATAGTAGGCATTTCCAGGAAGCTCTGATTGGCCAGGAAATTAGCACATGATAGTCTGAAAACTCCATCAGAAGCTGTTTATTCAGGCCTTTTCTCCCCCCACTCCTCCACCCCACAGCCTGTTTTGTAATCCCATGGGCTCAAGACACTCACTTGCCAAGCCACAGACATGCACTTTTCAAGAAACAGGTAAGTCCTACAAAGCAGATAAAACATACCTACTTCTATTATTTATGACTTGCAGATTCATAGATTTCAGACCAGGAAAGTTCCTTTAAAAAGTTTCTTTTTGGAAGCGTTCAAGTCCTTCTAGAAATCTTTGTACTTCTCATAGCCAAA
Source organism: Apalone spinifera (assembly GCA_030068395.1). Classification (NCBI taxonomy): domain Eukaryota; kingdom Metazoa; phylum Chordata; order Testudines; family Trionychidae; genus Apalone; species Apalone spinifera. The sequence goes on along the minus strand of CM057848.1, from coordinate 51,270,273 downwards.
GAGCAAACACAAGACTCCTCTGTTCATAACCAGCCATGCTTTCCACTCAAATGGAGGAGGCTAAAGAGGAGATATATAAGGGAAAATATGGCCCATGGGCCAGATCCATCCACTAAGCCACCAGATCTGGCCCACGGATGCAGCTGTGAGCTTCAGACAGACTCCCTGCTTTCCCTGTGCCCCCCTCCCACTGCTCAGAAAAGCAGCTGCCACAGCTATTTCTCTTCCACAGCTGTGAGCTGTGAAAAGGGGGAGTGGTGCTTCATGCACTGCTCCCACTCCCAGCACAATCCTATTGGTCGATTTCTGGCCAACGGGAACTGCCTGTTCGAAGAACAGGCATCACACAAAACACAACTTACCCCTCCGCTCAGGCTCTTATTCACTAATGCACATGGCCCCTTCAGCCTGTGCATGGATGGGGCAGGCAGGGAGGCTGCCTGAGAACCCTGCTGGGCTGCTGGCCAGGAGTCACCCAGATAAGTCTCCCAGCCAAAGCCTGCTTTTGATCCCCTAGCCTCCCTCTCCTCCGAACCCTCTACCTCCACCACTCCTTCCCCCTACACTACATAAATCAAATCTTCTGTCCCCCCCTCCCGAATCCTTACCCCCTCCCAGACCCCGCACCCCAATCCCTTGGCCAAGATCACAACCCAAACCCCTGCACTCCTCCTGCACCACAGTCCCTTACCCAAGTCACAACCCACTCCTGCCCTAGGTCACACCCTAAACCCATGCACCCAGTCCAGTGCCCGTGTCATTACTGCCTCCTTCATCCAAAGTCTCTCTCAGACCCCACACCCGCTCCTGCACCCCAATCCCTTTCCCCAAGCTCCCTTCTTCACCCAGCCTCCAAACCAGACCCTGCACCTCCTCCATTAGTATCATGGAAGAAGGCAGCCCTTGATCACTTTCCAAAATCTTGGAGTGGCCTCCCATCAAAAATGATTGCCCACCACTGAGATAAATGGTGATCACCTTAGTTTGCCCACAGAGGAGAGTACCTGTAAGTGTTCCATCTTTTATTGTCATGTATTTTTTATATTTTTGATCACCATTGAGAGATTATAATTACTGAATAAAGAACTCACTGATAAAAGCAGCACTTCTCTTATTTGTAAATGTCATTATCTTGTGGTGTTTATATATCATGACCAACCCTTTGCTACTTTAGGGGCTTTTCTAGAGATTTAGGAATTGGTGCTTTTGCTGCACTATCCTATTGGATAACAAGTAGCATACGAAGAGGCATAAAGTGTCTGTAAGGACAGGAGAAGAGAGGTACTAATGGCATATATAAGTAGGGATGTGTCTGCAAAGCACACAGATACGTTTGAAAAAGCTTTGAAAATCCTAGTTATGAAAGGTCATTTTTTAAATGACAAAGTGACTTAGGATCCTAACTCCTATTGAAATCAATGAAAGTCACTTTTGAAAAATGGACTTTATTTGTCTCAGAGTAGGGTGAGAACTTATGATCTGAATGACTGCTACTCTGGTATTTTCCAAATACAAGAATGGCCTATGCTTATCTCACAAATTCCCCTAATTCCAGGCACCCACTAATATTACTCATGTTTCACGCGCCCCTTGTTCAAAACCTTTGAAAACTGCCTTTCTCACACATAGTATGAGTTAAGCATTTCAGTACTCTGAAGGGAGGCAAGAATTATTACTCTAATTTTTTAGGTGGGTAAATAAGGTCCAAAGAATTTCAATGATTTGACCAAGGCCTCACACTAATTCTTTGGCAAAAACGGGCTAAGACACAGAGTGTTGTACTTCCAGTTGAGTGCATCAGCTACAAGTCATCCAAATGTTTAATAAAAGCTTAAACCATGCAAAACGTACCTGAAACAAAGGCCAGATTTGTTGAAATGTTGAAGTAAACCTGGCCTTTGTTTCTAATGAACAAATTTTGATTGGCACTTCTGTTCAAAATCATTTTAAATTAGTAGTTTCACTTGTTTTCTTCATGAAATCAGATTAATTCCTGTGCTTTCACTTGAGCTTCTCTTTGAGATTATTTGAACATAACACTTCTACTAAATTATGGGAGGTGCAACCCCACATGGAAAAAAAAACAAGAAAAAGCAACAATTTGCACAAACCCATCTAAAGGATGTTGGATGAGGTGAACCGTTTCAAGCATTTAACATAAAGAAACACATAATAATAAATGTCTTTGTCCTGAAATACCACCAAACAGGATGGCCACTAAGAATTCAGTGTGATACAGTGGAGAAAAGATTGGATTCAGTTCTTTTGCAGGAGAAACTGTTCACATGCCAACAAAACCTGTTAGAGAATGATTAGGGATATGCCCAGATAGAAAAAGAAGTTCTGGCTGTAATATTTGGTGTGGTTCAATTCCCCTAGTCCACCTCTGGCCATCTAGTTATAGTGCAAATTTCTTGAATTCTTTTATAGATCCCATAAATCTGCAATACATCTCACTGATGTTCAGAAGTTGTCTCTGGGATGAGATAATTCCACACTTCCACCAAACTGTAGTAATAATAAAAAATAATTTCAAAACGGGGCAAAAGCATTCATCTTGGCTTTAAATCCCATTCTTCTCCCTATCTGGTCTACCAACACTGTAAAATTGACAGTCTAAATAAATCATTTCCTGTCCCAAAATAACTACACAGAGAGTAAAGAGAGTACATTTGTGTCTCAAAGAGAGGGCTGCTTTTTACATGCATAAAATTCATCCCTTACTCTCATCTCCAGCATTTGTGGATTTTGCATGCTTATGAAACATAATATCTTACTGTATGTTTTTCATGTGATATATCATGTACGTGTAAGTCTCACTACTATATAAAATTGGGGCTTCTATGCTGTAGGTAGATGGAAGGGTAAAAAAAAAATCACTCTACCTACAGATAACCATCTGGCAGATTCTTTCTGTCTCTCCACTATCTCCATCTATAGTATGTGATTTTTAACACACTGCAAAATGTCAATAAGCAAACAAAGAAGACCACAAGCAAACCTCTGCTATCAGAAAATCTTGTTTTATAAACTGTTGAGAAACACTGACATGTAATGAAACCATATTCCCTATATGCCTTCCTCTTTGTAAATGATTTGCTTCCCTCCCTTCATGTTTAAATAAACAGAAGTGTGTCTGTATATTTGGTGTTTTTTTCCTTTGGTCTTCATAATCAAGGGCTATTACAGCAATAGATCTTATCTCTAGAATGGCAGTCCCTCTGCACCTTCAGTTCAGATTTTTGTTTATGCTTGGCTGCAATTGAGGCTGTTTCTGATAGTTTTAGGTCAGCCATGACAGACTATGGGTGACACTAAATAAACAAGCTGGGAGTCTGGGACCAGCCAGGAAGGCGTGATACTGGTGCTCGCCATTTCATTTTCTTTGATTAATCAACATTTTTATTTACAATAACTTACTGTGCAAAATAACCTTTCATCTGGTTAGGCATATTACTGTGTAAAATATAAGAATTTAAACACAAAGGGGTATACAGGTAAATAGTGTTCAGCCTTATATAGAGCTAAACTTGAATTGTGGCTGGCGGTGGGTGGTGTTAATTTTTCTCCTTTTATTTTCTTATCTTAAATTCCACTATAGCAACTTCACTGCAAAAACAGATTGGCAAGCAGACTGGCATATAGAATAGTGGACTCTTACTATACAGTGGTAATTTTTACAGCCTTCACAATATGGACAAAAAAATCCAGGTATCTGTTTACTATCCTTTTTCCATAGAGATGAGAATTCATCAGGAAGAAGTGGCAAAATATCCCATATAAGATGTCCCTCATAATTTTATTGTGAGTCCCACAATATTTTATGTATTTCTTAAAGTCCTAATTCCTCAATTCACATTGTGACAGTTTGGGACCTGGAATGCCAATGGAGGTACTGTGATACCACTGAGTTAGTATTCTGTTAGCCTGGCCCCGCTTAAATCCTGTCTTGCTCATCCAGGCACTAAAGTCTCCTCCAGCAAAGCACATAGCCAAGGCCATCCCAAGCTGCAGATACAGACACTGAGATCAGCTCTGGGAATTCTCAGATTAAGAGATTTATTATAGCACCCAAATGTTTACCTGCTCTTGGTATACAAACCCAAAGTTATAGACAGTTTGCCTCCTGCTTAAGTGTGAAGGAGGTGTGCACCGTCTCCACCTCCCAGAAACTGGGATCTGTTGTAAACCAGAAATAAGTTTATTAACTATGAAAAGGTATATTTTAAGTGGTTGGAAAAGGTATCAAAGTGAACAAAACACATTACTAAGAAAATAAAACAAAACACAAAATTTAAGATAGATTTACTGAAAACTGGTTACAAATAATTTCTCACCGTGGATATTATTTCAAGTAAAGTCCTTCACAGACCAGAGGAGTCCTTTCTGCCTGAATCTAGCAGTTCTTCCTCCTCCCCTTTCAGTTACAGTCCTTTTGTTTCCAGGTATTTTCAAATATTTCTTCAGATGAGAAGTGGGACTTGCTCACAAAAGCTCATGATTATACACACACACACACACACACACACTAGGGGCTGTGTCCCCTGCTCGCTATGCTCACCAACACCTGTCTCTCTGGGGGTAGGTGTGGTGTCTGGCTGGGGGAAGGGTGCGGGAGAGGTCTGGGGGCAGGGTGTCTGGCGGGGATGTGGGGTATCGGTGGAAGGTGTGAGTGAGGGGGCTGAGCATGCAGGGTCTCGGTGGAGGGGATGTGTGAGGGTGTGAGGTCTTGGCTTGGGGAGTATGAGTGAGTGGGCTGGGGTTGTGGGATCTCATCTGAGGGGCTGTGTGAGGGCGAGTGGGGGTGCAGGGAGCTGGGAGGCTGCATGGCTTGCAGCTCCCTGGCGCACTGGGGAGGGGTGAACAAGGAGGGGGAGGCAGAGCAGCTTCTGCCTCTTGGAGCACCAGGGTGGGGTGAAGGAGGAGGCTCTGTGGCTGAGGGCAGAGACAGGGTGAGGGACACAGAGTGACATGATGACGTAACTTAGTCATTCTGCAGGGAAAAAATATATATATATAGAGAGAGAGATTTGTTAGTCTCTAAGCCCTGGTCTACACTAGGGAGTTATTTCAAAATAAATCCCCTTATTTTGAAATAACAAGTGAAGCATCTACAGTAACAAGCCCATTATTTTAAAATAATGGGCTGGTTATTTTAATATAATAACTCTTGCTTTCCACGAGGAATAACGCTTCTTTTGAAATAGCGATAGCGTGGATGTTCTGATGCTGCTATTTTGAAATAACTACTCCTCAGAGCAATTAAAAGTTATTACTCCAAGGCTGTGTCTACATTGGTAAGATTTTGTGCAAAACCTTGCCGCCTGTCTATTCTGGCCACGAGTATTTGCACAAGAACACTGACGTTGTAATGTACAAAATCAGTGCTTCTTGCGCAAATACTCTGACGCTCCCGCTCAGGGATAAGCCCTCTTGCGCAAGTATTCTTGCACAAGAGGCCAGTGTAGACAGGCAACATTAATTTCTTGCGCAAGAAAGCCCGATGGCTAAAATGGCCATCGGAGCTTTCTTGTGCAAGAGAGCGTCTACACTGGCACGGACGCTTTTGCGCAAAAGCACATCTCTTGCACAAAAGCACATGCCAGTGTAGATGCTCTCTTGCGCAAATACTTTTAACGGAAAAACTCTTTAGTTAAAAGTATTTGCACAAAATCTTGCCAGTGTTGACGTAGCCCACATGCTCTTCTTGGGGTTCTAAGTCTAGTTAGCACATCCACATTAAGGGAGACTGCCTTGGACTAATTTCACACTATTTTGAAATATCAGAGGGGTAGCTGTGTTAGTCTGGATCTGCAAAAGCGACAAGGAGTCCTGTAGACTAACAGATGTATTGGAGTATAAGCTTTCGTGGGCAAAGACCCACTTCGTCAGATGCATGTAGTGGAAATTTCCAGAGGGAAGTATAAATATGCAGGCAAGAATCAGGCTAGAGATAACGAGGTAACTTCAATCAGAGAGGATGAGGCCCACTTCTAGCAGCTGATCTGGAGGTGTGAACACCAAGAGAGGAGAAACTGCTTTTGTAATTGGCTAGCCATTCACAGTCTTTGTTTAATCCTGAACTGATGGTGTCAAATTCGCAGATGAACCGCAGCTCAGCAGTTTCTCTCTGAAGTCTATTTTGAAATAGGTTCTTTTGAAATAGTTATTTTGGGAGTTATTATTTTGAAATAATAACAACAGCCATTTCAAAATAATTTTCTAGTGTAGACATGCCCTGAGGTGCCACAGGACTACTCATTGTTTTTAAACTTACAGACTAAAAGGGCTACCCCTCTGAGACTTATAAAGGCCAGGTCAGTGTAAAAAAGCATTAAAAATCAGATCCTATGTCTTTACTTTTTTCCCACTGTACCTGAAAGTCAATACCATCTGACAGCTGATTGTTGGTCTATGTGAAATGAGTTGGTTGTCTCAGCATAGTTCCTATTTTATCTATTTCACAAAAAAATGACCACAATATACATCTGCATTGGCATTCTTTTCCAGGAGATGAATGTCTGGAGAGGCCAGTGGAACTTTTTTGCCTGTCTAAAGAAGCAATGAGCACATTAGCAGGGTAAGTTGGGAAAACCTATACTGCTGTTGTTCATGCAGCTAATGCTCTCTAAATAAACAGGAGACTTCAGTCTCCAAACCAGTCAGTCTGGCACCTTCCAAGAGCACTGACTTTGCTTAACAATCAAACTGACAAAAGAATTCAATTCACTAAATCTCTAGTTTCACTCATTCTTAAACTCACGTCTGGCATACCAAAGCAGTTTAGGGTAACAAATGGTAAATGCCCATGCTATATATATTCATGATGGTATCAAAATACCAGTTCAAGGTTGACTTTGTTGAAAAATGTTATGTATAGTGTAGCCACCTGTGCAGAACTCTGTGAAAATAAACTACTGTTGGTAACATGCACCTGTTTACTGTTCTGTAGATACACTTATTGATTAAAATGTCCCTAAAACACTAAAACCTTCTGAACTAAGTCTACAACCACTCAGATCGTTAGAATAAAATCTTAGCCAGTGTGGTTGACACCACAATAGTTTAATTAGTTACACATTTGCCTCCTGGCCAGGTCCAATAAATATGCATGCATTGGCACAGCAGCATCTCAGCATGCACATTTAAATTAAAAATGTTTCCAATGAGGCTGTGGCAATCTTGGCATTTAGTCACTTTTCTAGACGCTGCATCAAATCACAGATTGACTGTCCACTGCCATAGCGTAGGTATACACTTATTACAACCGTGAAAATATGCTACCAGATGAGCTCTTCACTCACACAGCATAGTGACCTAGAAATCATCATAAATGTTTGCTTTATAGCTAGAGACAGGGATGCCCTTTGTGACAGAATAATATTTAAACTGCCAAATAAGCTGAATTTTCTCTAGATGGCATGGAAGGCTGATGCCCATATCAGCTACTCAGTTCCACTACTAAATACATGCAGAAAATATGTACTTTCATTTTTTACTTTGGGTTTAATGATACAAAGGATATACAGTGAATGGACTAGGTCTTTCCACTTGATATTGAGAGGGTATTGTCACAAAATTATCTTACCGTTCTTTCAGTGCAGGAGAAACACCATCCAGGGGCAGTGGTTCACTTCTTCATATGGATCACAGATGAAGAATGCTCCAAGCATTATGATTGTTTTACAATAGACTACCAATTTTTTATTATCAGCCCTAGACCATCTGGTTAGGAAAAAGCCAAAGTTTAAATTGCACATATAAAGTTAACTCTACTCTTTGTACATATGTATAGTCAAACTGTCTTTCATAGTATGATCAGGCATGTCTATAATAGGAAATTATTTCAAAATAATTAAATTTAAATAATAACTCTTGACTTAACAAAATCAAAATAGTGTGTCCTCACTACGAGGGAGCATCGACATTAGTCTGAGATAGGTTCCCTTAATGTGGACACGGTACCTCAACTTACAGCCCCAAGAATTACTCTGGGGAGTAGTTATTTTGAAATAGCAGCGGTGGAGTGTCCACACGAATTCTATTTCAAAATACCTATTTCAAAATAAGCATTATTCCCTGAGGAAAGCAGGAGTACAGATTTTGAAATAACCAGCCCATTATTTCAAAATAATGGGGTTGGTAATGTGGGAGCTCTGCTTACTATTTTGAAATAAGGGGGGGCTATTTGGAAATAATTCCCCAAGGCTTAGATAATACACCATAATACCACATTACATTTTCTGGCATCTTAAATATGTATTATAGAATCTTGTAATTTTTTCTCTTTCTTTTATAGTAATAATTAATTATTATTTATATGGTGGTCAACAACATGCTAGGTGCTTGAAAAATAAATAAAGAAACAGAATGTAATTCTGCCCCACAGAACTCAAAGGAAGGTTTGCCATTGACTTCAATAGGGACAGAATTTCATTCATTTTATCTGATACCTGAGGAGCTTACAATACAGTCATAGATGTGACACAAGAAGTGTGATGCCAATGGCAGTTGGACACCTCTTCCACTTAGGTACTTTTGAGATAGCTACCTGAATATTTAGGCACAAAAAATACCTATTAAAATCTAACCTTTAGAACCTCTGATGATGGGTACTGAATATAATCCTAAAATATATATTTATAACCTCATCTCAAAGTTAGTGACATTTTTATCTGGGAATGAATACCAGTCCATCTGATAAAGGAGCAACCTCCATTCCTATATCTGGTCCCAATCCAGTGTCCATTAAGGTCAATTTAAGAGTGTCTTTCCATTGATGTAAATAAGCATTGATTAAGGTGCTTGTGAGTAATAGATACTTGACTTATCCTTCACTGCTTGTGTCCAGTCTTTCAAGCTGACTGAATTTCAGATTGACATTACAATCCTGGGATTTTATATTCCGCTTTATTCCTTAACTAGAATGGATTTTACAAGTGGACATGGGTAATAGAGAACAAATGTTTTTAAAGCATGAGTCTTCTGGTATGTACTTTAGAAAGTTGGTAAAATGTTCAGAATGGTAAATTCCCATTGATAAGTAAAGTTAATTAAAAATTCCTCAGTGATAATAATGACCAGCAAGGTACAACAATGTCCTGGGCTTATAAAGTGTGCTACGGAAGTCTAGGAATCTGAAAGTGGGGAGCAGTGAAGAATGGGAGATCCAGGGAAGGAATAACAAGTAGGAGTTGGGCTGGGTTGCAAAGCACTGTGTCCTATGCACTGGCCACATAGAGATTCCTTAGGAAAGACCATAAATCTATATCGTATTGTTCGCTGTCGCTGTGAGGAAATCCACAGGATACAGGGGGCATATTAGCATGGATAATAAGTGGAGAGAGGTCAATGCAGAAACAAGCCAACCTCCCACTGATTTTCTGGGCTCTGCATTGCTGGGGTTTTGTTCATCCTATGGAATGTAGTGGTGGCAGGTGGGGATGGGGAGAGGTCGAGGGAGAAGGTACTTGAGCCCTGTATCCTTTACCAATGCCTCCAATGAGCAGCTTAGGAGAAATCTCCACAGGGAAAATATTGCAGAGATTTCCTTCCCTGAAGCCACTTTCTTTTTCCCCAGAGAAGGGGTTGACCAGTTTCAACATTTCTAGAATTTAGTTAAGTACCATGTACTTCCGTAGAAGAATCAACTTTTTGAAGTTCTGTTCCAGGAATGTTTACATTCATGGGATGATGGCTAGAAGGCAGCAAGAAACTATAATAATGTGTTTTATATAAACTGAATAGCATCAAAATGGCTAGAGCTGCACAAAAAATTACTCTTGCCTTATAGTAAACATATATACATACAAATGCAGTACATCAATGAGGATTGCAAACTGAGACTCACTTGCATATTCACCAAGTCATTATATTAAGAGGATTGTACTTGCAACTAAGAAAAACAAAGAAATCCTGTTTTAAGGCCATCAGAGCTTTCTTCTTGGACTCAAGTTCTGCCATGCACAAAGAAAAGGGAGGAGAAAAGCCTTTTCACCTTCTAGACTAACTCTTAACCTAACAAGTTGAACAAACATCCTAAATAAGAGAATGCAAGAAAATTATTAGTATGCAACATTTAAAATAATGTGGGATTCTATTACTTTTTGTAATGAGAAATTTCCTAATACCTATAAAGTGAAGTCAATGAAATGATCCAAACTTACTGGGAAACCTGCACTAGGCAATGTCTTAAAGATTGTCTCAAACAAGTTGAGTAAAATTCTGCTCCCCCTTTGTCAAAAGATCATCTCCATTCAGCAACTGACTTTTAAAATCTTAGTGGTTGGCAAGAACAATGACATTTTCCCTTTTTCGTCTACTGCGCTCCAGAGTATTTCATTTCCAGGTATTAAAATCTCAAATGTTAAAAAGGTGGTTAGAAACTATGCTGATTTGTGATATAGAAAATCCAAGTATAGATAGATAGATTAGTTTACAACCTGCTGTTTATATCTGAAAGTTCAGTGATTTGAATGTGTGGAGTCCTTGGATGTTCTGAATATGAAAATAATCCATATACATTATCCAAATAGTAGTGTGATGAGAAGTTCAGATCATTGCTAACTACAGAACTGAGGTCACACCTATTTCCCAAAGTAGCTGGACTTTGAGAAAGCCAAAGCATCATTGTTTTATTTGAATAAAATGAGGCTGTATATTCACTGTAGACATATTTTAGGATTGCACGGTATATTTGCATACTGTACCTTATATAAAAATGACATTTTTAAAGTAGCACTGTCACTTTTAAAAGTAATGAGGCACTGGGTTAGAGCTCATAAAAAAATAGAGTTCCTACTCAGTGGGGAAATTCCAGCATTAAAAAAAAGTTCTGAATTAGAATAGAAAGCCAAAGTTTTGAAATTTCCTGCTGCAGCTCTTATAGGAACAAAGATATGGATGCTTTGATGTGTTGAGCTAGTTAAAAATTTTCCATCACATACATTTCCCTCTAATCAAAAATTCTGCAAAATTTAAATTCAGTATCATTGAAATGTTTCATTTAGATAATGTCAAAACTTTGTAACATAACATGTCAAATTGAAATGAACTGAGATGATAAATTTGAAACAAAACGTTTTACCTTGTCAAAACAAAACATTTGTACCTTGTCAAAATGAAATATTTTTACCTTAACAAAATGTTTCAATATTATCAAAACAACATGAGAAAGTTGAAATTATACACTTCTGTGAAGCCTACATGTTCCCATGTAACATTTTGATTTTGATGAAACTGCATTTTCCAATGGAAAATTGTTAAAAAATCATTTCAACAAACTCTATTCTGAAATACTGCAGGAGCAACTTTTTTTCTGATTTTCCTTTTTGTTGTTGATGATGATATAGGTATTTCTGAAATCACAAAATGCAGAAAGAAATATATTCTTCGGAAATTCTCAAGTGGACATTAAATTAAACTGACAGCATTGTTACTGCTATTCATGTTGAACTAATTAGCAATTGTAAAGCTATTAATGCCATATTGCATCTTAGACTGGGTAGAATAAATATAACAACCTTTGGTGACTTTTGCTTCTTCTACAATTTAATTAGGCTCATTTACTGACCTATTTTTGTAAAGTTCTTTTCAAATAAAATAATTCTTTTTCTAAAAAACAAAAAACACAAACCTACCATAGCATATCATTATTTTGAGTGTTTAAACTACTTTTGTAAAGTATTCTTACAATAGCTAACATTACCAATTTACCATTACAAAATTTAATTGAAACAAAAGAGCAATCCTTTGACAAGGTCACTTTTTAAAATGCAGCTTTACATAGACGTTTCAGATCTTTCCAAATTAACTATTACCTATAAAATTAGTGATAAAGAATGATATCTCTGCCATGAAATATTAATAATAATTGCAAGCAAAGGCTCTGCCTTTAATGGACATAAAATTTATGGATTATAATGATCTATAGTAAATCTAATTTAAAAATAGATCGGAGGCCAATGAAAGACTTGCAGTCTTAGAAGATATGTGACAAGAGTTGCTTGAATTTTGCAAATTTAGATTTGTTGGGACAAACATGTCCCTATGTCATACCATCATGATCAATGAAGATATATTCATGATGTATTAGACTGCTAGTATTTTAAAAATTTAAGAAGCACGTGGGAGTGCAATCAAATTATTTGAGACTCAAATAAAAATATTAATTGTAAGATGTTATTAGTTCAAATATAGCCTTTTAGTCAAATGGAAAAATATAAGAACCAGTGGCTAAATGTTGTGTTCAGCATCATTGAAACAGGATTTGTAGGACAGGTTGAACCTCTCTAGTCCAGAACTCTGGACTAGCAACATCTAGCAACTCTGGTCTAGCAACATCCATGATCTGGAATTATTTTAGTTAGCTGGATGTCCATTTATCATGGATGTGGCCACGTTTCCTGCTATGCCATAAAGTTTATTTACAGCTACCAGTCCTGGCTCTTGGTTTTCTATGCTGTTATTTAGGTCTAATTTACTTATAAATGTCTTCTAAGTGCCCAGTAAGCACTGACAGTGTTAGTAATGCTGCTAGACAATATTGACCGCCCATGGTCTGGCAATTTCTATGGTTCAGGTACCAAGGGTGCCAGACTAGAGAGGTTCAACCTCTAGTAAGGTGTTTTTCATGCAGCAGAATGAGCATGGCACCATGATGATTTTGAAATGCCTATCACCAAATGACTGTGACTATTTTAGGTGCTCAGCCAGGCCAAACCTCTGGAGACAGCTTAGGGAGGAAGAAAGAGCCATGAACTACATAGCTCTTGATTCTTTGCAGTGGTCTCTCTGAATCTCAACAACTTACAAAATATGATTAGGTACATACAAACTAAATTTTGGGAGGGAGAGTAGACCAGTGTTAGTATTTGCCTTCAGGGGAAACTTTTCCCTTATAGCTGATAGGGGCTAGGGACACTGCTAAAGGAGTGTTGAGAGGGAAGCATGGAGGACTTTGCCAGGACCTGCCAAGAGGACAAAGAAGAACAGGCGCCATTAACTATATTTGCTGGGATCATGTGCTGCAAATGGATAGAAGCAGGTTTATTTGCATCTCCTAGAGCAGGGGCTTTCAAACTTTGGGTTGTGACTTGTAAGGGTGAGCTACTAACAGGACACAAGACACTGTTTTTATTTGAGTGTCTGCAGGCATGGCTTCTCATGGCACCCAGTGGCCACAGTACACCATTCCCAGCCATTGGGAGCTGTGGGAAGCAGTGCGGGTTGAACCACCACTTCCTGCAGCTCCCATTGACCAGGAATGGCAAATCACAGCCCCCTGTCAAATGGGAGTGGCCATGCCTGTAGAACTGGTTGAAAGGTTTTCCATTGCATGCAATGTTTTAAAGAAAAATGTTTTTCTTCAATTTTTTCATTAAAAATGTCTATTTTATTAATGTGTAAATCCAATATAAATCCAAAATTCAAAAGTGTTCCCGGTTTTGGCTCGTTGGTTGTTTTCTACATGCACCTTTTTTCCCTTATTTTTCTTTCTGTCTCTCTTTTTAAAATTATTTTTCTATTGGAAAATGGGAGGAATAAAGAGAGGGAAATAAAACAAAAACTAAAGCAAAATGTTTGGATTCTGGTTTCAGTTGTTCATTGGAAAAAATTGTAAGAAATTATGAAAAATAATTTAAAGGTAATTTTCTATAAAAAAAAAAGTAGTGTTTTCCAACCAGCAGTATGTGTGTGCTTGTTCATGTGTTTGGGTTCTGTCTTTGTCACACACAAAGGTCCCCAGTTTCCTTGATATCATCAAAAAACAGAGCATCAACTTCTGTTTAATATAAGGCATAGAACATAGGAAAGCGTTTCTCCTCTGCTGATTGCTGAAAACACTTGAACAGACAGTTATGCTTTTGCTGATTCTTACATGTGGCACTAACCCAGCAACAAGGGAGACAAAAAAAGGACAGGTTTGTCCCTAAATGCACCCTTGTTCTCAGAATCTTTTCCAGGAGGAAGCAAGAGTGGGTGTAGGTAACATTTTAATCCATCTCCTCTTACTCATATTTAAATCAGAGAAAGCATGACTAATTTTTCTGAACCTAGGGAGAGGAATGCTCTGATTCTGATACATTTTGAAGATTGTTGATATTGGGCTCCATTTACTTACTTTGGGCTAAATTTTCAGACAATGATCCTTGAAATGGGCCTGCAAGATATACGTATGAGCATTGGTACAAATAGGCATCTTCTAGCAATATAAATACTTTCTTGTGGAAACAAGACCTGTGCACACAGGTATTTCCATGCACAATCTGTCTGTTGGATACATTTCACAATGGCTGCGTCTAGACTGGCATGATTTTGCGGAAATGCTTTTAACAGAAAAGTTTTTCTGTTAAAAGCATTTCCGCAAAAGAGCATCTAGATTGGCACGGGTGTCTTTGCACAAAAAGTGCTTTTGAGCACAAGTATCCGTGGCCAGTCTAGATGCGATTTTGAGCAAGAAAGCCCGGATCGCCATTTTCACCATTGGGGCTTTTTTGCGCAAAACAATTCTTCGCTGGTTACACTGGCCCTCTGGAGCAAGTATTCTTGTGCAAGAGGGCTTATCCCTGAGCGGGAGCATCATAGTATTTGCGCAAGAACACTGACAATCTTACATTAGATCGTCAGTGTTTTTGCGCAAATTCAAGCGGCCAGTGTAGACAGCTGGCAAGTTTTTGCACAAAAGCGGCCACTTTCGCGCAAAATCTTGCCAGTCTAGATGCACCCAATATGTTTTGAATGCACAAAAACCTATTTGTACCACAACTATTTTGTGCATACAAATGTGTCATATTTGTTCACTGAACAAATAGTTGTTTAAATAGAGTAACCCATTTGCACACAACTATGCCTTTTGGCCTGGACAAATGCCATTTTGCATTTACTTGTACTCATATTTTATGGATTACAATCGGGGTACCACTGTCTGAAAGGATGACTTTTTATGATATGCCTGCAATATCTGGAGCATATACTTTGACCTCAGTCCCTCAACAAGTTCAATAGACTCTCTGAAGGTAGCTTTTTCTTTCCACATACCTGCCCAAAGGCAGTTAAAAAATTTTGAGGAGGAAAACAACAATAATAACACAACCAAAATATTCCCACAGTGGGTGATACATATAAAGAGCCCCAAACTTTCCAGAGTATTTTAATGAGGGTTAAAGGTCAATGCTAAATAAAACTGAGAAACAGAAAGAACCAAGATCCTGTTTCCATTTTAATGTCCCTTGTTTATGTTTTGCTTTTGGTAGGGGAAAGACTGAAACAATTCCATTTGCAAGGAGGCCACAAACACACTGTTATATGTGGAAGAAAAGAGTTCTGTTCCATAGAGCTGAGGTGAATGTTAGTTCACACAGAACAAAAGATAGGATAAACATTGCACTCACTCATATAAAGTTTTTGACCAGGTTTTTCTCTAATAGTTGCAAATCTAGGCAATGTCCTTAAGTTTATTTTATGTAACCCATACCCCCAGCCCTACAGTCTTAAAAGTTGGCTTTTAATTTCAGCATAACTATTAAATAAAACAACATTTATGAGCAAAGTTCATCCTCAGAACTTGCCAATAGCACAACATTAAACAGAGAATGGCTGAAACTAAAATCAAGATCCAAGAACTACTTAATTTTGACGGTATTTGAAATATGAACCCAAATTCTAATTTTGCAAAGGCCCTCAACTAAATAATGCAGTGAACAAAAACTGTTTCCTGATCACTTCTGAATTCTGAGACTTTGATTAGGATTTATATTTTGTAGCTTGATTTCATTGATTAGCCTGAAAGCAATTTTGCATGGGAACCATCTTATCATAGGATTTGTTCACAGTGTCTAAAGCAATGGGACTGATATCCCAAATGTCCAATACAAATATATACATAGATATTGAATTAGTAATGACAATCTCAAATATTAAACTCTGAAATGGTAAACGTGGTATTTGTTGAAGTTAGAATAGCAATGGGACATTCTATCTCTAAACGAGGGTATTCCAGTTTAGAGCTGTGTGCAAACCCAAAGTTAAAATGTGGCATGCAAGATGCTTCAAAATATTATTCCTTATTGGATGGAGGCATTTGACTCAAGCATTTGGCTGAATATAGCTGAATTCAGTTTCAAATAATCACTGAAGGCTAATGCTCAATCTCAAGGATAGAGCCCAGACATTGTAAACTAATATTGTGTAATCATTGGATTCCTGAGAATAACAAATGCCTCCCCTGTCACTGGAACAGTGAGGTTCTTCTCAGACTGACTGGTGTCAATCAACTATGAAAGGAATTTTAATGAGATCTCTTTCCTGGATGAAATTCTAAAATAGAGGTGGTGAGACACAATCTTACTAAAGTAAGTAGTACCACACAAGTAGCGACTGCAGTCAGCATTCCTTCCACATTGCCTTAATACAAGTTAGATTTGTTGCTTTTTTTGTTATTACCTGGAGCCAGAATATAATATTGATTATACTAATAATGATTAGTAATCAGCTTCTATCTCTATGGAGCTGTTGTAACCCATGTTGTCCATATGTTTCTAGCATGTGTGAACTGAAAGGAAGAGTAAAATAGGCTTATCATAGAATTAGAGGTTGGGCATATCAGAGCAAGATGCACATTTACAAGATTACAGAATGCCTTGGGCAGTTTTACTGCTCCTGGATGCAGAAGTTGGGTCATTGTTTAGTTCAGCTCTTGTTCAGAAAACCAATCTTTTATTCTGGATAAATCAGAATACAGCTATCCACTCCTCCCCCCTGCAAGAATGCTATACATCTTGGCTAATGAACAGGTCCCTCATATAATCATCTACCACATGTGAAATTATATTTTCCTTCACAGATACATCTCCCAGCTTAAAAGCCACCGTTTTAATGACATTAGAGGAAAACTGCCATGCTTACTTTTGATATTTACCTGGCTAAAATTATTGCAGTGTAATACAGATGTGTTTGTGTCATACATATAGTCTAACTGACCCAATAATCTCCATATTCCCACTTATATTTCATACATCATGACACGTGATAATTTAACTGTGGCCATTCATTTCCTAAAAAGAGGAAATCCATGTCAAAAATTTGATCTTTCCACTTCAGGTAAAAGATATTCAGGGTGGGGATGTAAGGTGGGAAATAGTTTGTGGCAAGAGTCTTAAACTCAGTTTACCTTAGGGCTAGCACCAGTCCTCAAATCCTTCAGTGGACCAGTGGGTACCTCCCCTCTGGCAAGGCTCCAGAGGGGGTCTGCATGAGTTCCTCCCCTCCACGCATATCATGGCCCTCCTGCTGATCTGCATGCTTTCCTTCCACACTTCACTTGAAGTGACTCACATGCCAGCAGCCATGCATGAACCAGATATGGAACTACTCAGGACACAGATGTCACTCAGGCCAAGATTCTGAACCCCCGGATTATTGTTTTTTTTCTGTGTGTGTTTATTTTTGTTGATTGCTTTTTTTAACTGAATTTCGTCCATTTCAGTGCATGCTAATTAAGGGTAACAATTTCCAGATATGATGATGTTTTCTTTCACAAGCCAGTCTTGTTGGTGATGAGGTTCCATATTTGGCAAAAGAAATTGGGACTCCCTGTATCAGTACAAACAATCCATCTAAAAGCAATACAAATAAGATACAAAAATTCAAAATTTAAAAAATGCCGATTTACATAGAACAGGGCAAATCCTGTCCATACAAATAGATCTTGTAATTTAAAATGAAGTTCACTAAATAAAGTATCTCCTAGATAATTGAAGGAAACTTTTTGGAGGTGAGTCTACCCTATTAGTTATGGAAAGCTTAAACCCCAGAATAGCTATGACATCAGTAGAGAATTAATACAAATGATGGGACATTAGCTGTTATTTGGGAAGCAGACCATTTAGGATAGTGCAATTAAAGGAGTTATAAACTGAACAAAGTCTTATGTGAAGACTTCAGAGAACTCTTATTCACTCAAGAGATGAGACAGTGCCATCTATGCTAGCTGTAGAGTCTTCTTTGAGGGTAGTCACAGGTAAAGCTCATTGCAGTGACCTTCATGTTACAAAGACATGGACTGGTATTATAGGCTCCGCCTCAAAGAGGAACACTCAGCCGCTGTACGAGTCATAGAAAAGAAATTGCACAATTTGCCAATACTGAGATTCCAGTAGCTGTGATGGATAAAAAATGTCCCTGAGAACATAATCCATCTTGACAATGCTGGAAAAGGCATACACCTCCATTAAGAAGATGAGCTTATAGTCTCCACCCATTTCTTTAAATGTGTCACCGTTTTTATGATATATTTTTCAGTCTTATTTAGTTTGAGCCTAAGACAGATTACATCTGGACTCCTCCCTAAAAATTGTTGGATAAACTGGTATTTGGTTCTTATCCACAAAGAGACATTTTCTTTAGTTCTTTCAATAGGACAATCCACAATAATGTTAGTGGGTGTTTCGCCTGCATACAAACTTTCAAAAATCAGTGTCGCTGCCCTTCAGTTGGTGTCATTTGTCATAGCAGTTGACTTTGATAGATCTATGACAAATTAACATCACCTGAGGATTTGTCCCAATATTGTTTTTGACATACAGGTTATGATGACAGGAGATATGTGACACTATGCTTTGAACATTCTTGTTGATAACCACTCCTTTCTTCCCCGTGCATGTCATTCCTGGAATCATGTGTCTCCCAGTTCTCGGTGAAAAAGAAGAAAAAACACTTTGTGCCAACTTCTAACTTCCTGAAGAAATAATTAACAATGAAAAGGACTTTAGTCACTACAGAAAAGGCACTTCTGCTAACACTTCTAAAATGTCCCTTAACCATGTTCTCCTACTTACTTTGTAATGATTGCATGTTTTCCCTTTGGGCCCACTAAAGTATTTAATTGCAATTACACTCATTTACATAGCAGATGAAGCTAATTGCTGGTATTAGTTACCAAATGTATGCTTGTATTGTGAGGGTAAAAAAAATGCCCTACAGAAAAGAAAATGACTATGCCTCTAATTAAGGAGCTATGAGTCAAAGTGAGCTTGTTCAGAGATGTAAATATAGAATCAAGGGCTTTCTGAACTCTGGAGTACAATTTATTACACCAACCAATTCCCATATTCCAGAAATAACATTGGCAGACTTAATAACATATACAGTGTTCTATATTCACTTTCTCAAATACTGTGCTGATGGGCTCAGTATAAGAACTTAGATTCTAGATTTCTAATGTGTTGCTAGACATAAATGTAGTTACCTTATAATGGTGTTATGGTTACATTGAGCTTACTTTATAAAGCTATCCCATCACTGCCTTTTCATAAGTGCAGCCTCTCTCATTGACTGATGGGTGGGCCTGATTTGGCACTCAGATACACCCATGCAAGTCAGGAGTAACACCAATGAAGGGAATGTAAGAGGAGAATCAGGCCCAGTCTCTGGTGACTCTGTGAGGATTCTTGTAATCTAAGTTGAATTTAGTGAACCACATAAGTAGCGATGTGCAGTGGGGAGAGGTGTCATGAAGAAAAGTGTCTGTGAGTTCAAAATTAATGCACTATCCTCCTTCTAAAATACCCCTTTTCCATGATGCCCACAAAAATTAAGTAATGAATAGATGGCTGTGCCAAGATGACTGCCTATCAAGCTGACCAATATTGCTCCATTGTCTCCATGTACTGTCCTGTCTGTGTCCAATCTATTGTTACTTGTCTTGTACTTAGATTGCAAGCTTTCTGGGGCAGGGCTCATCTTTTTGTTGTTTTTGTACATCACGTAGCACAATGGGGAGATTAGGACTCTTAGGCATGGCAGTAATACAGATACATAATAATATAGGTTAAGACATGTTAGACTTCATCTTGCATCTCTTAGACTCAGATCTAAATTCACCCTTAAGTAAATCTGGGGAATTTAAGTTGGGGTAAAATGTACAGGGTGGGTCAGAAGATATAGTTCACACAAGATATGCCTATTTAGACTCTCAATAGATTTACTTAGATTCTTCTTTCCTCATATTCTACAGTATCTTAATTTACTTCCGTGGCTCTACATTTCATCAACAAATACTAAGCCACCTCTAGCCTCTTGCCCCTTCCCCTCCCAAAAAAATGCATTAAATAAAATGCTCAAATCTTAAGATATGCTGGTTTTTAGTTCTGTTGCCCTTTATCTTGTGGAGACACTTGCTCCTGTGCAAAGTGTGTTTAAGCTGAATATAAACTACACCATCTGCACCAGATAGATGACTGAACAAAATTCAGTGCAATGGAGAATCTATTGCTTTATTAATGTTGCCATTACTGGATGCTGCTCTGTGATAATATTCCTTTCTGCTGAGCTCAGTTACCTACACAAGTCATTTTATTAACCAACACTGGCTGTCTGCCAAATATCAGCCTCTCCTTAGTTTTTTTGTTAAACAGGGGAAAAATCCCAAGCCATCCAAAATGCATTCCATAGATGCCATAGCCTCTCTTCCCTAAGTGCATAGGTTGTTTTGTTTTGTTTTTTAACATAGACTTTTTGAGGACTAATCCCAAATGGAATGATGACAGATATCAGAAAGTGTCATTTTTCAAACTTGTGTGAAAACCCTTTTCAAGCTTCTTGTGTTTCATCTCATTTCTGGAGCACTCATGCAGCTTCATTACTGAATATACATGCAAAATATAAACAGGACATCTATTCAGATAGGAGATCCCAATATGCTGAAAAAGACATGCTTTAGTTCTTGCGCTCTTCTGGAAACAATCTCAGCCTTCCACAAAAAGATTGTGTAGCTGGGAAGCCTGTCTGCTAAAGTGGGATATAAACACAGCCCTTAAAACAAAAACAAATTCTAATCTTATTGCCTGATTTGTTGCTACATTTCAGGATAATTATCCCTGCATTACAGCAACCCCTGCAAGCTAATATTGTTGCCTACTCTACATGACCTCAGCCTATTAAGCATGTCCAATAATTAAGAGGTGAAGCCAATATATCAGAGCTGCCAGTCGACACGCGATATGTGAGATAGTTTACACACCGCAGTATTTGAAGCATTGAGTCCCCCATTTGCTACTGGACCTGAGTTGTTGTTCAGCTCTTTGTCATGCTGTATTTATCTGGAAAGATTTTAATCCCCCTAACCCATAAATATTAAAACAAATCTAGCAAGTCTCTAAGGTGAGAACATATTTATTTTTCACACTGACTGACCAGTGAACTAGCAGGATACCAAGTTTATTCATATAGAAACACTGTGCTCCAGTGGTCCCCATAAACTTCCTAACAGCATGGCAACAATGGAGTTAAGGTCATAACGCTGCAAGTGCCTCCATGACCCCCTGAGAGAGTGTGAGGTAGTGGGCAAGCAATACACCAGGCCATACACTATGGTCCTCCACTGGTGGCTGTGTTTGGGCTGGGGGTGACCCCTACTGGCTGGTATCTGTAGCACGGCCCAGCAGTCACGTAGGCAAAAACCCCAACCTGTCCAACTGGTTGAGGGCAGGGAGGGAGACAATAGGAGGGAGGTGAAGATGAACTCCAGGTTTCGGGGGAAGGGACAGTTGCTGGCTGGGAAAGATGAAGGGAAGATCCTTAGCTGAGGCCTGAGGGTCTAAAGGGTAACAATGGACCCCCTAATCCAAAGGGTCTGAGGCATCCTGGCCCTAACTCCTGAAATTACATCACGTCTATGCTGTGCTGTATCCCGGAGCAGCAATAAACCCTCTCTATTCTACTGGCTGGTGGAGTCTATTCTTGCTGCTATGGGGGTGCATGATTAAGAGGATCCCCAACTCGTCCCGTCACAGAGAGGGACCTCCACCATGGCAGGGAGGGATTTGCAGAGAGGATTCTGTTAATATATCTGGGGATTCACAAGCCAAGTGAGAGGGGTGTATTATGCTAGTGTCATCCTCGGCCTGCCCTTTTCCTGACTGTTTCTCACACATCAATTCCAGGAGTCTCAGCCACTTCTGGGACACTACCACAGAAACAGTGTAGTCTCCCTCTGTGTAACAGTGAAGGGAGATGCCAAACACCAAAACAAGGTGAGTGAATCTTATACTGCAACTCCTAAATTGTGGGACAGTGGCCTGACCAGAGACTAGGGGCCCAGGAGTGGGATTGACTCTGCCACAATACTTAACCATCATATTTTTAAGAAGAGACCCATGTGTAACAAGCATTCAGTAATGTAAGACATACACACTGCATTTTCATATTCTTTAATAATATTTACTTGACTATCAGTAGACTGTTGTGAAGATTAGTTAGCAAAAGTACATTTTAATGTGCTAAGTAGCAGCAGCATTACCGTACCTCAGTTCAGCACCTGTTTTGACAGTGAGACTTAAATAAGTAATAGTAAAATAAAAGAGCTATTTGATTGATTGTTTGTTTAGTCCAACAGCCTAATTATTTTCCATTTCATTTTTGAAGTTCTTCACATATCTGTCAAATCTGCATTGGGGGAATTATCTCCATCACATCTCTATTATTTCTGCCATCATTTTAATTCAGTGGATTATGAGGAATTGGATATACAACAAACAGCATTAGTAACATCCAAGCACCTTTTAATTAGCTAGGGAGCCAGGACTAAGGGTGTTTAGCAGATGGCAGAGAGACCGAAGTGGTGGAAAGAATCTGGGACAGGGAATACAGCAGCAGAAGGA
This sequence comes from Apalone spinifera, assembly GCA_030068395.1. NCBI lineage: Eukaryota > Metazoa > Chordata > Testudines > Trionychidae > Apalone > Apalone spinifera. Next base: position 51,247,615 of record CM057848.1, on the reverse strand, counting down.
TTTGCAACCAAACCTCCAGATAAATCCAACAATGTAGTCCCCCTGACATGAACAGTGATATCCAGAAAGGGAGCATAATGGTATAGCCACAGATTCAGGACAAAATGCCCTTCTTTAGTAAATCCCTAGAGAAACACAGTATGGAAACAACCTATCTCCGCCCTAGGAATGGGCAAAGCCTAGATGCAGTGACCTTTATGGTTTATACCTCTTTTTAATCATAGAAGATGTATTAATATCTTGATATTGAAGCCACGAGATTATACCTGTCCCTGGAAACTTGACTGGATTCACTCAGCTATGATTGACAGAAGCAAGTTTCAATTGCAATATATTTACCAATAGTTGGAGATGAAGAAAGGATGCAGGAGTGCATTTCTGATATCATCTTAGAATAGAAGACACAGTGATCAAGCAAATATAAAATTTAAAAGCTCTTAAAAATGAGTGCGGTAATTTAAAATAGAGTCTTGGGAGCCATGTCCAGAAGGAATCTGGATCAGAACAGCCATGCAGACAAGCAGGAGACAACATCTGGCAGAAAAATTAAGGACTCAAAACTGGGAGGGATAAAAGAGACCATATGGATGGCATGGAATGGGAAGTCCATCATGGCAAGAAGGTCTCCTGTGCTGGGACTCCATTTACCTTAGTCTGTCCTTGCAGATGAATAATGTTTAACACCTAAATTCTCCTGTGATAGCAAAAACAGTATCTCTTTTGAGATCAGCATCCAAGTCAGAAAGAAGCTTTTTGCCTTCGTTATAGATGCTGATAATAATTTTATGAATATGGAATTGTTTGAGTCCCTGCTATGGAAAACAGTCAATAACAATAGCTTATAATACTACAGATCATGTTCTTCACTTAAATATCCATAGGGACTGTTGTTCAAAACAATTAAAGTGTGCTTGAAAGAGGCAGAATGGAATCACAAGCGTGTTTTAAAAAGCTGTTCATAGAAGCTTTAAACTTAGTGTGAACTGATTTGGAAAGCATCAGTGGAGTCAATGTGATGTTCTGACATTGTATAGGTTTCTGTTTCCTTGCATGGATATAATAAAAAGAAAGGAAGAAATAATTTAATCAGAGAGTTTCGGAGAGTTAGAATAAAATATATCAGTGACATACTCAAATATCAAGAAGAGAAGCATTGCAACTACAACAAAGATATTTCTCTATGATCTAATAGCTTACAACAGTCTGCTAAACACAATCAGTGAAACAATAGTATCTGTAATAGTGACATCTGGGACTCTCAGTTATACTCCTGACATTATTTTGCCAAATTTCTCTTTTACTGTTGTGACAGAAAGGGATCTCTGAGGTATAGCATTGCATGAGCTGAGGGAAACTTATAAAGTGTGGAGTAAATTTGGTCACATTTCCCTGTAGGAGTCAAACTAAGTAATCAGACATTCAGCCACCCCTAGTGCTAAAGAGTCTGTAAGAGATAATAAACTGAATTATATGATGCTAAAGGGAAAAGCTGAGAACTGATACTAAGGATTTTTATGTACACAAGGATATAATTCATGCAACAAAAAAGACATTAAAATGAATTCAGACTCTGAAGTCTGATTTCAGCTCAGATAGCACTACTATGCATTATGGGCCTGATATTTAGACACTTTGAGCACTCACAGGTTAAAACTGAAGTCAACATGAGCTGCAAGTGCTCAGCAGTCTGAAAATCAGTCACTAAGACCTGGTCTAAACTACATGGGAAGGTTAAATATGATATGCAATTCCAGCTATGTACATTTTATAGCTGGAATCAACACATATTACATTGCATTTCCGCACTGTCCACACAGCGGGAGGCTGATGGGAGAAAACACTCCCATTGACTTCCTTTACTCCTCACGAGGAGCAAAAGTACCAGTGCTGATGAGGGCACTCTTTGGGTATGCCTACACTACAGTGTTATTTTGAAATAGCTTATTTTGAAATAATGCATCTACACACAAAATGAATTTCGAAATAGCATTTTGCTATTTCGAAATAGCGCATCCACACTGAGTGGACTCTGAATTGCATTTAAGGCTGGCCGGAACCAGTTCCAGCAGGGCACCAGGTCAGGACTTACTGTGTGGGGCTTCTGCCTGAGGCTATCTAAGGTCTGTGCTTAAAGGGACTCCCCCCTCCCCCCCCGACAGACAATTCTCAGGTTTCCCTGCTTGCTTGTCAACCTCGATGAGAGACAGCAAAGCATTTTGTCTCTGCATGCTCTGGTTGCCCTCACTCGGGACACCACAGCACTCTGTAACATGGAGCCAGAGCTGCCCCTGCGCACTCTGGTGCTTCTCGTGGACATGTTGCTGTGAGCCTGTTGCACTTTCTGCAGGTTGCCATCCAGGAGGTCCATCCCCCGATGTCAGTATCCAGGAGGCCCTGCGGGAGAACTTCCACCCTGAGGAGCACTAAGA
>CM057848.1:51224846-51245086 GCA_030068395.1 Apalone spinifera | reverse complement strand
TTGAGGAGGAGGGTGTGAAGGTTGAAGAGGGACAGGCAGGAGGGGGAGAAGGAGTGGGAGGAGGAGCGGATGCTGGGGAGGCAGCTGGCGCTGGAGCAGAATGAGGCAGCATGCTCTGCACCAGGATCTGCAGATGGGCACAGATGGCATGACCATGGGCAAGCAGCTCCCGCTGGAACTCCCATTCGTCGTGAACCCACTGCTCCATGGTGTGGTGCATGGCTTGGTACCCCTGGTGCTGGTCTTGGTACCCCTGCAGTGTTGCAGTGGACTTGCTGAGCCCTCAGGTGCAGGAGGATGTCCCGGGCAGGCTGGTGCACCATGCACATGCAGCTGGTGCGACTGTGGAGAAAGAAGAGAAGCGGTCAGTTCTCCCCGGAGACACAGTGGGTGAAGCCCAGCCCCCCTCTGCAAGGTGAGGATGAATGTGCTCTGCACTGTCAGAGCCACTGTGCTTGCACAGAGGCCATTGTCGGAATATCCCCAGGAATGGGAGCTGCCCCAAGAGCGCACCCATGCCCCTGTGCTATGTATAGTGCGGCTGAGGTGGGGGGGAGATGTCCCCTGCCTCTGTGTAGAGAGGGCTTGTGAAGGGAGGGCGTCCTGCTGTGTCCCGCCTTGGGGTCAGGAGCATGTCAGGTCTCTTCACACAGGCATGTGGCTATCAGGCCATGGCCCTGTGTGGCACGCAGCTGGAGCCACCTGGCCAGGGGTGGCATGGCATGTGCTCGCACGTGCACAAGTTGCTGCGTGATGTGTGGTAAGCAAGGCCCATGTGCGTGGTCCCTGGTCTCCCTCTTCCTCCACCTCCCCCCCTGGGAAGGGGACAGTGATGGCACTTACATGGTGTGGCCTCCCCGGACGACCCTGGTGACTCCGCTGCTGTGACAGCTCGGGGGTCCGGCTGGTGTGGCACCTCTGTGGTGGCTCCTTCTCTGTGCCCTGGTCAGGGCCCTCCAGTCCTGGATCATTGGTCCCCAGGGTGGTACGGACCGTCCTGCCCCCCCATTATGCGGTCCAGGGCGTTGAAGTAGGGGCAGGTGTCTGCCCCTGCTGAGGAGCTGCCCTGAGTGGCCCTGGTGTATGCCTGCCACAGCTCCTTGATCTTCATGCGCACCTGTTCTTGTGTGCGCGTGTGGCCTTTGGTGTCCATGGTGACAGCTATGGGTCCGTAGACAGCGGCGTTCCTCAATCTAGTGCAGAGATCATGGACATTGGAGGTCTCCCCCCAACCTCAATGAGGTCCATGATCTCTGCACTAGTTCAGGAGCGTGCCCACCATCTCCGGCCCCTGGTTGGCTCCTGGGACTGGGCGGGGGACAGCTGGCTGGCACTGGCTGCCCAGCTCATTCTCTGGCCACTGGGTGAGGGGCAGTCACTGCTGGCAGGCCTGGCTCTGGCATACAGTGTAGCCAGAGTCTACCCCTTTAAGGGCTCCAGGCCTGGGGGAGAAGAGAAGAGTTTTCCTGGATTGGCCCAGAGTGGCCACCAGGGGAAACTGGGAAGGGCTGGAGGCCCCCTATTTCGGAATAAGTGTTTACACAGCGCTTATTTCGAATTAGGTATTTCGAATTTAGCGTTATTCCTCGTTGAATGAGGTTTTCCAAATTCAAAATAAGCACCCCGCTATTTCAATTTTATTTCGAAATAGCGGTTTGCCTGTGTACATGCTAGGAAAGTTAATTCAAAATAACAGCTGTTATTTTGAATTAATTTTGATGTGTAGACATACCCTTTGAGTTCAATCTAGCAGGTCTATAGTGTACATGAGATAACCTTTTATCAATTATATGTTTAATGATGCCCGTGAGTCAGTAATGGTTCAACATATATGTGCTATTAAACATTCTTATTTTCTTTGAGGAGCTCTCCACCTGCTGAAAAAGATGTATGCTTAGATAAATCACACATGACTTATGTATTTAGATATGGGATATGATTATTGACCCATGAATAAACAGAATCAAATCAAGAGTAGAGATTTTTTAGAATCAAAGTTGTCTTCTCAAAGAGGATTTTTTAATTAAATGTTCCACTTTATTGCAGTTTCAATATTCAGTCTATCAACTTAACTTACACATGAAAAGGCGGCAAACTGTGTGGTATATTTATTTCTTGTATATTTTTCAATAATAAATATGTACAAAAAAGCACCGTTAGCTGAAGATGTTATCAAAAATTAAAAATACAATACATCAATACTAAAACTCTCAAATCAGGAGGTAACAAACCAAAGCACATTAAGCCCAAGCAAAACCTATCTTTATCCCACATACCTCAGCTCTTTTCATGTTCCTTTCTCTCCAACAGCCTGGAGAAACCAATGGGGCTTGCAGCATAATCCATAGGTAAAGATATGCGAGCTATTTCCAATCCAAGGAGAGAGTAACTGCCTATTGTGAAGGCCTGTCATGGACGATGAGTTCCGTTTTTGGCAGCTCCTTCTGATTTATTGTACCAAAAGGAGTCCAGTTTGTTTGCTATCAATGAACAGAAAAATATCACACAGAAAGATTCTCTCAGGGCTAGTCTACGCTACTGTGGGAGAGTGATCTAAATTATGCAACTTCAGCTACATAGCTGAAGTCGATGTACTTAGATCTGTTTACTGTAGAGTCCTCACTGTAGTATGTTGACTGGAGATGCTTTCCCATTAATTCCCCTTTGTTTCTCATTGAGGTGGAGTAGCAGAGTCAATGGGAGAGTAATCAGCATTCAATTTATCACATCTATACTAGACATGATAAATCAACCCTCACTGGATCAATCACTGGCCAACTGTGTTCCAGCCCATTGTGAAGCTTTCTCAAGAGGGTTTAAGTCTTTATAGGTTTAAATCTCCACTTGAAGAGTATGCAGCTCCACCAGCTATACTTCCCATCTGTCCCCTCTCCAGCCCGACAGCCCTCCCTGGTAAGGCTTGTATATGAGTAACAAAGAGACCCCCTGAATGGAAGTGGGTGAATAACAGGTTTTTCACATGGGCTGTAATTCTGAAAATAAAAGACAAAAAATATTTCTGATTGACCCAAAAACTAAACATTTTGAAAGTTTCAGATTATTATTATTATTATTATTATTATTTTATTTATTTGGGGGTTGAACAAAATGTTTAATTTTGACAAAATCAATTGTGATTGTTTTTAAACATTTTTATTGTTGTTAAAAAACATTAAAAGACATTTTTAAAACATCATTTTAAATGGAAAAAATCAAAGCACTTCATTCAGAAAATATCAAAATGAAAGATTTGTAGGTTAGAACTGTTTTTAGGGGTTTTATTTTTTTACAATTGGCAAAAATTACACACATTTGCAAAATGTTTTTGTGTTTCCAGATCATCATTTTTAACTGAAAAACAAAAGTTTTGTCTGAAACATTTCACTGAGGTGTACTCTGAGCTGATGCTATTCAGTGAGTCTGGCAAGGCAGACACCCTAATGCCCACTGTTTGTCTTTTGGCTATACAGCAGAGGGAAACCATAGAGCAACAATGAATCTGACCTGAATCTGCACACAGTTGCTCAAGTCTGAACCAGTGTAAGTGAGATCCAAATTAGGCCCAGGACATTTTGCTAAGATCAAGCTGAGTTTTGATTCAATATCTGATATACCCACTATCTGGGGAGTACAGTATATCCTGCTCTGGGAGGAGGACAGACTTTGACAATCTCATAGCTCTTTTCCATTTCTATAATCACATCCTATGAACCTAAATAATAAATATGTTTACTGATAAGGGAGGTTACAGCATACACTGTGGTTACTGCATTGTCTCTTCTGTTGCTGATTGGTGAGAAAGAGAGATAGAAGAAGAGACATTTAAAGGGTGTACTTGATAATGCAGTACTTTGAGTCCTTTGTGATAAATCACCATATTTGAGGCAGATAAGTATAAGGATAGCATCTAATCACTTCAGTACACTTTATCCGCCTGGGGAGGATAAGAAGTGCTGTGGTAGATTTAGAATGTTGGCAGTATTTTACATGAAAAGGCAAAGGAAAATAAAAGTTGGTCTTTTAACAAAACATGATTTTAGAAATTTTGGGGACAGATTCCTGTGTTTTATATAAACCAGATATATATGCATACATATAAGTGATTATATTTAAAAACCATTCTGTTCTTTTTTCCCAGGTCGACTGGGGGAGGGAAGGAAGGAAGGAAAGAGAGCAGTATGGAGAATGTTAAAATAGCTCACTTGTTTTTCACTGAGAGGACAGATGGTGTGCAAGTTAAAAAAATAAATCCCCATCTAAAATAGTATACCAGCTGTACCATAGTTGGTGTCTATATGAAAGGCAGCATGGTCCATTGGATAGGGCATTGGTTGAGGAGCCAGAGGTTCTGTTCCTATCTCCCCCACTAACCTGCTGGTTGACTTTAGACAAATTAGTTGGTTCAGTTTCCCCATCTGTAAAATGAGGATACTGATCTTTTGTCTAAAGAGTTTGGAGACTGATAGATGAAAACATGATTTATAAGAACTACATTTTTGTGATGCGTGTGGGGGCCACACAAAGCACGTGAAACATTTTATTTCTTTGATCAATGAGCATAATGCTGACAAGAAGAAAATTCGGTGTACTTTCACGGAGGATATTTATTCTGGTTTGGACTTCTCCTCAGCAGCAATTCCTTAACATTCCAAGTTGTTACACAAAAACCAGGGATTTTTTTGGTGATATGGGCTAACAAAACTACCAAAATCATTTCACTCAATACTCAGTGCTTTCAGGATGTAATACTTAGACTTGAGATTGGGAAAGGTGTTGTCCTTTACAAATCAAAGGTAACTTGCAATGTGCGTGCTTCATATTTTTTCAAGAGGCCAAGTTTTCATTCTTTAAATATTTTTGTCCTGCAAAAAATGTTTCTGTAATGCTTTTTTACTCTCCTTTCAATTGCTTTGCTAGCCATACTCTCTAACATGCACAGGCAGGACATGCAGCCATTATCTACTTTCAGAAAGGCTTTCATACTTTTTTCCCCAAGTGATTGTCATTGTCCTGAATCCCAGGGAAAAGTTGATAGAATCACTGTGCTCACAATTTAATCAGAAGAAGCCAATCTCCACAATTCCACACATGAGTCACAATATAAAAAAATTCATGATTTATGTCTTTTGCAAAAGAATGCGTACTAGCTGCAGAAATTACCTTTGGTTTGATTTGTCATGACTTTTCAAAACACAAGAGGACTCTCTCACATTGCCAGGGAATTTTTTTCAATCAAGCCTCTATGAAAAAACCATGTTAAATGTTCAATGTTAGCACTGTATCTAACATTGTGCCCTTCTCAAAGCTCAGGAATTCTAATGACTTTGAAGTTATGGCATGAAAGCAAGTAACTGGGATGTTTTGTGTTGCAATGAATTTATTCTCTGTGTACTGACCTCTGAGCCCTGGTCTACAATAGGGCTTTATTTTGAAATAAGCCCCCTAAGGTTGAATTTATAAGTGGAGCATCCACACTGCCAAGTCCATTATTTTGAAATAATGGGCTGCAGAATTTTAAATCTGTACTCCTGCTTTTTGTCAGGAATAACACTAATTCTGAAATAGTTATTTCAAAATAATAGTGGTATGGATGCTCGAGTGCCGCTATTTTAAAATTACTCAAAGTAATTCAAACTAATTACTACTCAGTGCTTCCTGGGGGTCTAAGTCCGAGGTAGCGCATCCACACTAATGAAGCATGCCTCAGACTAATTTCAAGGCTTCGCTGTAGTGTGGACTCACTAGTTTGAATTTGTTTTATTGGGAGTCATTAAGTCAAATTTAGTAATTTCAAAATTATTTCCTAGTGTAGGCATGGCCTGAATGTACATCTCATCTTTGTTTACTATGTATGTTTGGGTGGGGGGGAAACATGGCATAATATCCAAGATGGGGGATGAAGTAAAATATTCATTCTGCTTTCTCTTTGTTTTTGCATAGAGACTTAGACCGTGGAGAATCATAGCCAATCTAGTGATTTAAGCCTGAGAAAAAAGAGTGTAAATCTATCATTCCATCTCTTCTACTTTTTCTTCTAAAATAAAGATTCCCTACACCAAAATACAGCATATAAATATGGCAAGAGGGATTAGAGAACTTCTTTAGTGCTGGAGTGGTGATATAGATAAATGTTTGTTAACTAATTTGCTTCATATACTGGTGATTTCTGGGGATATTAAAAATGCAGTGGCATTAATCATAAAACAAATAACTACATGGATTTTTAAAAAAATATTATTCATTCTGTTAAATAATTTCATCATAAATTAAATGGCATGAATGTTTAAAACTACCTATGTGGGATTTTACTAAGGATATGAAGGTGATTGTAGTTACACATGAAGCCAAACTTTTTAAAAATGTACAGGGACATTATATCAGTAAACATAAAAATAACTACAGAAAACTTTGTTATTGTTGCTGTGGTATTTGAGATGAAGATGTATCTAAAAATGGCTTACCAGACTGAAGACATTCCAAATTATGATTAGGTAGGAATCTTCATTCTTCAGATAAAAGGCACATCTTGGGAATTACACTGCACAAAGCAAGATATGCAAATATTTTGGCCCATCATTCTTTCTTCTCATCTTTTCTTCTTTTTGAACAAACTAGATCCCAAAGTAGCTTGGAGGATACTTATTTATGTGCCTGCTAGTTCAGGTCCCACATACCAATTCATCATGTTCCTGCCTTGTGCCATCTGTCGTAAATGAATAACTCTGCCTGCAACTTTCTGAAGTATGTGTGGTTGCTATTATGTAGATTAATGCAAAATATATTTAAAAAACTTAACAACTATAGAATGCTTACATGCCTAACCAGCCTCAGTCAAAATCTATCATTTAATGTGCAACATATGTGATTATCTCTCCAAAGCACAGGATAAAGTTAGGCCTACGTTATACTAAGACTTGTATATATTTGTTGACCTCATTAACTGCCACAAATTAGTTATTAATTGACACAAGGTGTGAGAAACAGGTTGGACCTCTTTAGTCCAGCACCTTAGGGATCTGACTGGTGCCAAACAAGATAATTTGCTGCACCACAAGAGGTTAATATTGTTTACCAGCATTATCAACACCTCCATGGCTTACTGGGCTCTTAGAAGACATTTAGTAGTAAATTAGAGTTAAATAATAGCACAGAACACTGAGCGCCAGGACTTTTAGCTGTAAACAACCTTTATGGGACTGTGGAAAAATTGGCCACACCCATAATAAGTGGACGTCCAGCTAACTGAAGTCATGTCAGATCATGGATGTTCCTGGACCAAAGAGTGCCAGAGTAGAGCAGTTCAACCTGTACTGCTATTTCAAAAGCTTCAGAGGGGTAGTCAAGTTAGTCTGTAAGAGGAAAAAATTAAAAAACAACAAATAGTCTGGTAGCACTTTACAGACTAACAAAACATGTAGTATCATGAGTATCAAGCCCACTTCTTCAGATGACCGGAGTGTTGGATGTCCAGAACCAAGAATAAATGGGGGAAGGGGAGGGGGGAATAGCAAAAATTGGATGGGGGGAGAAAAAGAGGCAGTGGATAGATAAGTTTCAAAGGGAAAGCCGAGCAATGACACTTGCAACTTGAAATCACATGTACAATCTTTTTATTCACATACACGGAGAGACTGTAAAATAAAAAATATTTGAAATTTGAATTTTGTAGTTCTGAGTTTACAATTCCTGGCAAATAATTTACTTGACATATTTCATCTCCCCTCCCCCCCCATTTGCACAAGATTGGGGGATTTTCCAGAAGATTTATTAATTTCTTCACTGAATAATTCCTCACCTACTGTTCGTTAACCAAGCTCTACATGAGTGCAGTATTTGTTAGTCACATTCACAACCCAGTGTTGTTTTGGAGTCATGCTTTGATAACTTACATAGCAAAGCACCACAACAGAAATTTCAGAGAGCAAATTTTACAACTGAATATATGAACTGAAAATTGCTTTTGGTGACTGTCCAAACAGTCAACCCAAAATGCTGCTTCTCATAAATATAAACTTGCATGCCAAAAATCTTTACAGAAAGTAAACAAAAAGAAAAGAGGTTGTGAACACAATAAATAAAAATTCATTTGCACATTTGAAAGAACATTGTTAGAGATTTAACACCACAGGCTAATCCTGGCCATAGTGCTTATTAGCACAAGTAGTCTATTTGTTTTCAGTGGCATTAATTGAAGGAGTAAGTATTCCATTTGTAAAGAAAGGTTTACATCAGACTTACAGATAGACATTGTTTAATTTACTGGCAGATGATCAGTACTTCATATTGTCTGTGCACATAAGTGAATGGAATAGATACCTGATGCATCAGTAGTTCATCAATAATATATGCATGAATTACAGACCCACAAAAATATCTCTATTTTATTCAGGTTTTAGTTCTTTTAATCTCTCTGTTCAGAACATAATCATCAAGGCTTTAAAAGTTTCCCACCCTGATTGTGCAGTTAGTTGAAAATAAAAAGATGGCAGAAATTCATGAAGCTAAAGGAAGAATGGTATACTACAGTAACTTAACAGAGCTAATGAAGTCTAAAGAAGAATGCCTTAATCATTTCAGCATCTCACGTCAGCTACAAAAATTCAATTCCAGGCTATCAGTTTTGATAAGCAGCCTTCCTCACCGATGAGGCTATAAGATGATAATGTCATTCAATAACTCTCACACCCTTTCCTGCTATTTGTCCAGTGTAGGAAACTAAGGATTTTCTTGTCGTGTGGACACAACGGAAATATCCAGCAAGTAAATACTGACCCTCGCATGCAAACAGGTCCATATCCTTTTTCCGCTTGACAACTTCCTTCCTGCCTGCTAGGAACAAATCTACTCTTCATTTTTCCGGAGTTCTTTATACAGGCTACTCGGAAAGCCCCTGGGAAGGAGACAAACATTTTATTAATGTAAACTTCATCTAACAGCTGGATACAGGCAGCCAGGCCCAGATTACCGTAAAGACTTGTTTTCTTCTTTTAACTATAGTAACACTGCAGCTGAGTCATTAAATACTCTATGCCAGAGACTAACATAAAGAGTTTACTGAGAAGTCTGGCTCTCAGCTTAAAAAAAAAAAAGCATATTTGCATTTTTAACATTTTGTGAGAGTATTTTCTGAATATTTTTGTGCTTTATAATTTATTTATTACTTAAGTTAACATATTATTTATTCATAATACAGAGAACCTTGGCCAGCAAGAGTGCTTTAGATATGCAAGTGATAATGATTTTGTTTAATTTATTATATTGGACTAGATTGAGGCTTAGCTCTAAGCCCTGGCATCAGATTTTGTGTAACTGTTCTGATCTAGGAGCAACTCAAGGAATGAACTAATTCACAGTTCCTGTCGTTCTCCCTACTTGCTCCCAGGAGAAGTTATGCAGGGCTCGTCTACATTTTGAAATGCTGCAGCCACACTGATGCAGCTGCGCCACGATAACATTTCAGTAGGCCCAGCCTCAGGAGTGCTTCTCCCATTGGCATAATTAATCCACTTCCCTAAGAGAAACCATCCCATCATCACAGCATTGTCTACATCAGGAGCTAGGTCACTCTAACTGAATCATGCAGGGCTGTAGTTTTTCTACAGTGCTGAGTAATGTAGTTATAACTGACAGAAGTTGCTAGTGTAAATCAGTCTTTACTGGAGCCCTGCAAAGAATAGAGTTTGCTTGCTTTCTCCCAGCAAAGTGAACCCACAATGAATTTCCTTGGTATATGTATAATTGGTGACAACAGTAGGTGCAAGCTAGTGGGGAGTCAGGCCTATCCTGTCTTGTTTCTATTAGATGTTTGATGACATCAGAAATGTCCCATGAATTTTGACCAATTTCTCATTTTGTGCTTAGGTGAATGTTCATGCTGGTTTCTCAAGAGTGTTGCTGACCAAAACTGAAATACAAACATATTCACAGAGATGAATGAGTAAACTTGTCCAAAGCTTTCAGCTACGGTGCCTGGCTCTAGCTAGTGCCAATATTCTTTCACTTTCATGAGCATTAAAATATAACCTTCCCCAAAATAGCAACATTATCAATAATTCTCTTTTAAAATGTATAGCCATAATGTTAGTTCTGGAGCTACTAATACTAAGCAATACCAATTTGTAGATTTCCATTATTGTCTACCATTTGTTTTATTATTACCAATAATTAATGTTGGATACTTCATTCATATTGGCTTCTGCTTCAGTTTGTGTGTTTTCATAACAGAGATGGACAGGCTTTGTGTCAATTAAACATAAAAGCCAAATTTCTTCTAATGTGGCATTTCAGTGCTTTCCTTTCGTTAATTATGTCTGACATTTTAATGAATTTTTTTCAAAGGAAAGAAAAATACAGCATTTTGAGAAAAAAAGAGCAGTTCACTTCATAATGGATTGGATTCAGAAACAGGAAGACTGAGACAAAATGGAGAATGGGGACATTCAATTAAATTAAAAGGTAGCAAATTCAGAACTGAGGAATGGAAATGCATAAAACTCACAATTCAAATATGGAACTCACTGCCATAGAAAACTAACGAGGCCAAGATTTTAGCAAGATTCAACAAAGGATTGGACAGTTACATGTATAAATGTGCCACTGAGACATTGGGCAGTCCAGTTACTCGAGTGATTACAGTAGCTTGCCAAAAAGTAGCTTTTTGATGATCTGACAAAGAATGAATATCTGTTCATAACATGGTCTACCTGGATGAAACCCAGCCTATTCTTCTTGTAAATGTCATCTGCTGCCTTCTTCATTCTATTCAGCATAACTGTAGCCAATACTTTTCCATGGATTGATGACAGTATGATTCCTGTCCAATTCATGCGTTCACTAAGATCACATTTTTTGGAAAGGCCATGATAAAACCATCTTTCCAGTCTTGTGACACCTATTTGTTCACCCATATTTAGCTACAGATTCTTGTTAATTGTCTAGTTAGAATATTATCTTCTAATGACCTTTATTACCTCTGCTTGGATTTTGTCAACCCTGGAACCTGAGCATTATCTTTGGACCTGAACATGGAATGGAAATGTTCTTACCATCATCTGATGTGTTCTTTGTGCATTATAAACACAGCACAACAAAGGTTAAATTATGTTTTCAATTACATTCATGCAATTTTGGAATAACTCCATTGACCAAAATTCTCCCTTCATTTACATCAATACAGTCTCTTTGATTGTTATGAAAACTACTGTGACAAATTTTGTACTGTAATTTACACTAGTGTATTATTATGTAATACACAATAGCCAAATTTAGACCACACATTGGCCACGTTTTGTTTAGCCACTTATTTGAGATCCGCAAGTTCAAGTCGTCAGTTGACTCATTTTCCTGAACACAAAGGTCACACAAATCTCTTTGAACTTGCTTCCTCATTCTCTGCAGGAGTTCCCTGGAAGAGCCCTTCTGTTCCACTTCTGCTTAGAAGGGAGTAGATTTAGCACTTGATTCTTTCAGCTTTTTCTTTTTTTATGTAGGGAAGTTGGTCTGAAATGCGGAAACTAACATCTGAAGAGCTCGAGCTTTAATTGTAGCAGAGACCTCTGATCAAAATAAGGATATGAATTGGAAGTAAATATTTATTTTCCAGCCATTTTCCAACAGTCTTAGATCCAAATGTCTGACTAGTAATGTACACGTGCAAGTTTTCAAATGAAGTATTGAACATCTATATATATTTAATTATACATTGAGATGAATGAACAATCTTGGTATTACACAGCCCTGAAATATACATACACATTATGGCTTAATTATATACAGACTATGTGCACATCTCACTACCCAGATTAGAGAGCAGGCAGTCCTGTTAATCACAGCAGTGGAGTCTTGTGAGTGAAATACTGGATGCCAAAATTCCCATTAACTTCAACAAAGCCAGGATTTCACGCCAGTTGTTTAGCCATAGTCGCTTATCTCAAGTCCAGGAAGAAACTGAACACATTTGAAATATCCTTAAAAGCCGTTTTTAGTTCTTATATAGCCAAATAAAAAGCAGGCTCTAGGAGCACATAAAATTGTAAAAACCTGAAAAATCTAGCTGAAAATTAATGAGCACTTTTAATTCAAGCTGTCCAGCTACAAAATGCTTCTCTAAAAAGGATAAAAAAGCAGACTCCAGTGTCCAACACTGCATGTGTATTATAGCTAAGTACATAATGGCTGCTCTATTTATCAGTACAGGTTTTCCACTATCTGAGCTGATCCTGCTCTTACTTAGTTTGGTGTAAATCAGGATTGATGTCAGTGAAAATTGAATGACATCAGTTTAAAACTGATGTTACAGCAGAAATAGGTCCATTGGGAAAGAAAGGCTCAATACAAAACTAAATTTTGTTCTATTCTACATTTGCCATTCAGAAAAAAGTAGTTAAAATTTCAAACTTAGCTGAAAAGAAATAAAAAAAGTTTATGTTCCTTTGAAGTATAGATCCTACCCAAACATAGACAATTTCAGGCCTCCAGCAGAAAGAAAGAAGATTGAGAGCTTTTGTAAAGTTTTGGGTTTTTTTAAACTTAAGTATCTTTTTACTTTTACTAGGTTCTGTCTTTTTACTTTGTGTATATATAGGAAGCTAAAATATTATGGAGTGGTGAAGACACTCACAATGTTTACAATCTCAGACAATAGCTATAAAACATAGTTTACCAGTTATTAACAAACCTGTAGGTATCAAGAATAATGTTTCTGCTCACCGAGCAACCAATAGAGAGATATTAAATTTTTGCAACAGCCAGATTGTTAATCTCCTCTTCAGGAACCTATTTCTTTTGTTCCCGTAAAAGGAAAGACACAAATGCAATCACAACATTATTTAAGATAAACAAATTTAAAAAATTAATAGCACTCTGATGTTAGTGCCATTGTTCTGGCTTCATTTCCCTTTGGTCTCTCATATGGATACAGTATTCTTCACTCCCTGTCTAAACTGTTTTGGATACCACTCCAGAGATGGCTGCATTTGAATACTACCCCAGAGGTTGCTGCATCTGAGTGGTGCTATATGTGCCTCTTTGGGCATGTCTACACTAGGAAATTATTTCAAAACAACCAAATTCAAAATAATAACTGTCAAAATAACAAAATTGAAATAGAGTGTACCCACTACATGGGAGACTCAAAATTAGTCCGAGGCTGGCTCCATTATTATGGATGCACTACCTCGACTTAGAGCTCCAGGAAGCACTGGGGAGTAATTACTTCAAATTACTCTGAGGAGTAGTTATTTCAAAATTGCAGCAGAGGAGCACACTAGCTATTTTGAAATAACTATTTTGAAGTAAGTGTTACTCCCCGAGGACAGCAGGAGTACAGATTTCAAAATAACCAGCCCATTATTTTGAAATAATAGGCTAAGTAGTGTGGACTCTGCTTATTATTTTGAAATAAGGGAGGTTATTTCGAAGTAACTCCCTAGTGTAGACAAGGGCTTTGGAACCTTCTGGATGAAATGCACTGTATGCATGTAAGCTATTTGCTAGTTTACCAAGACCACCTGCATGCTTTAGGATACATTTTAGTCCCCTCCCTACTCACAAAAATGGAACAGGTGGCTGAATATAACAGAAGGATGATATGTTTTTTTATCAAGTGTATGAGTGTGACTATTATTGCCAACAAGCAGCATGATATGGGATTTAGTGTAACTCGGCAGAGAAAATAGGATTGCTTACAGCACTTGAATAGGATTTTTAGTGCTCAGGGGGAAATTTAAAAATAAATCTAATCTTACACTGGTGTACTTGTCAGACATATGTATCTTAAAGTTATTCAATCAGCACTTAATGGGAGAATATGTTTGATGGAAAAAGAGTAGTTTCTGAATAAATAATGATAAAAATACTTAGCTTTTATATTGTATATTTAATCAGTAGATCTCAAACCGCTTTACAAAATAAGTCAATATTATTATATCCATTTAGGATATATCTACATTGCAAGGCTATTTTGGGATACCAGAGGTATCTACCTCATGTCTTTTGAACACATCTGCTACTGCAAAATATAGCCGACCCGCTATTTCGGCATCCCTGTAAACCTCGTTCCACGAGAGATTTAGAAATTGTTTTATTTCTAAATTTAGCGCTGTGTAAACACACCAAATTTCAAAATAGCCTATTTCAAAATAGAATTGAAACAAGATGCACAATTTGCGTAGCTCTAATTGTGTATGTTATTACAAGCCAAGGGTGCAGTGTAGATGCACCCTTAGCGAAGAAGAAAAATACCAGCTATTCCATTGTAGTGTGTGTGCTATGTCCCCCATATTCAAGAACTTTGCACTTAAGGATATTTTAAACAAAGATCTCCGAGCAATGTACAAATTTTAATGAAGCCTCCCCACACTACCATGAAATAGTTAGTTATTATACCAATTTTATATATGAGTAAACTGAGGCACCAGGAGAGTAAGTGATTTACCCAAGATATTCTTTAAGTTACAGAACAGGGCATGGAGCCCAGTACTGTGGATTCCAGTTATACAGATCTAACCACTAGACCACACTGTCTCTCTTATCTGTCTTAATACAGCTCTTGGACAGTTCCTTTGGCAAAACTTGCTATCAATGTGAACTTAACACAGCCAAATCTGAACTCCTTGCTCCAGATTCTCTGCTGCACCAGACTTCTACAGCAGAAGGAGGAGCACACATATCCCTGAGGGTAAGTCTACACTAGCCCCTTAGTTCGAATTAGGGAGACTAATGAGGGCGACCGAAATTGCAAATGAAGCGTGGGATTTAAATATCCCGCGCTTCATTAGCATGTTCCCGGGCGGTCGCCATTTTGGAAATTGACTAGCCTGGAATAACTGCCTGCGTCTACACACGGCAGAGAAGCGCAATTCCAAGATAAACCCCTTAGTTTGAATTAACTAATTAACTAATTCGAACTAAGGGGGATATCTCAGAATTGCGCTTCTCTGACGCCAAAATGGCAACCACCCAGGAACATGCTAATGAAGCGCGGGATATTTAAATCCCGCGCTTCATTTGCAATTTCGGTCGCCCTCATTAGCCTCTCTAGTTCGAACTAGGGGGCTAGTGTAGACGTATCCCGATATTCAAGGTAGGTGACTCAGTGTAGATGACATAGTTACACCACCTACTTCAAGTGCTATAAAAATTATACTCCAGCTGATTATAGTAAGATTGTAGAACACTCCGGCCATGCTTCAAGACACTCAACTGTGAGTGGGCTGCAGAGATGGTTGGGCATGTGAAAGGGATAGTTAGACTGCTGGACTTAAGAAACTGAGGAGAAAAGGCGACTGTCCAACCTACTTGGGGGTGGGTCTTTTACTCATGGTTTTTGTTTGTGAACCCTATTTATGGTGTTTTTCCAAATTAATGCAGATACTCTCCTCTTTTTATTAAAAATATATTTTCTACCCTCAAATTCTGTGCTTCTGAGTGGGAAAGCGTAGGCATCTGGGGTGATGCATACATTTCACAGATCACGGGTGAGGGCTTGAGCTAGGTCTGTGTTGTATTGATGAAAAAGTGCTGATGGCTCCACGTGGCAGAAGAGTTACACTAAGAGCTTTGAAATTGGATAGATGATGATGACTTGGTTGAGTGGCAGTTGGGTGTACATGACTCCTGTGTTAGACAATGAGTATAACTAAATAGTTAGTTTTTATAAATGGTTAGTAGTTTGATTTTCCTTGTAACACCCAAGTAGCTCAGTGATACAATTGTGTCTCTCCCATGCCTCTCAGCCTATGGATCACAAAACTAAAAAAAATAGGGTCATAAACCTTAAAACTGAAATATTGTCGTCATCTTAGTTTGGCAGGTTTAACTGTGAAGAGAACATCATGGTCCATAGAGACTAAACTATCCCTGTTACTCTAAGAGGAAGTTGCCCATAAATCATGATTGAGGAATGCTAGTAGGGCAATGTGTATGGTGGCAGCTTGCCCTATTGCTGACCTGTAGCTAAATAAAGGACCTCTTTCACTAGAGCTGTCATAATGATGCCTTTCACCACCACTAAAATCTACACCCAATTTTTTTTAAAAGGAAGTTTGTGATCCTATCCAAATATACCAATTAAATGCACACATAAATTACTAATAAAATATTTGCATAAAATCTTTGCACAACAATATCTAAGTTTCACCAGCTTTTTCCCCTATTAAAAGGTAGAAACCCTAATGATCTTATCTTATAAACTCTTAGTGAAATGATTAGTGAAAATTCATCATATAGAATAAAATTGCAGAATTGGTCACACTAATAGAGGTTTTGGGGAATGGTCTCTGGAATAGTAATAAAGTGATCTGAAGCAAATTTTCATGACTAGAAAAAAGGCATATCTCAGTGATAAATATAACTCTGGTATCTGTCCTTTTAGAAAAGAATACTGAAATTAAACAATTGGAAACCTCCATATAGACTAGTTTTATAATAATCAGTAAACCACTTTATTACTTTTAAATGAAAAAAAAATGAAGATCTGCAATCCAGTGATAAAGCATTGATTTTTGGCAGACAAACAAAATTGTTTGGTCTATTTTTATGGATGACATA
Source organism: Apalone spinifera (assembly GCA_030068395.1). Taxonomy (NCBI): domain Eukaryota; kingdom Metazoa; phylum Chordata; order Testudines; family Trionychidae; genus Apalone; species Apalone spinifera. The sequence goes on along the minus strand of CM057848.1, from coordinate 51,228,538 downwards.
ATTAGATTAAAAAACCATAAACAAAGCACAACTACTTCAGTACTTTGTCTGCACTGATTTGGTGCTGAAGCCAATCATAAACATTAATTAAAACAAAACATCCTTGAGTAAATCAAAGGAAATACTACCGAAATAACATAAACACCAGAAGAAAACCTGGAGCTTTTCCACAATAAAGTTTGTTTAAGAGGAACAACACCAAATAGTCATTGTAATTTGACTAACTCGTACTTCTCTCATGAAGAGTTTTTCAGTTTGATTCCTAGACTGCTTTGGGTTTTTTCCCCTAAAGGGGGTTATATAATATTTGGGACCAATGAGAATATAGGACGTTCAGCACCTTGTAAGATGAGGCTCTTGATTGAGTCTGGAAATTAGGTAACCTTTAATGACATCCACAGATAGTAAAAACTTCCCTGGACTACCAGATACCAGCACAATATGCCAGACTACTGGATCAAACATAGCAAGAGTATAACGGATCAGTAGAATTTATGAAGGAATGTTACATGGCAGAATGCTCTGAACTGGTATTAGAACTATTGCAGGAGTCCTTATAGATTTTTCCTGCAAACAACAGTCTCTTTGCATGGCGTGCGAGCCATATTCTTACCTCATCTTTGGTCTGGTTAAGAATAGCTATTTCCATACATTTGAGCTGTTCCATTTGAAATGCCCTACCATCACCTCAGCTGTTTTGATTCGAGATCAATTTGACACACATTAGCACATAGAATATTTTAATCTTCACTGATGTTTCCATGGAAGCCCACCAGGAAGAAGTGGCAATCTGAATGGCTGAAACAGTGCATCCACAGACTGTGATGTCTGCACCCTGTTTCTGGTGAGCACTACCCATTTCAGAGATGGTCTTGTCTAACTACAGATCCCAGAAGACCATGGCTTTGTGTCACTTTGTAGATACCAAATGTTATCTGGAAAGGCCTCAGTGACCTTCATCCCTTGTATTCAAGATATGTTAAATCATTCTTAACTTATACTTTTAAAGCAACTTAATTCTACAATTTGTTTCTTTGCCAATACCTTTAATAAACTGTAACATAGAAATAGATATTCAGTTTTGTACATGATACAAAAGGGTTCCTAGTAAAGCATGAAAAGATCAATAACATAGAGTGGCAAACAATTTGGTTCTGACTGTGCATTTACTTTTATGGTCTTCTAATAGAGAAAGAATTGAAAGTGACTTGCCCTTTTGAGAGCCATACATGCATGATGTACATTTCCTTCACTCATATATCAAGTCATTCATCTCTCAGCACGCCAGGATGCAAAGTTTATTTTTGCTAATTCTGCTAAACCTATGAAACGAGAATAACTATGACCACAAACTGTGAGCTACTGTGTTAGCATTAGCTTAGTTGTTAATGAGATGGCTGTTGCCATTACAATCATCAAACAATGTTGGTATATGCTAAGTATGATGATCTCTGAAATATTACTTGGGACCACACAAGCTAAAACTATTGAAAATAACTGCATGGAAGATTTCTCCCCAGTCTCCTAAAAACTAACATTGCAAAGAAACAGAAAGGTATTTCACTTTTCAAAACATAACAAATGAAATGCAAATTGAATTATTTGGGATCAGTCTTGAGATGCTAGTGCTGTGACTTAGAATCTGTTTCTTCTAAACCACTGTGGCCTCATTATTTGTTGAACACTTGGGACAGAGTTTAGAATTTATTTATTGGTTTTATTTCTCAAAATAGATATTTCCAAACAACATTCTCTATACTTTGTTTGTGTCATTTTCAATAGGAATAACAAAGGCAGAAATATTTCAAATTCTTCCTTCTTTCTTTAACTATTGATTTAAGTGCATCACAGAGTACAGGAGCCTTGATTTAATAGACAAAGATGTAATATTAAGGCAAAGAAGAAACATCTTTCATAAAGTGTATCCAGCTAGGTTGAAGATCAAAATATTCCCATCAGCAAAACCCAGCATGCTCTGATGATGGAATCTTCAGGGGCTGTCTCTACCTTTTGTTTCCAAAGTTCCGCTCCATAGCATGGAGTAAATCTTGCTTAGAGATTATATAGGGCACTTTTATCATACGTTTCACCACCTTTGCTTTCTATACCCTGTTAGTGATCTGGGCCTACCTTACACTTTTTAATTAGTTCGTGTAGAGAAAGGAAGGGAATAAGTAAAACCAGCAAAAGAGTAGGGTGAATGCTACATTACCATTTCCATCACACATGCTCTTTCAGACTTTAGAAACTTTGGTTGTGTTCACTACCATTTTGTGTTCACTCTCCACAAATATTATAGCTAATATAATTGTTGGCAGGACTCTTCAGAGACACAGCAAATTCTAATTAATTTTACAAAATAGTCATGGGAAGTAAATGTATATTTTGCTTATTCACAGAAATTATTTAGCAAATAATTTCAAATAGTAGTTTGGAGGAAATTGTGGACAGAAAGAGAGAGGAAAAGAAAAAAAATTATTGACTTCTTATGAATTCTTCACTCAGCTGAAATTAGCTGTCAATGACTCTTTTCTATGTCTCTCAGTACCTTTATTGTCAATAGGTTAGAACATAAGAATGGTCATGTTGGGTCAGACCAATGGTCCATCTAGTCCAGAATCTTGTTTCTTGGCAGTGGCCAATGCCAGATACTTAGTGGGTGTGCTGATACTACAGTTACAGTCTACCAGACTATTTTGAGTCTCACCATGATGAAGTCCAAGGGTCAGAGTCAAAGCAATGGCCCTTAAGTTCTGGGCTCCATGGCCTAGTGACCAGAATCAATACCACAGACCTTGAATGTGCAGGGCAGCATGACCTAGCAGCCAAACTTGATACCATAGCCTTTGAATACAAGGTAGTGTGGCCTAATGGCTAGAGTCAATACAGCAGCCCTCAAGTGCAGGGCTATCTGCAGGTTATCACCAGAGGGGGTGGCACTCAGGGTAGAGAGACCCAGGGCCCTATCAGTGGTAGAGTAATCTACTACAGGGTCAGTCAGGAATCTAACCACAACACAGTGGTCCTACATGAGTGGTTCGTACCACTTACTACCCCTCCCTGGATCACCTCCTGAAGTTGCATTCTATAGGGCATCAGCAACACTGGGCTATTCCATGCAGGTGACACCCGCAGGCAAGGGCTGTAACAGAACTGGGCTTGAGCCTCCAGGAAGCATCCTTCCTCCTTGGTGGTCAACTTAGACTAAGCTGGTTGCTCTCCTTTTTATTAGTGCACCATTTAGAGCATGCCCAGCACAATCTGAGGGGCGGGACTTCCTCCCACCATAGTGTGGAATTAATATTTTCTGCTTAATGTGGGGTACACAGACTGGAGATGGAATTACTTGACTGGGTCCTGGAACATCTTATCTATGTAGTCCTCTGTCTCCAGTATCTCCTCCAGTTCAGCCATTCTGGCCTCATGAGTCTGCATTGTGTCTCTGATGACCCTGAACAGCTTTCATTGTATCCACACATATGCCACAAGGCAGATAATCATACATGCTGCATAGAATGCTGTACATTGGATAACCCTTTCTGTTGCTGGTCTCCTTTCAGAACTATCTGTACTCTTGCAGAATATTTTATGCTTGTTTGTTTGTTTGTTTTGCAATGGGAGAGGTTATTGGCCTAAGTTGAGTGTGTGTGTTAGGTGTGTAACCCCCCTTTTTCCTCCCCAGGTTACTGGGG
>CM057848.1:51197172-51222894 GCA_030068395.1 Apalone spinifera | reverse complement strand
GCATCCCTTTTCCGGAAAAGGGTGCCTGTGTAGACGTAGCCCATATGTTTAAATACAGTAACTTTTTTCAAGTAAACACTTCGTAAGACCCTTCAGATCTTACAGTTAGAGCACTTGTAGTAGTTGGATTGACATAATAGACTGTTATGAGCTATTAGATTAATGATCCATGAACGGAGAAGGATTTAAACTAAGGGCTCCATCCCACTGTCTGATATGCAGACATGCATCACTACTTAGCTTGTAATGCTGTTTTGGCACCTGGAGAGGCAAAATCTGAATGAACAATCATGACCTGTAATCACATACTTGCATTTGGGAATTAGAGAGTAGGATTGAATCATACATCAGTAGAATTTCTGGGTCAAGATCAGAGGTGATGTAAGTGATGATGTAAGTTGCACATCAGGAAGTGAGAGAAAGAGATTGAAAGCTTTTGTAACTATCATATCAGTCGGACAGAGTATAGAGTTGTGGCAGGAAAGGCAATGAACTGAAGGATGTACAATTAAATAAGACAGAGGTGTCTGCTTTATCTTATGTGTTCTTACATCTCCCTCTTGCTTATTTTCAGTAAAATAACCCTTCTCCTTTGCCTCATAGGCATTAATTCTCATCCACTTATGTTCACGTATTGATATATAATCTACAGCACTATTTATGCCTTGTCTGAATTTGGCCTTCTCTGTAAAGTGCAGGTTTAGGGTCTGATCCTGCAACCTTGTCTATGTTCAAATCACTTTAATAATCCTGATTCTTACTCATGTATGGGCCATTCATGATAGTGTTGTCAGATGACATTCAAACAAGCAAACAAACACACTTAATTCTGGGAGGTGGGTTAGCAGGAGTATTGTAAGCAAGATGAGAAGTAATTATTTCACTCATCTCTGGGCTTTTTAGGCCTCAAATGAAGTATTGTGTCCAGTTCTGGGTGCCACATTTCAAGAAAGATGTGGATAAATTTAACTCCCACTTCAGGTAGTTCAAGGCTGCTATCAAATCCCCCATCACTCTTCTGTTCAGCATACTAAAGAGCAACAAAAATGATTAAAGGCCTAGAAAAAACATCCAGTGAGGAGAGATGAAAACAATTAGGTTTGTTTAGTCTGGACACAAGAAGATCGGAGGGACATGATAAAAATTTTCCAAGTTCATAAAAGATTGTTACAAGGATGAGGGAGAAAAACTGTTATCCTTTAGTCTCTAGGGATAGGACAAACAGATTTAAATTGCAGAATGGGCAGTTTAGGTTAGACATTAGGAAAAACTTCCTAACTGTCAAGGTGATCAAGTACTGGGATAATTTGACTATGGAGACAATGGAATCTCCATCATTGGAGATTTCTAAGAGCAAGTTAGACAAACACTTGTATAAATTTGCATATTTGGAAAGCATAATCCCTGTCCTAGCAGACTAGTCTAAGTCAAAACAATTGCTCAACAATTCACCTGTTGAGGACGGGAAGAAATCAATATTTACTATGCCTATGAAGGATCTATGGGTACGTCTACACTAGCCCCCTAATTCAAACTTGGGAGGCTAATGAGGGCAACTGAAATTGCAAATGAAGCATGAGATTTAAATATCCCGTGCTTCATTAGCATGTTCCTGGGTGGTCGCCATTTTGGAAACTGACTAGCCCGGAATAACTGCCCGTGTCTACATGCGGCAGTGAAACGGGAGTTCAAAGTAAACTCCTTAACTCGAATTAGCTGTTAAACCTCATTCCAGAAGGAGTAACAGCTAATTCGAGTTAGGGGTTTACTTCGAACTCCCATTTCACTGCCACGTGTAGACGCGGGCAGTTATTCCGGGCTAGTCAGTTTCCAAAATGGTGACTTCCCAGGAACATGCTAATGAAGCGTGGGATATTTAAATCTCACGCTTCATTTGCAATTTCAGTCGCCCTCATTAGCCTCCCTAGTTCGAACTAGGGGGCTAGTGTAGATGTATCCTATGTGATTAGATCCTGGCACTATAATTCAGATCAACTGGCTTCTATTCCCAACACTTCAGACACCCTTTATGACCTTGGGCAAATAACTAAAGATTGGATCCAACACCCATTGAAGACACTGGAAGGAGGTCTTAACTTTTAAATTCCACAGGTTCTGCAGAATGAGCCAGCAATCCTCAGGCTAAATGAGTGCTATGAGACATGGTGCATTAACATCTGTAAAGTACTTTGACATCTTCAGATAGATGCAAATTAGTTGTTATTAACATTATTTTGCTGCTATTATTCATTATTGGAGGACATGGATTTGAAGAAAGCACATAGAGATGTCATCTGAAGGAAAAGAAATATGACAGTTTCAAGTATATTTATTATAGAATTGTAGAAGATTAGTGTTGGAAGAAACTTCAGAAGGTCATCTAGTCCAACCCCTTCTTGCAGCAGGACCAAAGCCAACTAAATCATCACAGCCAGGGCTTTGTCAAGCTAGGCCTTAAATACTTTTAAGGATGGAGATTCTACCACCTCCCTAGGCGACTCATTCCAGTGCTTCACCACCCTCCAAGTGAAATAGCTTTTCTGAAATCCAGCCCAGGCCACCCTCACTGCAACTTGAGACCATTGCTCCTTGTTCTGTCATCTGCCAATTCTGAGAACAGCTTCTCTCCATCTTCTTTGGAACCCCTCTTCAAGCAGCTATCAAATTCCCCCCCTCCCCACTTCTCTTCTACAGACTAAATAGACCAGTTCACACAACACACAACCAACCTATGGATTTCATTGCCAGAAGATGCTACGAAGGACATAACTGTAGCGGTTTAAAAAGATTATTACATAAATTCATGGATGGGAGGTCTGTGAATGGCTATTAGCCAAAATGGTCAAGGCTGCAATACTATATTCTCAATGTCCATAGCCTATGATTGACAGAAGATGGGAAGAGATGACAAGAGATGGATTGATGATTGCCTATTTTGTTCTTTCCCTCTGAAACCCCTGGATTTGGGAACTGTCAATGCAGAACATTGGGCTGGATGGATCATTGTGGTCATTTTTATGTTCTAAAGATAACTTACGTAATTATAACACATCACTTCCAGGTCTGAGATGAATTACCACCAGGTCCCCAGTAAGGTGTAAAGACACAAAATGGACTTTTGTTTAGTTGCCCCTGCCCTCACAGGGGGGAGGTGGGGGGAGTGCGAAGGAAGCGGAATTCTACTTTCAGTGGATTTGCTGTGCACCAACAGTTAAGTCACTGGTGACAAACCAAACAATAGTCTCATATCAGGCCTACCTTCCCACAGGGAGGTTCTGGCAGTCAGCAATCTCAAGCTGTTTGTGCCCTAGACAGGCCTTTCTTCCAGCGTGAGAGCTGGAAGTCTGTTCTACTTCCTAGTAAACTCATAGAGATTTGCTCTTCCTTTTGATCCCTCCCTCCCTCCAAGCCTGATACCTGCTACAGTTGTAGCAAACCATGCCTGCCAGCCCACAGCAACTCATTTTCTCCTTCCTAACCTGTAAAGGAGTTGTGTACTTCATCTCAGTGATATACATTTTTTAAATGGCACTGGCTTAATAAAACTTCCAAAGGGTCTAACAAGTATTTCAGGCAACAAAAAGTATTAGGAACCTGGAGTGAATAAGCCCTGAATAAGCCACAGGGCATATTCTAGGGACCTGGTACCCATAGAAGCGCATTCAGGAGAGCAGTCTTGGGCAGTCTCATGGTGTCTAGAGAGGGAGGTTCCAGCCTGATACCTGCCAGACTGCTGGCCTTGCTGCAAGGACCAGGAGGTGCAGAGGGTCACAGGGGAAGTGTCCTAGAGAACAAGAGGCAATGAAGGGGAGTAGAGGAGGACAGCACAAGGCTGCTACCAGAGGGTCCCTGGGTCAGGCCCCAGGGTACTGGGTGGGCCTGGATACCCTCACCTTGTATCATACCTTGCCACCAAGGCGTGGCTGATATAGAATGTGGCTTGCCCCTAAGGTAAGGGGCTATACTTTGGGGCCACAGTTGGTCACAGTGGCAGGTGAAACTGAGAACTGTTGATACCCTTCTGGGAGGAGGTCACAGCCTAAACAGACTGTGGCTTGCCCCTGTAACAGATGGGCTAGGCTTGGAGGTCACAGTAGGCCACAGTGGCAGGTGCTAGACTGCTAGACTAAGAACTGATATAAACCCACCAGAAGTGGTACAAGAGACCATTTTAGTCAGCATTGCAGGAGGGCAGTGTCTAGAAGAGGACATTGTGGTCTGGGAACAATGTGGGTCTGAGCAAGAGTGTGGAGCGTGGACTGGAGAGATACCAGCCAGAAGGAGGCACCCTGCTGATGAAAGAACTAATACCCTGGAGCTAACAGGAAGAGGTGCCACAGCAGTAAGTCACGCCATGATAGACACCTTAGACTAAAGAAAAAAACACAAAATCCAGTTATCACAAACAAAACCGTGGCATCAAGCCTGAACTCAAAATACAAGCAACAAAAGTGAGCCAGTGTAAAGGGGGACCATGCTCTCAATGATCGTAGGTGAGGTATAAAGATGTTGCAGGAGAAGGAGGCACCACAGAAAGAGAACTCAGGATAGTATGTCACTGTCACAGGTGCTCGGGCAGGCAGGAGGTCTTCTTTCTTCAGTTCTTCCCTCTTTGACCCATTGTCATGTGCATAGTATGTGAACGAGAAGGAGAGAGATGGGGGCGGGCATGTAGTGTGCCTGAGGAATCTGAACTGCCTTTGCCCTTCTACTGTTACCCTGAACTAAATCAAATATGCTCTGTGTCAGCAACTGCTACTGTGTGTGAGGACACAGGGTTTCTCCACAAATGAGGACTGTGCCAGACCCTCTCTCTGGCTGGAGATTCCCAGTCTCTCAGTGGCAGGCAGACTACAAGGTTCATGCCTCTGGCGGCCTATTGAGCTGACAGCCAGCCCCAGCTGCCTGAAGGGATTACAACTGAATTGCTGCTCTAGCACCAGAGAATTGCAGCAAGCATACAGAGAGCCCTGAGGGGCAGGTGAGTGCCCGTTAGAAGCATTCCCATTGCTGGGCAGATTAGGGTCAGGTGACCCCACTTTTTCTGCCTTTCCTTTTCCCGCCTTTTCGAGCATAGGGTAGTGACAGGGAGGCTGAGAGCAGCCTCAGAGGAAAAATCAAAATGGTGGACACAAAAACACTAGCACTCCTCCCCCAACACACTTATTAGCATAGGTTGTCCATTGCTGATCTGAACTTAACTATCTTGAGTAATTTTGTATCACCTTCACATTTTGCCACCCCAATTGTTTACATTTTTCCAAATCATTTATATACTAGTCCCATTATTTAACTCTGTCCATTCTAAAAACTGATCATTTGTTTTCTGTCTTCTAACCAGGTACTGGTTCCATGAGAGGACTTTTGCTCTTATAGAACATGTTTTTAATTAAAATTGTACATGCATGAAAAATAAGATGATCCAAAGTTAAAACTGACTCTGTTTATAAATTTCCCTAGTCTAAATACTATAGTAAAATATAAAGCTTAGTAGATTTCTTTACTGTGTGGTATGCCCTTAGTTTTTCTAAATGTGTAAACACTTCGATGATCACTCTGGCTATATCTAGATTACATTGTTTTTCCAGGATACTTGTCCAGGGAACATGTCTGCTCTTCTGCTTTCTTTTGCGGAACAGCAGACGCACTCTTTCAGAAGCCCTGTCTTCCTCCTCCCACCGGGAAGAAGGGCTCTTCCGAAAGAGGGGGGGTTTGTGAAATTTGGCCTAGCATAGACAGGCCAAATTTTGGGAAAGCCTCTTCTGAAAAAAACTATTGGAAAAAGGTACTCAAAGCTCCTGGGGCATTAGGCATTTTATGGGAAACAATTTTCATATAATATTTAAATAGGGACACTCAAAACAATATGATCATGCAAGACTTGATAGTGACTTCAGGAGGAAATGAAATCTGGAATCCTTTATTGACAGGTTCTTGTCACTCCAGCACCCACTGATTTACGTGCATTGTTTTCTTGATTTTATATCTGAAGTATTTCTAAATCCCTATTTATTAGTATTAGGTCTGACTGAAGTTTTTTTGATTAATACATTTAAAGCTTTGTATAGTAAATATAAAAAAAACCATTGTCAGGATCAAGCAAAGTGGCAATTGTCTAGTATCCATTTCGAGAACAAATTTTGATGCAGCACAGCATGGTGACACCTTCTAAATCTTGTAAAACTTTTGGCAGCTGTTTTATCAAAGGCATCTGAAAGCTTTAGTTCAATAATGTGCTGTTAGAATTGTACAGGAGCTCTGTAAACACTGAAAATTAGGGGCAAATTCTGCTGAGACTCGAACCATTTTCATGTAAATCTGGGTGAAATTTAGCGCCAGATGTTTATATTTAAAGCTGGACAAGTTCAGCCTGTTCTTTTTAGGAAATTTGACAAAACTAGCTTACCTGAAATAAATTATCGTAATTTATATGACAGTAAATTGTACAAAATACTATAACTCTCCAAGCACTGAATTCTATTGGTATATACCTAATAATCATACTATTAAAATCAATGGATTGGTGTGTTGTTAAATGTTAAATGAAAGGTTATTCAGCAATAACGAACCACACTCATTTATTTTAAAGAATTAATGCTGTCTCTCTAACTCTACCAAGATATGAAAGGAAATTGAACTCTTGGTTACTCATGTTTCATTTACAAAGTAAGATCTTAGTCATGCACCTTCTGACACTTCTACACTGGAAATATCAAAGCAATGATATTTCCAGTGAAATGTCCATGCAAATAGCAAAGAAGACAGTGCAACATTGTCTCCTAGACTCTGGAAAAGTATGAAGGGAAAAAAAGATATAGAGAGGATACAATAGTTTTCAAAAATGTAAACGGTCCATTACAAGGAGGAGAGTGAAAAGGACAAAGAAGCAACGGGTTTAAATTGCAGCAATGAAGGATTAAGTTGGACATTAGGAAAAACTTCATAACTGTCATGGTGGTTAAGCACTGGAATAAATTGCCTAGGGAGGTTGTGGAATCTCCATCACTGGAAATTTAACCTCAAGAGCAGGTTACACAAAAAACTGTCAGGCTTTCCTGAATGATGCTTGGTCCTGCCATGAGTGCAGAAGACTGGATTTGACGACCTGTAGAGGTCCCTTCCTGTTCTATGATTCTATGAACACTGTACATGGTGCAGTAAGACTTAACTGAATTTTACAACGGTAGGATATTGGGTTATAGTAATGAGAAACTGGGAAACAATCACAATACATCTAGCTCTTTTATTTATTCAGGACTTCTCTTCTCACGATCTTCTCATGCTGCTCAGAGGTCTGTGGTGTCAATGGTCTGCATTTAGCCTTAAAAAAAGAAGCATACTAGTTCAAGATCTCAGATTATTTTAATAGCTATAACAACACATTTTTGCTTTTTCTCCTTTTTTCTCTCTCATTTTTCTGTTTTTACCCTCTTTCTGCCAATGACTGAAATAAAGCAACCAAGATTTTTTTCTTTTTCCACTTTGCAATTTTTTACATATTCTCCAACTTTTGACAATTTACAGAGTGGCTACAGGAATAAAATTAAATTCAGTAACTCTGGCTCTCTATAACTTTTCAGAATTTCAACTTTTTTTCCAAACAATGTAAAAATTGGGAGAATGTCAGAAAAAAAATCTAAAATTCCAACATTTCAAAAGCCAAAATAAATCTCAATTAGAAACAAATAAAAAATATTGTTAGCTTAGTTTCTTTTCTAACTTTGAAATTAAAAATTGAACCATTTCAATGTCATGTGAAAAAACTTCATTTCCAACAAAAATCCATTTTAAGTAGAAAAATTATTTAGCTGAAGTTTTTGACTAGCTTTAATTCATGCAGAGTGAGATTTTCAAAATATTTAGCACTGGCCTAACTCTGCTTCCACTGAAGTCATTGGGTCTTCAATTCATTGGAAACAGTTAGCCAAAAGCTGAGCTCTTCTAAAAATCTGACCCTTATCTATATGCAAATCGTAACTAGAGATTTATGAATACTATCAGAGCCATCCTTACCCACACAGTTGCGTAGATTACCTGAAGATTTGGGGCACCACTGGGTCTTAGGCTATGTCTAGACTATAAGCTTCTTTGAAAAGAGGCTTTTTGAAAGAATCTTTCGAAAAAGCTTCTTTGAAAAGAGATCGTCTAGACAGCAACCAGAATTTTTGAAAAAGAAAGCCGCTTTTTTGAAAGAGAACACCCAGGCAGTCTGGATGCTCTCTTTTGAAAAAGCACTGTTTATGTTCAATAACACCTTTATTTGAAAGAGCACTTTTGAAAAAAGGCGTTATTGCTCGTAAAATGAGGTTTTCCACGGTCGAAAAAACTGCCGTGTTCTTTCGTTTTAATTTCAAAAGAATGCAGCAGCAGTCTAGATGCAGGTGAAGTTTTTCTGAAAAAAGGCCACTTTAAAAAAAAAAACCTGTAATCTAGATACATCCTTAGGCTACGTCTAGACTGCAAGCCTCTTTCGAAAAAGAGCATTAAGACTACAACTAGTACTTTCGAAAAAGCAAGCCCCTTTTTTAAAAGAGAGCACCCAGGCAATCTGGATGCTCTCTTCGAAAAAGCACAGTTTGCATTACATAGCACCTTTTTTCGAAAGAACACTTTCAAAAAAGGCATTATTCCTTGTAAAATGAGGTTTTCCACAGTCAAAAAAACTGCTCTGTTCTTTCGATTTACTTACGAAAGAACACGGCTGCCATCGACTCAGGTGAAGTTTTTGAAAAAAGGCCACTTTTTTTTCAAAACCTGTAGTCTAGACACACCCTTTATGTCTACCTACGTGCATCTTCCTATCTCTGTTCTGTGGCTCTGCTTCATCCTGAGAGGATCTAGTTAACTTAAAAGTGAAAAAGCAAGCCAGATCTATTAGCAGAACCTGTGAAAGAGCCATTCAAGTGGTAATTAAACCATTTAACAGGCATTTGCCAGCTCCTGTCAATTTCTGAATTTACTCTGTTAGTCTACAGCAGTGTTTCTCAATCTTTTTTTTATAAAGTATCCCTTTAAAAAAAATTATAGGTACCCGCAGTACCTACAGTTTTCAGAAACACAATTTTTTTCTACCATTGAAACACATTTGTTTAAACAACTTAATCGTAGTCAGGTGGGTGATGAAATTTTTGTGTGTAAAAAGTACAAAAGTAATAAAGTGCTGTAAAACTTAAAATAAAAATTCAGTTTTCTCCAAATTTCAGTTGTGTTGACGTACCCCCCAGATTTTCTCAAGTACTCCAAGGGTACTTGTATCACCAGTTGATAAAAACTGGTCTACAGGACCTTTGTTTAAATTTTGTTTTAAAAATATTTAATTAGTAAGTTTCTGATGACTGTAAAATCACATTTTTAAGAAAACGTCATCCCCCCTGGCTGCCATCGGGCATAGGGGCACCAGCTTAATAGTACTGCCTAGGGCCCCATAAATCCTAAGGTTAGGATTCAGGAGAATTAAGTTTTCCACCTGAAGGGGTGATAGAGGAGTGATTGAACAGTTCTCTATTAGAAACCAACAATCAAAAGTACCCTTTAATAAGAGGTATTTCCTGTTTCTAAGAAACTCACACTCAGGTTTGTCTTTTCTAGAGCTGGAATAAAAAAAACCCCATACTATCAGAGAGTTCCTGACAAATTGATTAATCGTCCTCAGCTGCTGAAGTTCAGCCCATGACCAATTAAACATTCCAAGCTGCAGTGAACCTTCAGAGATAATTTATGATAATTTTATGCACAGGAGCTCAGTGGCTTTTTAATTTGATAGAACGTTAGTAACAAGGATTTCTAACAAGGGAGTGTCAGTGCTCTATACATCACTGAGATTACTTAAATATTTCAAATGTGGTTGATGAATGAAGTTTCTTGAGATGTGGGGAGATACAGAAGGTGTTGGAAGGTTGAGATTATTCATCATATCAATTATTGGAAGTGGATGCATTGACATCATACTCCCAGCTCATATTTTATAGCCATTGTATAGACAAGAAGGAACTGAAATAACAGACTTCGCTGACTACAGGATCTTCAGGAAATCTGATCTCTTTTCCTTTTTCCTAGGGCCTCATTCTATTGGCTTCCCTGGAAGTGACTTGTAACCTGTAGTGGACAACTGGACCCTCTGGGTATCAGAACATTGTGCCTGAAAACCCTTCTATTTAGATAAATGGAAAAGAGAAAGAAAATTTTACACACAAATGTTCACCATCCTCATATATGCTATGGCCCTTTTGCTGATGGAGAACAGGCTTCCTTGCCAATGAATTATATAGTACCCCAGCTTATGTCCTTTCTCTGGTCTTACAAGGGGAGAGTGCAGGTGTGTAATAACTTGCCCACTCAAAGATGCCAAATCTATTTCTTTTCCAGGATATTTCCCCACTTTTCATTTATTTCTATTTATCATGTCTCTGTAATCCAAATATAATGTATTAAATCTGATATTTCAGGTACATCCAGGAATGTTTTTATTGCACGTAATAAGAAAAATAAGGGATCCTGCTAACCAGCTTATTGATTGATTTGGGTTCATTTTTATACTTGTATCTATTTATACCATACTGCAGAAGCACCGCTTCCTGTAGCTTCCATTGGCTGGGAACGGCATACTGCAGCCTCTGGGAGCTGCATGGAACTGTGCTTGCAGACAGTTCACATAAACAAAATGTCTTGTGGCCCGCCAGAAGATTACCTTGATGGACCATGTGCCAAAGATTGCCAACCCCTGTCATAGTATAACATATCTAATTGCACAAAAATTTGACCTGGAGTCTGAGTGTTTGACAATCTATGAGTTTAAGACTACATAAAAGGAGTCTCATTTAATGCAACATACAGATTTGACCATTAAGGGGTTGGAAGAAGGTGTAAATTACACCAATTTAGACTCTTTTTAGATTTAGATTTGACTCTGATTTTGTCTAGGAACTGGAAAAGGGCCATCCCAAGAAAGGCCAGAGCCTGGGACAACCCTACCAGTACCTCCAGCAAAGGGCCTGGGGCAACACCCCCTCATATAGACCCTGCTCCTATCCCAGCCCACCCTTCCCCAATCCCTGCCCTTGCTCTGCCCCTGTGTCCCCTCCCCCTGGGAAATTATGGGGGCTTGGTGTGGGATGGCAGTAAGGGGTCACCCCCCTACCCACCAAACCACACTGCTCACTGCACCCTACTTCTCCACAGTGGCAGGAAGCAGAGTGCCCTGGGGCTGGAATACTCTGCTTCCCACTGCTGTGGAGAAACTGAGTGCAGCAGACTAGGAGGGTTCCACAGCCTATATCGTGAGTGTGGGGAGATGATGCCTGCTGTCACCCTGTGCTGGGCCCCATAATCCCACAGGTCCCTCCTGTCCATTGGACATTTCAGATGGCCACTGTGGGGCCCCCAAAAGCATAGGGCCTGGGGCAACTGCCCCAATTCATCCTATGAATGGGACAGCTTTGAACAATAGTAATAACTCGAGAGACACAAGGAAAAAATCAGTACCCCTACAACACCTTGAAAAAGAGCTGCATGCACTCCCTGCAAGTGTAGCCATGCCCCTTGACAGATGCTAACACCCCTTTCTGTCCTGTTTAACACAGGTCCTAGAAATAATAATACTTTGCTCTAATACAGAACTTTTAATCTGAAGATCTTGAAATGTTTTTCAAAGGATGTGTATTGAAGAAGCACAGAAGTATCATCTGAGTTGACTCCAATGTGCAATCACCAATATCCTGATCCAAAGCTCACTGTTGTTGTTTTTAATGTTATGGAATTCTATGATTTAAGGTGGCTTTGAAGTAGGTGCCTGGGTGGGATCCATAAAAGTACTTGGCTGCCTAAACACTAGATGCTTAGGGTTTTAGGCACTTAAATCCCAGTTGTGGCTGCAATGCAAACCACAAAACCCCTATCAAATCTAAAAGGTACCAGAACTCGCATGGTACCTACATTTTTCAGTGTATAAGGACCTTACATATATATGTTTCTGCCTCTGGTCATATGTAGAACTGCCTTGACATAGGCATCCAGATGCCTATCTCCTTTAGGGCCAACTTTCTAGCAGCTGAAAACCAGACACCTAGCAACCTGATGAGCAATCCATGAAACAGGATAAGATGTGTATTTGGCCACCTAACACAAGTGCAGAATCTGATCTGGTAGGTGTGTTCAGCGTGTGCCTACCAGATTTGGCATCATTCAAAATCTGGATGGAAGAGAAGAAGATTATGCCACCCACCTTATAACTTTTAACTTACTTGAGTTGTGGGAGATCCAGATTCAAGTTCTCCCTCTGTTCCAGAAGGAGAGAAAGGACATGAATGAGGTTTGCTACTTCTTAAGAGAGTTCTGTAACCAGTGAGCTATGGGATATTCTGATCTGGGGAAGCCCTCAGTCTCTCTTGTTGAAGCTGTTCCATTGTGAATAAATAATGAGTGGTTGTAACAGAGGTATTGGATCTGAGGTCCCTCACACAGTTATCCTAACCACTGGCCTACAGAGTCTTTCCTATTCACCCTTTCTCTGTCTCTGGCCCAATCACTGTTTCATTGTGGATAAATATTTGGGCCAGAGACAAAGCAGGAATCTTCCCCCCGCCCCATCCCAAACCCCTTAACTTCTCAGATGAGTGCTCAGATCACTGGCTAAAGGTTACAAGGTGGCCATTTTACCCTGGGGCTGTTTCATGTGGAGTGAGGCTGGTGCCTAATTCATTCTACCAGAAGTGCTTCAGGAGCATAAGTTGTCTGACTCTATGAAACTGATTCCTGTCTGAGAATTGTCAAGCAGGGCAAGGTGCCTCTCTGCACCCTACACTCAGGTCTATCCCTGATACAAAGTCAGGACTTTACACGTATCCTTCTCATCAGCATTTCTCACTGACCATCTTAGGGGGCTCCTCGCCTAGTGTGTTGGCTTTTGTGGATCACATTCTTCAGGCATCTCTCTCTTCCTCCATTCATTGTATAGGGAGCCTAGGTGCCTAACTCGTCATTGTGGATCTCAGGGTATGTCTACACTGCATTCCTCTTTCGCGAGAGGAATGCAAATGCAGCTGAGTGAAATTGCAAATGAAACGCGGATTTGAATTTCCTGTGCTTCATTTGCATAAACGCATCCAGGCGCTATTTCGAAATACCCTATTTTGAAAAAAGAAACGCTGTCTAGACGCGGTTATTTCGAAAGAAAACCCTTCTTTTGAAATTACCTTTACTCCTTATAAAATGAGGTTTAAGGGTAATTTCGAAAGAAGGATTTTCTTCCGAAATAACCGTGTCTAGACAGCATTTCTTTTTTCAAAATAGGGTATTTTGAACTCGCGCCCAGACACAAATGAAGCACAGGACATTCAAATCTGCGTTTCATTTGCAGTCTCACTCAGTTGCATTTGCATTCCTCTCTTGAAAGAGGAATGCAGTGTAGACATACCCTCAGTGTCATTTCTCTGTAGCTTACTATATAGTGAGCAAATGAAAGTGGAAGGAAAGATAATTATCCATGATCTGGAGCAGAATTCAAGGATATTTCTAAAACTGGCTTTTGTGATTTGGGCTTCCAATTGTAAAATGTGGTATATAATTGACACTTTGATACTTTTAGGCGGTGGTGTATTCTCACACTCTCATGAAAAAAATCAGTTGCTTGACACAATCAGGAAACAGATGGTGACAAAGATCTTGTATTTAATGTGCTAATCATTATGCTTTACTTGCATTTTGCAAATCTCATTCATGAGGCCACTATATAAAGGAATTTTGCTTTGCTTCTGCAAATCAATCAAGCTTGCTTTTAATACTTTTATTTGGCATAAATTAGGCATTCTTTTTCTTTTCTGTTTTTAGTATATTTCAGGGGGACTTTCAAAATGAATATATTGCCCCTGAAAAGTGCTACCTTGACAGCACTGTGTAGTTAAGTGTAGAAGAGACAGTGGCAGTGCAAGTTTCACTATAGACAATGCATCACTACTGTGTTTCTGCTCATAATGAGAAGAATCACAGCAGAGGCTAGGTGCATGTGTATAGTTCAGCTGCTATGTTCTGGTCTCGCTGCTAAGACTATCAGTAAGGATTTCAGAAGTGAGGATGGGACATGTGCTTTAAACACCTGTCTATCAGGAACTGAATTGCAAACAACACTTCACATAAACCACTAAGCAACTGTCAGAGGGTAAGTTATGACTTTTCCAGTCATTAATGAAAAATACCATATCTGAATGCCTTACTTAGAGCAGTGTTTCTCAAAGTGGTCCATGAAACCCCTTTGAGAAACCTGAAAACTAGCCGCTCTGGTGTGTTTATTACCAGGTATGCAGTGATGGAGCCTCATGGCTCCCATTGGCTCCAGTTTGCATTTGCAGCCAATGGGAGCTGTGGGAAGCAGTGTGGGCTGAGCCGCTGCTTCCCGTAGCTCCCCTTGGCTGCAAACAGTGAACCAGAGCCAATGGGAGCTATGAGGCTCTGTGGCTGCAGAGCCAGTAAATAAACACACCGGAGCAGACAGTTAGCAGGTTTCTGAAAATGGTTTCATGAACCTCTTTGAGAAACACTGACCTAAGAGGGAAGAAGTTCCATATTATATGATCATTTTCTTGAGTCATTCTGGTCTTTCCTTTAGCTCTTATTATAGAAGTTCTCCTGTCAAAGTTCCTAATTAATGCTCTATCATGGATAATTGGATTACTAAATCATAGCGAGATGGGGCTCCTTGCAGAGCCTGAGAATCATGGAGAAATCTCCATCACTGGGGATGACAGCACATTCACATAGAAAGGCAGTCCCTTTGCCCCATATTGCTGTCCAGCATCCTGTGGCAGGATGACTCCTCCATGAACAATCCATATATTTAGTGGAAGTTCCAGAATCATTATAGCAGGATGGCTGGTTCTTCCATCTCATACTCTGCTTTCTCCCTACGAAGAGCTCCAAAATGACTTTTCCTCCCATTTATAAGAATAAAAAACAATGTATGGTTGCTGCTCTCTGTCCAAACTATTTGTCGGCTAAGTAGCACCACCAGCAAGGAAGCCCAGCATGAGCCTTCACCAGTTATAAGTATCCAGCTACCTAGCATGGGCTGTACTCATGCACTATGTATACATACTCAACTTTCTTCCTCTCCACAACCTTTCCTGAAGGGTTATCAGACAAAGAACAGAGTTAATGCTGCTCTTCATAGGATTAAGTTCTCTAAATTGTATGAGTGTTTAATAAAAGCATGACATATTGAATGGTTACCTCCCAGCCCTCTGCCTTTCTCATTTTATGGATCTCCAACTTACTCCTTGTTAATATAGACAGGCTTCTCCGGGCTCCTGGGAGGGAGGGAGCATATAGAGGAGCCATAGCTCCACCTCTTAAACTGAGTTTAAGCATTTTCCCAATGATGTATTGACCAGCATTGTAACAACCATCTCCTATATAGTCTACTAGTCTGAGCTAAACATCTTATCCCTCTCACAATAGGCTGAGATGAGCTTATGGACAGGAGAGTAAGGGACTAGGGTAATCTATTCATTTTTTCTGCTTAAACAAAACATCTCTTTCATAACCGTAACCAAGAACAGATGGCAACTAATACCTCTGGGCAAACAAACTTACATGAAGTGCAGTTGATGGAAATGTTTTTACTTTCCTTCTGACATAGACACTATAACGATACTATAAAGATACTGCAGCACCTTAAGGTGTTCAGCCTATGTAATTTGAAGGTGGGTAACAACCCTAGGCGAACTTTTAAGAGGAATAATTCCTGTGATTTTTTTTTATTATCTATCATTTAGTGTAATCTACACCATTCCAAAAAAAGGTTGCTCTTCAGAAGTATATTTCTGAGCTACAGGTATATGTCTTCTGGCAGAATATTTATTAGGAGCCAAAGAAGCAAGATAATCAGAAAGACAAGGGAAACCAAAGCAATTTTCTCTTCAGATTGGTGAGATAATTTTAACAAGGGATTTCTGGGACTCTCCAAGCATTCCCTCTAAGTAGTTTTCACCTCTTTTTATTCCCCTTTGGTCACCTACATTCTGTTCAACAGTACTTTCAGGTTATTTGTATTGTACATGATTAGCCCATGTAATTAATAACTGAATGTTCCATTCTCTCCCTCTCTTTTACCCTTTTACCTTCATCATATGACATTTATTTAATTCAATCTCGTCAAATCTGTGTCTCACAAAAGCAGAAACCTTTAAAGGTATATTTTTGTATTCCTTTAAATTGTTTTCACAAGAAAAACATATTCAATCCAGTGTTGTATAACACATGAGTCATTCTTATACAGGAGGTCAGATTTATTGTTTGTTTCATCGCTTATCAACACAAATGGCTTACACACCTTGCATTATCTAAATAGCAGTCTCAGTGGACATCAATAGTCAAGGTTTACATAGGCTCTTGACTTTATCCAGGCTCTATGATGTACAATGTCACTGTAATAGAACACTTCCTCTTTGTTCTGGGGGAACTTGAGTCATAATGAGCTTGACTAGGGTGTGCTCAGATTGCGATAAAGAGCTGTGCACATAGACCCCTTTTTCAGAGAAACAGGTGTTGGCCTTGATTAGAGAAAAATTACATCATCTAAGGGAGAGAAGAAAAAAAGCAAACCAAAGGGAAAGCACAAACAGAAAAAAAAGTCGTGACCAGACACAAATACATTTGCACATATAAAGCTGTTCTAATGAGAGCCAAATTGATTTGACATTCAGTGGCAGTTTGAAGCCAAGAAAAGTAAAGCAGCCTACAAAAGGCCCAGCTCATTGTTTATGGAGTGTCATACTTCATCATCTGTGAGACCAATAACAGTGATGGGAAGACCTTTTAAAAGCAGGGAGTGTGATGCAATGGCTATGTGGATACCACTGATGTCAGATCCAATAGACTGATTGTAAGCTATTTCCTGAATTGAGATCATGTTTGTCAGATGAGGTGATTGTTCGCTACAGATTATATCTTCAAGAGCTGATTCTAAAAACTGTTAGAATTTTCTTCTGATTTCCGCTAGAGAGAGTCATAATATCTGTTACTGTGACTGTAACTAATCATCAATCAGATGCAAAATAAAAATAGAGAAGATAAAATAAAAAGCTACATAATATTCAAACACCAAATTATGTCTGAGAGGAACGACTTTATTTATGGAAAAGTACTGTACATAAAACTATGCAAATTAATTTAAGAATTCTTTGTATCATCCTTCTTTTCAAAGGGACTCCTGTAAATACTTTTCAAACATATAAATTCTAGTGTTGCAAAATGAACAGGGCCCCCACCATGAGCACACTATAGAATGCAGCTCGCATATCTCTGCTTTCTGTTAGAACACCTGGTGAAGAGTGAGATGTTTATTAAATGTCAGTGCATGCCAACATGAATTAAATAGGCTTTCAAAGAAATATGTGAGACACTGTAGTGTTGTAGCAGAAAAGTATATGTGTAGAGAACAGTTTCTCTCTTTTTGCCTTCTAGCGATGAGCTCAATCTAGGTATCACAACATTGATATTAGACTCTGATGTTAATGTAGCTATTTGGATTTCACAAAGAAAATCTATTTCTTTCCTCAGGGAAAAAGTCAGGAATTTTAGACTCTTGGGTCTCAATTCTCTCATGATTCACATGAATATAAATATACTTTAACCCTGAATTAGCCACTGTGAATTCACATTGTACACAGCACGGATTTGTATTTCAAGCTGTAGTGCCAAAGTGACCAAACTCATAATGGATAACAATGGGCTAATCAAAAATGGGAGATAGACAGGATATATGGAGATAGGGATGAACAATGAAAGATAAAATTTCTCTTTTTTCATGTTGAAGAACAAAATTCAATTCAACTTTTTTTTGTGACTCTTTACTTTTGGTGAACACTTGGGTATATGAATTTACTAATACAAATGCTCTCCACAAAATATATTTCTGGCTCAATTGCTTAACTATTCACAAATTCAAATTTCCAATTATACAATCAAATGTAAAAGTCACAATTCCTGGTGTGAATTAATTATATACCATAAATCAGACGGTGTTGTTTTTGTTCTCTGATGAGAGAAATCAGGTAACTAAGCCAGCCAAAATAAATTACAAGTTGTGAATATTACAAATGAAGATACAATTGCAACTTTATGTTGTATTGGTAAGTCACCACAAGCAAAGACCTGAGTATTCTGTGGCAAGAGCCAACTAAGTTTTATGGTAAAGTCTCAGGTTGTGTTTCTCATGAATTTTGGTGCAGAAACTGGTTTGCAAGTCCTGAAGCAGCAACATTTATATGTAAAAGATAAGGTTTGATTGACTTAAACATGATCAAGAAATCCATACAGTAAGCCCCTGTGTTATCTATTTTGATAGCATAGTCACAGTTTGTTTTACACTGTTTTGGTACAGTGTCATTTTTCTTATTGATGATGCATAGCTGCATTGCGAATGCTTTCAGGAGAATCCAAGGGAAGCTGGCAGCTGGAAACCATTTTGGTACCTAAGAAACATGTTTTAGATTGTCAAAAAAGGAGATTTGTTTGGGTCTTTCTACTAATGAAATATTTCTAAATATTAATCTTTAAGAACTGGTTTCAGAGTTAACATATCAGAGAGTAGAAAACAGGCAAGACACTTGTAGAGTTTTAAACCAGCCTGTCCAGCTTTTGTACTGTTCGTTTCCCACCCAGTACTGAAACAAAACTAGATGTAGTTTGGTCCTGGATTGGGTAAGGTATGCCATAATGCAGAGCATGCTGCTCTACCCTCACCACACAATGTCATGGCATAATCTTCAAAATAACACCTTGCATGAGGTGTGAGAGGTCACTCCAGTAAAATTGGGGTCACTTCAGCAGGAGTAGGCCCATGCCATTCCCAAAAAATACCAGAATAAATTGTACAGTATTACAGGAATTTGTAAGTGGCCACCTTAGAAGCAATGGATCAGTTCACACTTCTCTTAAAGCTTTTTGTTACACACTTCCAGCACTCAGACTATGTCTTCACTGAAAAAGAAAATGTGTTTTAAATCAAGTTAGCTCTCTTGCTATAAAATTCTAGTGAAGACAAGGCACAGGTAGTTTTTTTCTCAGTATAGCTAGTCAAGTTCAGCAATATGCTCCCACCCAGGATTTACCACAGCTAGCTACATCAAGATAAAGCTATAGTGACCTGTCTACACTAGATTTCTTTATCGAAATATCTAATTATGTAAAAGCACACTTTTCCCAGGAAAGATATAGCCTCAATGTGAGAACACTACATCCGCACTCTCCTCATGTTGGAAAATTCTCTCCACAGTCACAGGGTTGGAAACTTTTTTTTTAACCCAAAGTTTTGCAGCACAGTTCTGGCAAAGGGAAGGTTTCTGAAACTTAGATATACAATTACAAAATGCACAGACCCCATATATGAGCTATTTACATAAATTAGTTAAACAAATCAGATATATTATTTTGGCATGAGTTACAAGTGTTAGTTACAAAGTTACAGTGAGAATTTTATTTCAGTTATAAATATTCACAATTTGCACTCTGAATAACTGCCAAACCAAGACTTACTTGCTGAAGATTCACAAATCATTTAAAAAAGTGACTAAATTTTAAAATTGTGCAAACAAGCAATGGATGATTCATAAACTAGGGGGGGCAGACAAATTCAAAAAATCATTTTTGAATTCTGAGTTTTCCAGCTATAAAAGCATGCACTTCAGGGGATGAAAAAATGTTTTAAGGTTAGGGTATGTATACACTATGGGACAATGTCAAATTAAGATATGCAACTTCAGCTACATTAATTGTGTAGCTGAACTAGAAGTACCTTAACTTGACTTTTGGTGCTGTCCATATTGCAGGAAGTCAAAGGGAGAATGCTCTTCCTTCAACTACCCTTACTCCTTGCAGAAACAGGACTACCAGCATCGACCGGAGTGCCCCTCTCAGTTCAAATTAGCGTATCTTCACTAGACCCACTAATTCGAACCCTGGAAGATCGACAGCAGAAGCTTCAAACATCTCTGTAATGTAGATATACCCTGAGAGACTTAAGGAGCTCAATCTGTTTAGGTTATCAAAAAGATTGAGAGGTGACTTGATTGTCGTATGTGATACCTTAAATGGTAAAAAATACCAGATGCTTAAGGATTCTTTAATCTAGAAAAGCATAACCAGAACCAGTGTCTGTAGTTAAATCCAGATAAATTTAAAGTAGAAATAAAATACCTTTTTTAAAAGGTTTTTAATCTTTAAAACAAAACATTAAGGGAAGTGACAGATTCTCCAACTACTGAAGTCTTCATATCGAGTGCGGATTCCTTTTTGAAATTTAGCCAAATACAAATTACTGGGCTCAATACAAAATAAAACTGAAGAAAGGAAGTCAGACTAGATGCTGCATTGGTCCCATTTGGCTTTAAAATCTATGAATCTGTGGTCTCCTGTTAACATGAACAGGGCTTACCTTTGCACATCAAAAGGAGAAGGAAATCTGACAGAAGTCAGAAAGGTGAGAATTACAAGAATTCAAAATTCCTAGACTTAAAATACAGTGATACTCTGAAAAGCTACTGGGCAAAATGCACCTTATGACTCATTTAGATTTGTTCCTTGTGCATGTTTAGTCATACCTGCTTTTCCTTTAGTGTAAAGAAATACAAAATTTCTTTGTATTTTTGGTTTTTTTTTAATTTCTATTAGCCCTGTAAAGTCCACAAAGCCAAGATTGACTAAACCAGATTTTATTCTATTTTTGTTCATCTTCAACAAAATTGTTTACTAAATCCCAATATGTTACATCTGTTACAATGCATTGAAGCTGGTGGGCTTGCATTGATATCACTGAGTGCATAAAGTGTAGAAAATGGGGTTGCACAAGTGTACATGAAGGCCCATTTGGCATCCCCCAACCTCTATTTTAGGCCACCCATGCCTCAAGTGCTTGCAATATCATCAAGAAGGAGCCCTTTCAGTTGGTGTACAAGATGCTCTAGGGCCAAAATTGGGCCTATGTATGCTATCTAGTGCCCTGTCGTAGTTAGGGAATCTCAACATTGCAAAGCCACCTGCTATTTTCCACACATTGCCCAGAGTGACAGTCCTTGATACATTTTATGTCAATAAACATAAACTTCTAAGTCAACTTAACTCTGTAGTGTAGACATTACCTGAGTGTCCCCTTGTTTTCCACCCTTGTAGGGACTGGGTAGGCTGTGCTCTCCTGCTTCTTGGATGAGAAACTGCCCAGAGAACAGGTTTTATCAATTCCATAGTCTCCCACCTTTCCTCCTTGCTCTAGGACCAGGCCTGTCCCTACAGAGAAATGGTTAGAGGCACCACCTTCATATCAGCCTAATAATGGCACCCTCATCAACTGGATGAGCTGGCAGATGTTCAGAGAAGCACTGTTATGAGACCCTAAGTTGGTCTTTCTGAAGAGGGAGTCAGTTACCTGATCCTCCTGAACACTGGGGAACATGAACCCACCAGCAATATAAATGCACCTGCATTTTGATACACATCTTGGTCACTACATTTTCAAAACTTCGACTGGTAGAAAGTTTTGTATAGACTACAGAGCCTTAGTAGCTATGGTTTTGATATCTGCCTACATGACATTTAACTGCATTCAATAACTGAGTGCAAAACTGTGAAAAACAAATCAAATCAAATTTTCTTCAGAGAAAAAGTTCAGGTAATTTGGATATTCAGTAGCAAGGTAAATCTTTCAAATTGTCTTAATCTTTTGCCTACTGGTATTATTATTCTTAAAATATTTTTCTACGAGTAATAAAGAACCTCCATATAACTAAGTGTTTGGAATGTAATGTTCCAACTTAATAGGCTCAAGGTTATTCTTGTTCAATATCCATTTTGAATTTAACTATTAAATGTTGCCTAGGTGAACAGAACTTTGGAACAGACAACTGACCTACACAAAGGACTTGATTTAATTGCCCTGTTGTCACAGAAATCAAGGTCTTTTTGAAGAATTTCTTGCACTTTATACCTCATCCTGCTTGTACAAGAAACAGAAATAGTCGCATCTTTGCAGAACTAACTCACTAGGTAGACTACCAGCTGACTTCATTATCTCATCAGCACATGGATCCATATATCCACACATAGGTGTAGTGGGTAATCAGCTGGCAGAAGAAATGTGGAGAGAGATTTTTGAGTTGTATTGTTCTTTCCAACTATTTGATTCCCTCTGTGTTCATAGACACAGGACCTTGTACTTTTATTTATAAATTAAAAAACGATATCAAAGAAATTCCTATAATCAATTTTTACTCCCAGCTGGGACACCCAGAGGGCCCCACATTTCGATTAACTGTTTGAAACAAGAAGGGAAAACAATATAATCACATTATATGCATGTTGTGTTGATCCAGTATGTAAAATCCATAAGGGTAAAGTGTCAGATACCTTTTAAAATCTTCCTCACTTAATTGCTAGGATTTAAATTATTTTCAGGTTTTTCATTTAAGTATTTTAAATATAAATATTGTTATTTTAGAATAGTGGGCAAGATCCTGTACTCATATACACTGGTTGAGTAAATGGCCCATTGTATTTAAGGGGAAATTATTCTTTGGAAAGCTACTTCATTAAAATGGTATTATGAGTTCCATATTTGACTCCCAAAGGCATTCAGTCAAGTTTGCTCCATTTACAAGCAAAAAGAAGGCAATTATGAAAATCATCCTCTATGTTCAGCCATGGATTTGAGAGCCAAGCTAGTTTTTTCTGGCTTGCATTTTATCATCAGAAGTAAATTTAATTTTATTTATTAATTACTCTGGTAAGTGAATATAATCAAAGGGATCCCGATAGTTCACAGTGAAGCCTGCATTCTCTCTGCAATGGTAACAAGTATAAAGAAAATTAATTTTGTATCTTATATTATCCAACACACTTCTGTATTCTTTCAGCTTATGTATCATGTAGTACGCGGGAGAAAGAATTCACTGTATGGGATTTTGGTCAGATGTAAAATGCCATGTGTAGGCAGAAGTAACTTACGTTCTGTCAGTTCCTCTTTCTTTTCTACTCTTTGTTTCTTATTTATTTTAAGCTTGGTTTTGCTAAATACTATATTGAAATAGCTTTGTTCAGCCAATTCAAGTGCAGGGATGCTGTGCCATTGCTGACCTGCATATATAGTTTTAATTCACACATGTAATTTCTTGCACTCTGATTGGCTCTAGGTATATGATCTGCAGACTCACCATAAGGTTATTTCATAATAACCATACAGTATGTGAATATCTGTATTTTGACTAGCTAACAATTGCCAAAGCAGGGAGTTCCACTGTCACTATCCAGCTATTTTTCAGTAATTCTACTACAAATATAGAAATCCCTGTGCTCTGACTGGCTCCTGAATTTGGAATTTATAAGCTGTTTGCCAGCAACAAAGACTCTTCGTCAGCTTCTTACTCTCTGCATCTGATGCAGAAAATGCCACTGATTACTTAAAAGGAAAAAAAGATATTTCCATCTTTCATGCATGGTCCTGCTCCCATTGGAGTCAATGATAATTTTTTCATCCACTTCAAGAGAGTTGGATCTGAGGCTATATCTACATTACAAAGATAAATCGGAAAAAGAAACACAATTTGTGGTATCTTTTTCTGATTTACTTCCAAAAGAAGCTTTTCAGAAATTTGGCCCATCTACACGGGGCCAAGTTTTGGAAAAATAACCCTCTTTCAGAACATCCCTTCTTCCTTGTAAAATGAGGTTTACAGGGATGCCAACAAAATGTGTCCACTTTTACGACTTTTTTTTCCGGAAAAGCAGACTCATTCCTTGCATGTAGCAGAGCTTTTCCAGGCTAGCTTCGGTATCCTGGAAAAACTCTGAAGTCTAGACATAGCCTGAGTCTCTTTCTCATCTTTCCTCTGTCCCCAGACTTTCTTTGGGTCAGCAAGATTCTTTATTCTTACAATAGCTGTCAAAAAAAACTATGCTGTCACTAGGCCAGATTCTATGACGTTTTCTGCATTTTGAACTCCTAAAGTGGTTTGAATTTTCTCTTGTCTTTGAACAGGTCTGTGCCTTGTCTGTTCTCTTGTGTTTTGCACAATCTGTACCTATAGTCATAATCTAGACTTTAAAAATTCTGATACACTTTACCATAGAGTTTCAACAGGAGAATAATAGACAAGAGAAGATGTTATTTAAATCTTCCTGAAAATTCCCGTGGAAATGATTATAGGCTGAAAGCCTCAATTTTTGTTAAAAACTTTCCAGTTTC
Source organism: Apalone spinifera (assembly GCA_030068395.1). Taxonomy (NCBI): domain Eukaryota; kingdom Metazoa; phylum Chordata; order Testudines; family Trionychidae; genus Apalone; species Apalone spinifera. Next base: position 51,198,671 of record CM057848.1, on the reverse strand, counting down.
TCTGGATTTTGGCCATGATTCTTCAGAATTATTGTGATGTACAAGTGCTTTTTCCTCTTTAGTCAGAAGAGAATCCAGATGCAAATAGATGGGGACAGGCAATTCCTCAATAATTGAATTAACAAATGTCACTCACTTTAATGATCAACAGTAGAGTGCTTAGCCTTGTAATGGTTTCTGAATTTTGTATTGCAGCTGAAAAGTGTATGTAAATGGAGAGCAGGGAGAGCACAGGGTAGTCTCTGTAAAAATGTGGAATAAAGCCATTTCCTTTGAGAGTTTCATTGAAGTAAGCCAAAATAACACTTGGGTAATGATCAAATTATATTGAAAAACCTCAGTAGCACAAACAAGGAATTTCTTTGGTTGTTTTTTAAATTGTTTTAGATTTTGGGTTTTTTTTTTAAAGGAATGATGTGATCTTAGAAGAAAGGAAAAAGCTTAGTTCAGTTATAGCTTTCATATAATTACCACAAACTCTAATGCAAATTAGACTGTAGGTCTGCTCAATGTACATTTCTGTGCTTGCCAAATTATGTTTGGCAGTGTGGTCAAGCAATAACAGATGCACACTGTGCCTAGTTTTCTCGGGCTGTTCAATAATTAGGAGGGCAATGTATTATAATAAACCACATCCCCTTGGCTGATATTTGGATGCAAATTGCACATTAATTCACTTTCAAGCTTTTTGGAAGCACACCAAAAGACATGAAAAACAGGAAAATATACTATTTACTTCAGGAAATTTGTTTAAAACTAAATAAGATTCATTTTCAAGCAGTGTTTGTGTGCTTTGTGCATGGAAGAAATATTTGCAAAATCTTCCCTTTGTTTTTCCCTGTTTAGTTTAGCAGTAACTTGGGCTATGTCTAGACTGCAGGCTTCTTTCAGAAGTTTTTTTTCGGAAGAAATCTTCCAAAAAAACTTCTTTCAAAAGAGAGAGTCCACACATCGAAAATGCAATCTGCTTTTTTGAAATAAAGCATCCACACTCATTGGACATTCTCTCACATAAAAGGCCACCCGGAACCACTTCTGGCAGGGCATTAGGTCAGCAGTTGCTTCCGGGTGCTGTTGTCTAAGGCTAGCTGAGACGTGTGCGTAAAGGGATCTCCCTGGACAACCGTTTCTCAGGTTCTGCTGCATGCTTGCCTACCTCTACGAGGGTCAGCAAAGCTTGTGCAGTGCATGCTTTCGTAGCCAAGCTTTTGGACATCACAGCATTTTTTTTGCTATGGAGCTGAAGCTGCCCCTGGGCATGCGATAGCCCCACATTACCATGCTGCAGGTTCTGCAATGGTTTGAGCAGACTGTCTTGATGGTCCTTCCCCAGCTCAACTCTGAGCTCATCTGTGAGTCCCTCTGCCTGGATGCAGGAGCAATGCCCTTTCACCAACACCCCAACGTAGAGACATGATTCTGGAACCTGGACACCAATTCCGACTGGTGGGACCAGCTGGTGATGGAGCGGTGGGATGACCAGCAGTGGCTCAACAACT
>CM057848.1:51166472-51179162 GCA_030068395.1 Apalone spinifera | reverse complement strand
CCCCCCCCCCACAAATGCAGACCATTCAATCTCCAATGGAATCCTGCTTTCCAGATACAGAAGAACATAGTACAAATGGAGGGAGCACCTGGTAATCACTACTTACTTCACCCAAAGTGGACTTGCAGCGCAGCAGCTTTTTGTGAGACTGCAAATGTAGCAGCTACTGCTGCCTACGGACAGGATGTGTTGTAGAAGGGAATAGGCTTGCTTTCTCCTTCCCCTCAGCAGTGAGTTTTCTCCATTCTTTTTCCACATACAAAAGGTTAATTGTGGGGGGAAGGATCACACATTAGGGTATATTTATGGTTTGGGCTTTGTGATCCTTGCTGATGTGCACAAGGTTTAACTGATCACCTTTAATTGCCACATGATTTTTTTTTTCATTTCTGCCTTTCTTTGGTGGCAAATAAAGCAACTCACTGATTTCCCATTTATTGGATGTCAGGGTTGTGGGGGCTATAGTCTTTGTTTTGAGATGTGGCTGCTGGACATACTATCAATCAGATATTTTCATTTTTAGTCAATGTTGCAAGTTGTTGTAGCAACAGGAGGTTCTCTTAATCGTTTTCCAAAACTTGAACCTAGGTTCTGGAACCGTCAAGACTTGGGCATATGTTGGGTAAACCTAACCTGTTTAGAGCAGTGTTTAGCATGAGAGGTTGTGCCTAGGGCACTACTATTCACTTTATGGGAGTCTAGGCTTTGGACCAGTGAGGGGCACAGAATTTTTTCAAAGATAATTGTACACTACCTCATCGATTAAAGATGCCACATGACCTAAATGTTGTATTACAGAAAATAAAGTTATGATCAGAGGACTTTAAACCCAAACACTTCTCTGTGTGTTTACTGGTTTCATCGTTATTGGCAAATGCAAATAATTTTTAAAATGCTGCTCTATTTTTTTAACTGGATTTATACAGTCCAAACATTTACTTTAAAAATAAACATTTTGGTATAAAATGCTCTAGGAAATGCTGGCAGTGGAAAAACTAACCTACACCAGATGGCAGAGGTTAAAGAAATACTATAAAATATGGCTTCCATTCATACAGTATTCAGACAAACAGAACCCCAAGCACTGAAAACCTGTGAAGGTGGAAAACCTTTTCATTTGCTTACATTTCTCCTTGCTACTTAGCAAACCTGAGAGGTATTGTATCATCACGTATCAAGAAAGTAATATGCCAGACTGTTGTAACAGGTGGAAAATGTTTATCTGTAACAACACTGAATGTGAAATAAAGAAATGGCCAAATTTACTGTAGGTTTCCATAACCTCATCTACAAAATTTATAAGCACATCAGCTCAGTGCCTGTAAAATGCTTATTTACATAAGTAAAATGTGTACCTGAATGAGTAAGTGCCAATTTGTATTAATTCATATGTTTTGCCCAGAAAAATATATTTTTTACACTTGTAAAAGGTTATGGGTTCAGGTAAGGAGGCGAGGTGAAAAACCAGTCAAGGAAGCCAGAGATCGGGTGAGGGGAGTTTCTGGCTTTTAAAACAAATTTAACAATTTCATAAATGTAAAGTCAATCAAAAGAATTTCCAAATATTTATACATTACCACATTATCCTTCATCATTCTATCTATATGTTTGCTCCTACCTTCATAACTGTTTTTGTGTATTATAGATGCCTATTCTGTGTAGTCTGTGGCTAAAAGAAGTTATAATAAGCATTCTTGCAAATTTAGAATTAGGATAGCAATTTAGTTTTGCTAAAGTATCACAACATAAAATCTGCACTTCAGCCAGTTGAAAATTATGCATTTTGTATGTATAGTTTTGATAATATATTTATTTAAATTAATATGATGAGATCTCTTTAAAAATATTTGGAATACTGTGTTTGCCTTGTTGATTAGTGGAATACTGTGTTCATTTTTGGATCTATGCTTTAAAAAAGATGTTGGAAAAATTGGGAAAGGACTCAGAAAAAAACTCAGAAGGATTATTTAAATTCTGGGAAACACATTTTACAGTGAGAGATTAAAGGAGCTCAACATACTTAGTTTATTAAAGAGAAGGTTGAGAGATGATTTGATTAGTCTATTAGCACTTACCTAAAGAAGGAAGTTTTTCTGAGATCTTTATCAGATAAAGGCATAGATCCAAAGGCTGGAAGCTGAAATCAGAAAAAATTAAACTGGATATAAATATTTATAAGTATAAGTAATTAATACTGGGACACATTACCGAGTTGTCGTAGATTCTCCATTACTTAAAGTGTTTATCAAAATTGGATTTTAAAAAATGTACTACTATTCAATCACAATTTATTGGGCTCAATGCAGAAATTATTAAGTGAGGTTTTATAGCTAGTGTTATACAAGAGTTTGAGTCTATGATCATAATGAGCATTCTGTTCTATTTTTTCAGTTGAAAAAAGTGATTTCTTCTGAAATATTCTTAATTTCTTATTATTTTCGCTGCTTCTTAGCAAACCACCTTTCAGGTCTTCGAAAGAGTTTACTTACACATCTTAGAATTTCTTTCTCCGAGGGGACTGGATGGTTCATGGGAGAGGAAATGGATAAAGAGCTGTTCCCTTCTAAGTTATTGGTACTATAGCTCAGGTCAATAATGATTATCACAAGCCATTGGTCTGTGTAGTGAATACATAGTCTCAGACCAGTCCCTTTTTGTATTCACAAGTAATTGCTCATTAAGTTACTTGTGGAAGCAAATGAAAGTATGTAGATGTCTAGCTATGTGATCTTTTTTCTAATGTACATTTAGGCCAAAGTGGTCACAACATCAGTGAGTTTGACACCACTACCTTAACACATTTGTTGTCAACCTTTGTACCTGTGATTCTAACATATATTATGATACAAATACAGAACTGTGTGCATTTTTTGCCAGTTGGGGAAAAAAAACATTTCTGGCCATCTTTCCATGGCAAATAAAAAAAATATAATGGAATGTGACCCATGCTCTTTTTACATGTGTATATATTGGATCAGGCTTATCTCAACACATTTTAGTACTGTTAAACAAAAAGGAAGTAAAATGGATCTGGCCACAATGGGGGCAAATTGTCAAAGGTATTAGGTGCCTAAAGATGCAGACTGGATTTTCAAAAGAGCCAAGGTACCTAATGCTCATGATTATAATTATAATCTTCGGACATCTAGATACCTTTGAAAATCTGGCCCAGGGTCCAAAACAGAATCAGATTCTCTCTATAAAAACAAAACAAACAAACAAACAAACAAACAAACAAACTCTTATTTTAAGAAAACCTATGAAAAGGAAGAGAGTGGGGAGAGATGTGGAGGAAGGAGAGGCTAGAATGGTCCAAAATTAAAAGAACTGATCCAAACAAAAAACCTTTACATCTGGGGTAGGCAATAAGCCAGACTTGGCTCACCAGGGTTAGCCCCAATCTAGGCAGAAATCTGGGCAGGGACAGACTTTGCATTTCTCCCCTTGCTGGTTTCTGAGAAGGCAGAGAGACAACCTTTTACTTCAAAAGGTGCTTACAACTCCTGATGACAATCTTCTTGTTCCTGCCCTCTCCATTTCTGCGCCTTCACTGGAAGGATGATGTTGTTTTGGTGTGAATACAAAGCCCCCTTTTCTATGGGTAAAGTCAGCAATCATAAGCTCATGTCTTATTGCTAGGCAACACTCAGCAACGTGAATTTATCACTTCTGTTTGGTGCAACTTTTCATTTCACCTCCAACTGTAACAATATAGCCTGTTATATTTTAGATGCCACTGTGGTTGGATGGCATCCCAGGAAAGATGTGAACTACTACTGACAGGGAGTGAATGATTGGCACTGGGCATAAGCAGTTTTCTGATTTTAAGGCCTGGCATATCATTAATTGTTAAACTTACTCTTTTATCAAGCTCTTACCAGTCTGATGCTTCATGATTCCTACCTATTGATTGCCTTTTAGATATTATTGACAAAGGTGCTCACTGTATATCCTAAACAGGGGAATTCCTCTGCTGGTATCTGATTTCTTTTTCATGAGGTGCTAGTTACATTCACTTTCTTGCATTTGTTATCATTTTCAAGGGTGAATTATAAGTGAATACAAGCTCAATCAAGCACTCGGTGTTATATTTGCAGCGTGTGTAATTATTTGTTTGAATAAACAGGGCCTTTAATTGGCAAAACTAAGAAACTGAATAGAGAGAGGGTGAACAATTCTCACAAAATACTGAGTGCTCCTTTCTGCGAGAACTTCGATGAAGTGGCCCAGCACTTGTCAAGATCAGGCCCTCATAGCAGGAATGGTTTTATGAATAGTTCAGGAAAGAATGTTCTTTAGTCCTACTGACATTATAAGGGCTCCTTCTTCAAACAGGACCTGCATTACCTTTTTAAATAGCTCACAATTACTCTGCCAGCTCATACATGACCATTGAGTCAGTGCTCCTTAATCCCTGAAGAATATTCTGAGATTAGATCTGGTTTCAAAATCTGTTCTTTTATTTGGGGGAAGGGGAGAAAAGAAAAGAAAACTTTTCTATCAGCTCTAAGATATAATCAAAAATACTGGATAATTTTTCCTGTCCCAAATAAAATTTACATCTTTCAAGAGAATCATTATACTAGTAATTATAAAATCATCTCTCAAAATCTTGGAAACATTTCATGATACCGTTAATTATAGAAAGGTGCCAAGTAGCTAAGAGTATTCACAGGTTTCTAGTAATGCTTAGCATATTTTCACTGACTCACTGGAAACAAAAGGAGTGTCTGTAACTGTGTGAATGAACCGTGGCCTGTGCATGTTCTTTTAAGAAAGGCCAAGGGTACAGTTCTATTTTCTTAGCTCTGCTTTCATATTTATGTGTCTCATTTCCAGCTCATTGCTGATGCCTCAGTTGCGCTATCCATCAACACTTTTATCCTCCTTGTTCCTCAAAAAGAACATAAAATCCTTTTTTATGTGGTGGTAATATTATTGCAAATAAAAGCAAATACCAAAATCTTTATTAGTCTGCCAAAATAATAAACTATTTAATAAAAGTATGCTGTAAAAATAAGGTCATTTGCATCACTCAAGTTTCTTGCAGGATATACAGAGAATTATTGGTCAAAAAGTACAAACTGACAGCAATTATTTCTGTTGTTGATCTAATGCAGCCTGAAATAGGGTTAAAAAATTCACAGAGGTTTTACATGATTGCTGCCTTTAAATGTTTTTAACACTGGTTGCACATAGAAGAGACTGAAAGAATCAAAACTGGTTTTTGCCCATTCTTTCATAATGGAGAGAGAGAGATTGGCACAATGCCTTTACAGAACTTTACTCCAATGATCATGTTGATCTCATGGCTACCTTACTGTCACAAGATTTAGTGTCCAAATATTTACCATTTTAAAATTCAGTATTAGTTGTATGCGGTTTGGATTTGTGTCAGCTTAAGCTGTATGATTTTTTTCACTGTCGTCTTTTATTTTCATTGTCTGCAGACTAATATTAAAGAGGTTAAGTACTAAAAGGTAGCTGAAATGTTATCTCTAAGGGTACGTCTACACTGGGGCACTATTTTGGGATACTTCCAGTATCCTGAAATAGCTATTCCGTGTGTTGACAGCATACCCATTATTTCAAAATATCTTGTTAAATAACGGGTGAGCTATTCTGACATCCCTGTAAACTTCCATGAAGATTAAGGGACATTTCAGAATAGCGGTTTATTTTGAAATTTGGTGCTCTGTAGGCAGCGCCAAATTACAAATATGCTATTCGAAATACACTCATACCTCAAATTGCATAGGTTATTTTGAGCTAAGGATGCAGTATAAATGCATCCTAAGTTACATATATAATGTTTTGATTTGTTTTTTGTTTAGTATTGTAATGTAAACTGGACCATTTTTGCAGTTTCCAACCCCAGCTGTCAGACTTGCAAATAGATTATTGATATGTTTGTAACACATTAAAATCAGATGCTCCATGAGGATTAAAATATCATTTGTGAATTCCTTGCAAAGTTTCCCAGAATAACATGAAAACAAATATTAAAAGTGAGCAAATTATTATCACATGCATTCAAATATAACAGCAATTTTTACTTGCATAATATTTTGATACTATGGATCTATCTATTATGGATCTATGGATCAATATTTTGATGTCATAGATCTAAAAGTGCTTTGCAAAGTTTTACCGTCCACATCCTACAGATGGGAAAATAGATGTACTGAGGGTCAGAGTGAATGAATGCAAAAAAAATTTGGAATGTAATGTCACATGACATGGTTGGAGTAATTGCAGTGTATTCATGTTGGGAGTGGTGTTTTTTATGTGGAGATTTGGAACAATTTTACATTTTAGAAATCAGTACAAATCTTAGGCCTTTGACTGGCAAACACTTCAGTTGGACTTCTTTATTGGGTAAAGTTACCTACATGTTTTCAGAATCATTGCTTTAGACCCACATTTAGCTAATCAGCTTTTAATTAATAAACTGGTTTAAATAAAAAAAATTAGTTTACATTTGCTTGATATTTATTTGGGACACATCACTGAGACAAATTGTTGAGCTTGGTTTTTAAAAGGTCTAGATCATTTTAATTACATCTGTGGATATTCGGCAAAGGTAGTAATAAAGATAGCAATGAATCAAGTACTTTAGAACATAAATAATAAATTAATAATCCATAGAACTCAACTTCTTTACAACGGTTATTTAAGAATTATTCTCTCTCTGATGGGTTGCCAAGGTTCAAGATGATTAAATGAATTGGCAATAGTTATACAAATCAGTGGTGGGTACTTCTAAATGATATGCTGGGGTTCAAGAAAGTATAGATTATTTTCAGTGGGTAAAATTTACTCCACTTACATAGAGCTTGAATATTAGGATTCTATCAAGGAATTTAGCGAATTAAAATTCCCCATCCTACACCTTTAGCTTTGGTCTACACTAGGACTTTATTTCAAAATAACCCCCAATGTCAAATTTATAAGCAGAGTGCCCTCACTACCAAGCCTGTTATTTTGAAATATCAGGCCATGGAATTCAAAATCTGTACTCCTGCTTTTCATCAGGAATAATGCTAATTCAGAAATAGTTATTTTGAAATAATGGCAGTGACGATGCTTCAGAGCTTCTATTTCGAAATAATTACTTGCCAAAATAATTCAAACTAATTACTCCCCACTGTTTCCTGGGGCTCTAAGACTGCTCACATTAATGGAGCCTGCCTCAGACTAATTTTGATGCTTCCCCATAGTGAGGACACACTAGTTCGAATTTGTTAAATTGGGAGTTATTAAGCCCAATTTAATAATTTAGAAATAGTTTCTAGTGTAGACAGGGCCTGATAGCCATGCCCCCACAAGTATCAGAGCTGGAATAGAGCTCACTACCCCCTCTGGACTGATTGCATAGAGGACAGTAAGGCTACAGGAATTGTGCAACAATGTGGATCCTTGGTCCTTCCCTTTCATCTGAGGCTGTGCTGCTGAATGTTAAACTTCTGCTTCCGTGTCATTTCTTCCATGGAGCTGGAATGTAATTTGAAATGAAACACTGATTTTTCTAGTTTCTATTTTAAATAGCCAAAATAGAATTAAACTGTGTTGTTTAAAAAGTCTGGAACAGAATTGAGAAAAGAAACTAGATATCCTGTCTTCCTATTCTTTGCCCATTTTTATGCCCACTATTGACCCAATTGTGGGAGTTTTTACATACTCTCTGTCTTTTATATAACTTTGCAGCTCAAAATTAATTAGTTTTGGTATTTATAGATGTAGAATCCAAAATATGCTAGGCATCTTTCAGACAAATAAAAAAATCTCTGTTCTTCAAAGCTCTAACAACCTAAAAAGAAAGCATACTGTCAAAGAAGTATAAGAAAGGAGGTAACACATGCTTATTTTTAGCTATTGCCCACTTGCCTTTCTCATATTCTCATCTGCTTTTCAAATTTAGTGTAATCTAATTATGCATACTATATGCTTGTACAGTTAATTTCTTCATTTCAGAGTCAGTAGAGTTTGTTACAGACTTTCATACATTTCTTAAACCTATTTCAAAAATAGCCCTGTCACCATTTGTTTCAGTAATGTACAGAATAATGGAAATTGACATTTTTTATATAAAAGCAAAAAGTGTATCACTTTTATAAAAGACTAGATTTTCATTTCCCAATCAAATTTGAATTTGATCACTTCAGGGCTTACTATGTAGCATGCTTTTAAGCAATGGTCCCAGTGGTTGCAGGCTCTATCACCTAATAATTGACCATGACAGGAGTTATATGTCCAAAGCCAACGGGTAAAGAGAATACCATATGTCAGGGTCAATTATAAGGTGGAAGACCCTGCAACAAAAAAGACTGCTCTGATTAGATCATGATGTTGTCAAGAGAGTTGACACTTCAGTATTATTTTAAAAGGGCACTGTCACAGCTCCCCCACCAGAAACGTCAATATTAGGCTATATGTCCTACATTGGGCTCTTCCCTATGCCATCTAATTTAAAGTTCTATTAAACATTCAGGGTTGCATTCTATTTGGCTTCTTTTTGCAGCAAGAAAAAATCCTTTCTTTATTTTCTATGTTTCAGAGCCACACTTCTCTTCCCTGCTAATGAGGTCAAAACAACTCTGTAATTAATGAACTGCTTCTCCCTTGAATATTCAACTTATAAGAGGATACCATCTTAAATGTCATGCAGTCAAAAAGAGTCTGAATTATTTGGACAGCCAAATTTAGACAAGATAGGAAATACAGAATAGAGCAAAACCACTAGTAACAGATATTTAGAAGCTATTTCATGATAAAGATAGTGTATTGCAGAGAAAAATAAAACATTTCTAAAGGACTTTATATTCATTCACCATCACCCCTCAGCATACTTTATACTTGTAAAGGCCCAATTTTGTCAAACTGTAATTTCAACATATCCAGAGGAAGATGTTAGGCATTCTGCCTGTTATGAAGTGAAAGAACAGGGAAATTACTCAGTGTCTGGCAGTTAATGGTACTTCATAAAGCTTCTTAATTAAATATACAAAAAGCACCTTTTCTGTTCCAGAACTAAAACCTAAAATGGAGCAGGAAGCATTTCCCTGCACTTTAAAAGCTGCTTTAGGTTTTAATTGTGGCAGGAAAAATTCTGCCCTTTGTTACACAGGAGAAATCCCATTGTCTTCTGCAGAACTTCAAGACTATTCCATGTCTCAGTGCAACAGTGTCCCATTGCCAACTACCCTAAAGAAAAACACATCATCTTAGTTTTGGGACTTGGCAAGTAAATGAAGGAAGTGGTGATTTTCAAAAACTCTGTTCTAAAATGTAAATACATCTCTAATGTTATGTCTACTCCATATATGCTGTATTCTGATATTAATTTGGGATCTTAAACAGAAAATCTTCTCTTAATTAAGAATGTCAGTGGTCCACTTTTCCCTGTCAATCATTGGATAACTGGTCTTTTTCTAATAGGTACCACAGCTCTGGTATGCAAAAAGTGACTGTTCCTCAGAATAGATTATTAAGATATTTTTGGATCTCATTTAAGAGCAAATTTAATTAACCATGGACACTGCTATTGCTCTTCCAATTCTCTGTCAGATTCCTCCTAGTAATCCATTGTTACATTTTCCAACTTTACAGAATGAGAAGTATGAGAAAGAAGCAGTAAAGCATTGTAATCGCTCCCCTTCAAAATGCCACATGAGATTCCTTGTGATGGAATAAAGGCTTTAGTGAACTCTGTTGTCAAGGCTGCCACAGCATATCAGGTGTGTGGGTGGAGAGTGACTCATCTGGGACTACTGGGATATAAATCCTCCCGTGATTCAAATACTCAGGTGGAGAATACCATTCACAAGCTCTCCCTCCACCAATCACATGTGCTGAAGGAAGATCCTTTTCTACCATTAGAGACAGTTTCCCAGAAGCTGCTGTAACATATGGGGGAGAGAGGGAGAGAAATTCCTTCTGGGTTGATCTCAGTGATATAAATGAAACATAACATTTTACTGTTTTGTTTTCAGTAACCTCCTCATGTGAGTGCCAAGTAGAGAGTCAGAAAATGAAAACGAATTTTGCTTTTTATCACATATAAACTGAAGGCTAGAATTACATTAAGGCTGCTTTATACTCTGGCGAATCTGTTCCAACTTACATTTGAGCTGGATATAGTCCCCATATACTGGAAATGTAAAGGAAGCTTAAAGCCACATTTATTCCTTGTATGCCCTGGAGCAGAAGTGGAGTAACTGAGAATCAGTCTCTATCACAGTTATGAAATACAGCAGTTTTTTTCTAAAGGATTTGGCTAGTATGGACCAGATCCACTCCACTAGCAATCTGTTCTAATTTGAAAGTATTTTTAAAAATCAAATGCATTAAATTATGTAGGAAAATTTTCCAATTGTACTTTTGTTTTATTTTTAAAAAATTCTGTTGCTCATTAAAAATCTGTACTAAGTATCTGCTACCTGATTTTAGGAGTCAACTATTGCTTATTTTATTCATATGAATATAATAAACACTTTAGTCTTCATAGAATGAAAGCCAAAGGGAACCACTCACATAGGTAAAGCAACAGGGTTTGATTCTACAACTTCTTACCCAGACATCCTCTCTGCCTCTACTCCTATGCTTACCAAATGAAACTTACTCTTAATTAAGGCTCTGTGTTGTTACCCTTGGTTGAGATTACACTTCTGACCCTCAAATGAAAGGGCTGAGTAGATAATAACTAGAGTTACATATTTTTGAGAGAATATATAATGAACTGCAGCAGACCTGGCAGATGGAAAATAGCAGTGTTATATCAGGGTACTATTAATGGAGCCTTGGAGGAAGAAGTACACTTTAGAAGAATATTCTTTTATGGTCTTGGAATGGTACAGTATTTAGAACACAGTTGTTACAAGGAATTTGTATTATGAAGCTATCTGCTTAAACCAACTGATTGTATGGGTTCCCCAGTTTTTCAAAGAGGCAGCATAATTTATGTACATGATTTCTTAAACATTTCATACGCTGTTGCTAAGCTCTTTAAGACAACAGATTTTAAATGTTCACAGCTACTAGCTGAATTTCTTTATTATCATAAACATAAATAAAAACATATTTCTAACAACATTCAAAGAATACAAATGTAGCGGTATGATAAAATAACCAGTTTTTACAATAAAAATAAAGTACTTTGGTGCTACATGCTTTATAGGTCTTTAGGGGAGGGGCTATTTCCCATCAAATGAGATTATGCATTATTGTTTCATTTAATTTGGTAATCCCACCTAAAATCTCTGCAATACCCTGGATTTACAGTTTTAATTCAAAATAGGCCTACATTCCCCTTTTCACTTAAAAAAAATGTAAACAGTTCTAAGAGTCACTAGCATTTCATTTCCAAGTCATCTGATTGAGATCATTTACATTGTTTTGAATAGTCTCAGATGAGTAGCTGTGGTTTGTTTGTTTGTTTTTGTTAGTCTCAAGGTGCCACGGGACTAATTTTTTTTAAAAGTTGTTTTTATTGTTTTGAACAGTAAAAGGAAGAATTTCTAAGAATAAATGTTATAAAAATGCTATAATAATGCATGATCATAAAATTGAAGAAAAATCTCACTGTTTTGTAAATGGTATCAGTAAAATAAATGGTTTTGTCTAATGAACTGGTATCTATGATGGTCTGAGCATACATCAAGGTTATTTTTTAAAACAATAAATTTTTTTACAGGCATATATAAAATATATGCATTTTAATGTGCTGTTTCAGTTCATACTATATTGGAGACCCAACTCCAGCAAAATACTGGAAAGATTGTATCCACTGTGTACAGTATAAAGTCCTGGTGAATGGGAGCTCCTTAAAGACTTCCCATTTTCCAATGTTGCTATTATTGGTACTTATAATATTTTAGATTTCTCTATATTTAAAATGGAGAATTATTTAAAATATGGTGATTTCCTTTTAAATGGTTAAATGTGATAAATGTAAGATTTTAAGGTATCCTCAGCTGTACATATTTATTCCAAATAGAATAAAATTTGACAACAACCCATTTTATAGTTTACCTATCTTTCACAAACATTTACTGCAGCTTTCTCAAATATTTAATCTTTTTACAAAAAATTAAATTAAGGCAGCAATTAGTAATTTCATATATTATCAATTTCAGAGCTGTGTATAACTGCCATCTTTCATTTTATACTTACAGGTTTTTGTGATCGTTCTACATGAAACAAACATTTTGATTTTAATTCTATCATGTTCTATGCATTTTCCTAAAATATTACATTTGTCTTCCTAGGCCCTACTGAATTGATTCTGGCATATTGAAACATTATATTGCAGTTTCATTTTTGATCTAGGAGGTTTTTTCAACCTTTCCCCCATATTGGCACTTTTTTCCCCCCATCATATCAGGATATAACCAGGGATGCTTTCCAATTTAGGAAGATGGGAGGGACAGAGTACCTGTGGCTCTGACATTTGTTTATAACATCAGGTTGATAACCCTCATTCTAAGCTACATTGATTCCTGAATGATATTTCATATTTAGGCCCTGCTCCTACAAATTACAATGTGCACAGTGGAGAGTTGCACTCTATGGAACCCCAGAATAGACCTGATATATTTTCTTGCAGTTTCTCTTTATTTTTAACAGTAATGCTAACAATGTTCTTATTTATTACATATACTATGTGGCTACGTCTAGACTGGCATGATTTTC
>CM057848.1:51125950-51152752 GCA_030068395.1 Apalone spinifera | reverse complement strand
CCCCACCCCTATCCTACTCACTGGCAGCCCTGTCCTGTGTGCTGGATCCCTCATTTTTGGCCCCGTCTCAGATTGTATAGAGGCCCACAAATTCCACTAACCCTGGAACCCCAGAAGAGTTAATTTGGCCTGGGGCTAGATTGTCAAGGGAGTGAGATGTCTCCGTTGGGGCCACATTAGTGAGGCTTGGTGTTTTTTGGAGGGGTTGTTTTTTTGCATCTCGCTTGTGTGGCCCAACTGACTTTTCTGTGGGTTAGTGACTCCTGACTCAAAACAGGTTTCCCGCCCCTCTCATAAATAAGACAACGCTGAAACATTTTGCATCTGATATAATATTTTATTTAAAAAGGAAGCCCAGCCAACAAGTCCCTAGTTGGAGCCAAGCCCCATCTGGCTGCAGCATCATAACACTCCTGCATCCCCCAGACTCCAAACCTGAGGCTATCATACACCAGAACCCCTGGTCCTGAGCCTCTCACATCCCCAAACTCCTGCACCCCCACATCTCCAGTCTTCTGCCACAACACTCCTGCACCATCCACACACTGCAAATCTGTGTCCTGAGCCCATCATACTCCTAACCTACCTGCTCTGAGCCCCTCACACACCCCAACTCAAACTCCTGCACCCTCACATCCACAAGCCTGCAGCTTGCTCAGCACCCCAACCCTCCACCTGACCCCAACACTCTCCAGCCTGGAGCCCCATCCCGGAGCCAGCATCCCCCTCTCCACCTCCCAAATTCCTTCCTCGAGCTTGCACCTCTCACTCCTTCCCACACCTAAATCCCTCATTCTCACCCTAGAGTCCACACTTCCTGTCTCAACCCAGTGAGAGTGAGTAAGGGCTGGGGACATCAAATTATGGAGAGGACGGGAACAGAGAGGGCAGGGCCTCAAGTTATGGGGTGGAGTCTTAGGAAAGGATGGTGGTAGATCTTGGCTTGCCCTGACATTTAAAAAGTGATCTTGGGTGTAAAAAGGTTGGAGACCACTGAGATAACAGAACTCTCTAGACCATTTTGATCAAATACGTGCCTTTGTTACTATTGGAAGTCACCAAGCATTTATAATTTCACTTTATAGTAAAGTCAGCTTCTTTTGTTTATAATGATCAGTTTTAGCATATTATGCTTACATCAGAGTTTGTTTCACAGCTTGTTTCAGTGAACAGGGGGGCTCAAGGGCCTGCCCTCACTATGCAGCTTGCAGGATCAGAACCAACATTAAGAAAAGTTCCAGAACTATTCGGGGTAGTCTTAAAATCAAGTGAACTCTATCAAATTTACCAGTGAATTGTAGGTTTGAGCAATAATTAAGTGCTCTTTTTTATTAATCAGTTGAAAACATTATCAATAATGATCACAGTTGTTGGGTAACTCCTAAGATATGTAAAATGTGAATTGCAAGGTTTGAGGCTTGGGCAGCAAGATGTATGGTGAGTTCTACCCCCAATTTTTTTTAACAGAAAAGTAAATTGAAAAGTCCCAGTTGCAACAACAAAGATTTCCCTTTTTTTTTTCAACTTTGTTGTTTTATTTATACTGAAATAACATTCTGTGAGTATCAGGTTGTCACTACTAAATGTATTAATGCTTAAGTTTCAGGAAGTTTTAGCAGCTTATTTCTAACTATTAGAATAAGTGCTGCAGTGTGTTCTATATATATTGCACTAAGTGTGTTTGAAATACAGGTAAAAACTTTGTGTCTGTGCCTCTGGGCTTGTGCTCCTCATGCATAACAAAACAAAGCCTCGGTTGGCTTCACTTGGTTCTGGGTTGGATCCATAGTGGGGATTTTGTGGATGAATCCCAGGAAATAATAGGAGAGAAGTGAACACCCCCATTGTGAGGTAGACAGTTGTATGAGACACGTTATTATATGTAAATATATATGGGGAGAAATTCATTTTTTCCCATGTTTGTAGAGATGCAGTTTGTACAGATGTGTGTGTTTGTGAACTAAGTAAGGAATATTGATTTTAGGTGCCCTTAGTGCTTGAAGTACAGCATTATGATTTTCTATGAATGCTGAATGATGTACTTAGTGTCATGTTTGTCTCTATTAAATTGTGGTGGTAGCAACGGATGAACTGGACAGCTACATGTATCAGACAGTTGGACATCATGCCATAGACCTGTATGCTGAAGCAATGGATTTGCCTCTCTATCGTCACACCATAAAGGGTACCAGTGTGGACACTGGAAGAGTGTATACCACATGTGAAGGAGATGAGGTTGAAGATCTTTATCACCTTTTGAAACTTGTTAAGGTACGTTGCATGAGGAATTTTACTTTTCAGAATATCAAATAATAGAAGAGCATTAAATAAAACATTATTTTCGATAAATGATCCCCTTCTCATAGAAAGTTTTGAAAACTTTAAAAACTGTATTTATACTCCCATGTAATATTTGCTTTCTGTTATTATTCCTTACAGTGTAAATGTATGTGAAATGGAGGTTTAGTAGCTTAATCTATGTTTACACTTGAGAGAAACCCTACTGATTATCCCATATTTTAAACCAAAAGCCTTAATCATACACAATAAATAGATATCCATAATAAAAAAATGCATGCCAAAGAATTCAGAAAATATATGTATAGAGAATTATTTATTAAGAGAATGTGATGTAAAGTTCTGAGATTTATGCCACTGATGTAATATTTTGCTTTTTTCCCACTGGTTCTAATATATTTTGTGTGCATTTTACTTATTACTAGTGTACAGGAAATGATGCATTTGCTTTTCCGTGGACTTACGTATTATATAATAAAATCCAAAGTGATATAAATTATTCATTTTGCATTTCATGCTCCAAGTATTCTCAGGTACTTTACAATTGTTTTTTATGTTGGTAGTGCAGTTACTATGTTCAAATGGCATTAGCAGTAGCATAACACATTCATTTTAGCAACAAAATCATTCTTTCAATAAAAATTGATATATTGATTAAAATCCTGAAGTTTATTCTAATATTTATTGAAAATATCATGGGATCTCTATTACCTGGGTTTAAATCAAACCCTATTGAGATTGGTAGAAAGACATCCATTGGTTCCAAGGGTTTCTGTATAACAGACAGAAAAGAAGGAACGATAGAGATGAAGTTTCTTCATTTTCTTCATTGTCCTGAATGTCTGTCAACTGATTATATTTGTAGCTTCCAGAATACATAACAACATTTTTGTAAAGGTCAGAAGACAGTATTAATTGTGAAAGTTGTCACTAAAATGAAATGATTAATTTGAATATTACTTGCAATTCTAGAAAAAGACTTCCTTAGGTTGCCAGAAAGATCATTCTGATCTCCAATTTAAGTATATGGTACCTTTCCAACAATAATTTTATTTTATCAGGTTTATAATTGATAAAGCTGCAAACTTCATGCTTAAATTGCTTGTTCGTTATTTTATATTAAACATTTTATGAATAAGTTGTTAGTAAGAAGAAGGTTATAGAGATCATAAACTGTCACCCATTATGTCCTCCTTCGGTTGTTTTAAGCTTTATTTAATTTTAGTATCATAAAGTTGGGAATTTCTGGATTGGTTACTCATTCCTCTGAAGTTGCTTTCTTTCTGTCTGCTGTCCTTCCACAGTTTCTTCTCATGGAATGGGTGATATGTCTGGTATATGGTAAAGTAACAGTCAGTGTCATTGTGATGGAAATCTAGTGGGAAGTGACCTGAACTCAACATGTTATACTCCTACTTTCTGAGACCACAGGTTACATTTTCCAAAGCTTTTTAATCAGTGCAAAACTCTCAAAGGCTTCAGGGGGTCAGGATTTTGCCCATAATATCCTTTAGTCTGGAGTACAAGATTATTGATGTTCCTTCTAAATCTTTGTGAAACAGTAGGACACTGGGAGCAGTACAACCAGTCCAGAGAGATCAGTGATTTTTTTTAACAGAGTATATATAGGAGGCAGGACAGGTATTTGAGGAAATAAGCTATAACACTTTGAAAAAGATTTTTGAAGCATGACAGCATTGGAGAAGAGAATTACCAATATATGCTATCTATTGGAAGCTTTGTGATAACGGCTTTCTTTAATTAAAAATTGGGAGATTAGTGGCAATTAAGAAGAAATTTCCCTTTCGATCCATGCTGTCTGTAGAGAAATGGATGCTTTGCCACTATCTTTATAGTAACAGACAGTTATGACATAAATTAATGCTAATGTTAAATCTTGACAACTTCTGCTTTGGAAGTTCCTACATGATAATTATAACTATAGTTGAAAGAGATGTTATCAAGTTGTCTGGGACTAAATAACTGCTTCTCTCTTTGTGTGGAAATATTAATTCCACAATAGGATATTTTTCAGACATAAATATCGGAAATATATTGCCTTTATGGTAGTTATTGTATACCTTACAGTCAAATCCATATATGAAATTCTGATGTAAAAATTGTAATAGAGGTTTTTAATGATCTAATTAATAATTGAGTAATTATAGGAAAGAAGGAACCTAGAGGAGCTATCTATTTTTATGCTTATCTTCACTAGTTTTTAGAAAAAGATGGAACTGTAATTTTTTTTACATTTTGAATATTAATGGAAGTAACATTGAAATAATTTGATTTTTATTTTAACTATTTATTTATTATACTATGCATTTTTGTAACTTTAATGTGCAAGTCTTTAACCACCAATAGCTTTTTTCTACATGATTCCAATTTTCTTTAGATAGTGTTACAAAAAATGTTTTCATAGAAAGCTCATTTTACTGCCTGTTGAAAGTAGAAAAAAAATAGAAGGTTTTTAATAATTCAGACTTTGTAATAAAAGTCTTAAGTTGAAATAATTTGAAAGCCATGGCCAAAATAACACAACTTTTTTTTTCATGTAACACTTTGGATTTGAAGATTCAGGAAAGGGTGTGTCTATCTGAAAACCACATTAATATATCTAGCTTTCAGATTGTAAAGTATATTTATAGTTCAAATGCTCTTTTAATGATACGTTAAAATAAACCACATTGAAAAAAAGTAATATGAATTGAAAAGTATTAATTATGTAAAAAACAATTTTATGAAAACATTTTAAAAATATAAATATTCTGTAGCATTGTTGAAACCTCACTATAGCAATTTTGTTCTAGTACATAAGACTGCAATAGTAAAAATGACTTTAGACAAAATTGAAATTGACCATTGTGATGTTGCGTTCCACATTCCGAAATGTGTGAAGTAAATTAGATTAATTTTAAAATAGTCTAAAGTGTTAGTAGGGGATAAATATATATATCTCCCTTCATTTTACATATAGGACTGGAAGGTACCATTTAGGTCACTTAGGCCATTGATACAAGTACATTGTATTGTTTTATACATATAAAAATGCCAAAACATACAACCTACCAGTGTCAATGGCCTCAGTGATGTAAACAGACTCTTCCAGTCCTGTGATTAACCTGTGGGAATATATATATTCTTCAATTTATAGTAGCATGTGTGTTGACTGTGGGATATATAACTTCTGAACAATAAAGGATAATTTAATTTTAATATACTAAACAGGTCACTGTGAGGCTTACTGAATCCATATGTCCAGCCAGCTATGTGTATTTTCTTGGAAGATTAGTGCCTATGGCTTGATTCAACAAAGCATTTAAGCACCTGTTTAAATACTTTAAGCCAATGGGACTTAAGTATGGGCTTTTTAAGTTCTTTACTGATGAAAGCCTAAAATGGTATCAGATTTCCTTGGTTATCTGAATTTTCTTTTAGGGTCAAATCCTCCTCTTCATAGTATGTGTTCGAAGTCTGAAAAGCACTGAAGGGAGCAGGCCATGGAGAGCCTATACATGGTCATTCTCAGAAGCACCTATCATCCATCAGTCAAGGACAAATACTTAAATAGCTCTCCACTACTGTAGTGCATGAAGCACAGGTTGGAATGATGGCAGGTCAATTGAGCTTTGGAGCGTTGGATGTTTGTGGGTCTTGTGGTACAGTGGACATACAGATATTACAGCTGGATTCAGATTACTTTGTTGGTGTTCTGTACCAGGCTGTTAGGCTTGGATAGAGGATTCTACTCTCCACTAATCTCCTGAGCAGATCTCCTTAGTCACACTGTGTGAAGGAAACCAGAACTTGGCTCTTAGTTGATAAGGGTTGTTGCTAAGACAACCTTTACAGAGTTCTTTAGGTTCATTCTGTGCTTTTGAGGTAGGTGTGTGTGTGTAAAATGTATGTTATAGATCTTGTTCTTAATAAGAGTTTGAAATATTAACTTGTCCTTTATCATAATAAAAATCTTCTGACATGATTATTTTTGAGTTTACCCCAAATATTTATAATTGTGTATAAAATTTCTTTTAAAGAGATTCACGGGAATCCATTTTCAAGTATGATTATTACATATCCATCATCTCTTGCATATTTCCAAAGTTATTTTGAGTTCAGTGAGAGTTCTGTGTGTTTGGAGGGCTTTGCAAAGTTAGAGTTTTAAAGTTGACCAATAAGAAAAAAAAATACATGAGAAAAATAGGGACAGTGGACTTGAGATATAATGGATAATTTCCTACTAGTCATCAGCTGAAATATAAATATTCGAACTAGATCAATATAAAAATGTGCTGACAAAATATTTTTATTTATTTATTTATTTATTATTTTATTTATTAAATGCCTGTTGGACCATATCATGTCATTAATTTTTGGGGGGAGGAGGTAAGAGGAAAATAGAGTGGAATTTTGCTTTAAAATGGAGACTCGGCATGGATCAGTAATCTTATTGGATGGTCCGTGAGGGAAGCCAGTTTAAAAACTAGCTCCCCTCATGGACCGGTTGCTGGTCACCCTGTGCTGCTGCCTCTGATAAAGAGGCAGCAGTGCAGGAGGGCAGCAGCTCCTGTCTAGGGGGTTGGTCTCTGCTCCTGGACCTAGTGTGAGCTGGAACTGAGCTGAGCTGCCTTCCAGCCCAGCTCCTAATACACTTTAAATGCAGAGCTGCAGCTAGGATAGATCCTGGACCCATCGCAAGCCCGGACTGAACCAGGCTGCTGGCCAGCCTGCTAAAAATTTTACTGGCGGGACGGAACGGAAGGGAAATACATTAACCTATAAGCTTTTGCTTATCGGTTAATCAACTACACTATTACATCCCTAAGTTCAATAAGGACAAATGCAAAGTACTCCACTAGGGAGGAACAGTCAGTTTCACAGATATAAAATGGGAAGTGACTGTCTAGGAAGGAGTACTGCAGAAGGAGATTTAGGGGTCATAGTAGACCTCAAACTAAATATGAGGCAACAGTGTGACACTGTTGCAAAAAAAGCAAACATGTTTCTGGGATACATTAACAGGAGTCTTGTAAGCAGGCCATGAGAAACAATTCTGCTCTATTCTGCGCTGACTAGGCTTCAGCTGGAGTATTGTGTTCAGTTCTGGGCACCACATTTCAGGAAAGATGTGGAGAAATTGAAGGAAGTCCACCAAAGAGCAACAAAAAATGATTAAAGGTCTAGAAAACATGATGTAGGAGGGAAGACTAAAAGTATTGAGTTTAGTTTGGGAAAGAGAAGACTGAGAAAGGGACATAACAGCTTTCAAATACCTAAAAGGGTGTTACAGGAAAGATGGAGAGAAATTATTCTCCTTAACCTCTGATAAGACAAGAAGCAATGAGCTTAAATTGCAG
Source organism: Apalone spinifera (assembly GCA_030068395.1). Classification (NCBI taxonomy): domain Eukaryota; kingdom Metazoa; phylum Chordata; order Testudines; family Trionychidae; genus Apalone; species Apalone spinifera. Next base: position 51,145,094 of record CM057848.1, on the reverse strand, counting down.
CAAGGGAGAATTAGGTTGGACATTAGGAAGAAAACTTCCTAACTGTTAGGGTAATTAAACACTGGGGCTGTGTTTACATTGGCGCTACCTTGTGCAAAAGCAATTGCTTTTGCACAAAAACTTGCTGCCTGTCTACACTGGCCGCGAGTTCTTGCACAAGTACACTGATGTTCTAATGTATGAAATCAGTGCTTCTTGTGCAAGAACTCTGATGCTCCCACTCAGGAATAAGCCCTCTTGTGCAACTGTTCTTACACAAGAGACCAGTGTAGACAGACAACGTGAATTTCTTGCGCAAGAAAGCCCTATGGTTAAAATGGCCATCAGAGCTTTCTTGCGCAAGAGAGCATCTATATTGGCATGGATGCTCTTGTGCAAAAGAACATCTCTTGTGCAAATGCACATGCCAGTGTAGACGCTTTCTTCTGGAAGAGTTTTTGCACAAGAACTCTTCCGCAAAAGAGTTCTTGTGCAAGATCATGCCAGTGTAGATGTAGCCTGGGATAAATTGCATAGGGAGGTTGTGGAATCTCCAGTATTGGCATTTTTTAAGAGCAGGTTAGATAAACATCTGTCAGGGTTGATCTAAATGGTACTTGGTCCTGCGTGAGTACAGGGGACTGGACTTGGTGACCTCTGAAGGACCCTTCCAGTTCTAGTATTCTATGATTCTATAATAAAAAGCACCTAGAAGACCGGTGAGCTGGTGGGTGGTTGAAGAGATCTGTGTAGAAAGACAGGTCACTATTCACACAGATCTTGGTCAGCAGCATGACAGAGATCTTCTCGTGATGAAAATGGGGTAGTAATATATTGGTAAATGTTGGTAGCCATGACAACCGAGTTACATGTAAAGTTCTAGTAATTATACATATGACTTTGTTAACTTTTCCATCAGTCAACCTTGTGTGAGATGAGACAGGAGCTCAGTACTCTGTTGGTGAATAGCAAGAGGGCAGGGGATGATATTCTTAGTATCTGGGTGCTCTCACCCCAGGTTAAACCAGCCAGTTTTCTGAACAGGTTGTTTTGAGTGCTGATTTTGGCCACTGTCTTCACTTTAAATGATTGCGGTACATTAATGACCTATTCAGTGTCACACTGATGCAAACCAGTTTTGGATCATGCTGCAGATAGCCATTGATAACATTATCTTGTGGCTTGCACTTGCAAATGAAATACACTAGGAACCATCTTGGAAGTGCTGTTGACTACTATGGTTTGCCATGATCCTCATATCATTGTTCAAGACTGTGTCAGTTTCTGAGAAGGACTGAGCTTGGTAGGTGCAGTATATTTTGTCAGCCTAGGTAACCTTGTGCAAGATTGTACCTAGCAGATTGCCAGTTTACACATTGAACAGTATTGGTGAAAGAACTGATCCTTGAGGAAGGCTATTCATCTGACACTTGTAAGATCTACATAGAGCTGCATGTGTACAGTATTCTAACCTACATGTTTTGGAAAAATAACTCTTCTATTTAAACTGCCCAATATGGGGCAACTTGAAAGAGTTTAAACAAAAAGCCTCTGTGCCAAATGATGTCAGAAGAGACATTCAAATCTAAGAAGTTGGCTCCCATCTTTGGATTTTTTTGTAAATCATTCTCGATCAAGTCCTGGCCTTGACCACCGTTATCAGAGGTGCTTTGTCCTTTTCTGAACCCTGCCTGCTCAACCTGCAAGACACCATCCAAATCCAGAGTAGCTTGAACACTTTGTTGAAACACTTTGACAGTAAGGATATTGGGTGGTAATTGGGCATGTTGTAGAGATCCTTGCCTGACTTAAGAATGGCAATAATCTTTGCTTTGTAGCTTCTTATTAATGACCTTTACACAGAAGTTACTAAGTCATTGTGACACCTTTAGTCCAAAATGCTAAAGGAATTCTGACAAGATGTTACCATAGACTGCTTTGTTATCATCACTTCATGTGTAGTGATTAGAAAGAGCCAGATTCATCAGTCCCCACAGCAGGTTTTAGGTGTTTCTTGCTCCAGGTTTTACTTTAATATCTTAGGTGTAAACTGTGTTATGAAAGTGATGACACTGACCATCTAGAAATAATAACCTTGATTTAGGTGCTTAAACTCTGTGACTCTTACTCTCATTAATAGTCCCACTGCCTCATAATTTGCATGGGTAAAAACTTCTCATATGAATAAGGATTGTAACATTTCCCCGTGACTTTTAGACTAGGTCCTGGTTTCATTTATGCCAACAAGAAACTTGAAGAACCAAATATAGTAGATACATTCTGGAACATTGACTGTGCTATTTCAAATCCTAATGAACTGGAGTTTTATTAGGTGAGTCTGCTTTATTTGTATAATGCCTTTTAATATTAGATATGAGGGTAGTGCTGCTGTGCAATTGAACTTTGAGGAAGGAACCTATAAAGAAGAAAAGGTAAGTTTTCAGTTGCTCCTACACTAAGCCTGAGCACAGGGAAGGCTAAAACTATATTGTTGCTTTCATGCATATTTAATTGGACAAGTTATCTAGTTAGTTAATTGGACTAGTAGCTAAGCCTGGGAGAAGCCCTTCTAGAAGGGTGTGGGGTGAGTGAGGAGCTGATATAATAGTGTATCCTTTGCATGCAGTTAGATGATTTCTGCTTTGATTATTGTTGATTCATTTAATTTAAATTGGAAATTATCAATATTTTAATGACATGCATAGATTTTTAACATTATTATACAAAAGTTCAAACTGGGAGTATTAGTGGCCAATAAATAATTATTTCAGGTATTGTATTTCAGGTATTGTGAAAAAAATGAATGCATATCACAAAGTCTAAAATATATACCTTATAGTCTGTGTTTAGATTAGAAGTAAATTGGGTTTGATTGGTGGTTGGCTGCATAACATGTTTCATGGTATACATATGAGATTATGAATAAGATGGTAATACATATATGTTGCATGTATTGTGTAATGACAATATGGTCCTTGCAACACTTACATTTTTGCTGAATTTGCTGTTTTTGGATTAAAATATTGTCTGTTAGCCTATTACAAAATTGTTATTAAATAGTTTAGCTGTACAAATATTTATCAACCGTGCAACTTTTCTATTAATGCATGTTTTAGGGCAATATTATTTCATAGTTATTGAACTGAAATTTTATTTACCATTTACTTGACTTAGTTACAGTTTATAAAAAGTGTTTTGTAGCTTCAATAGGCTGTTAATCAGCTGGAAAATACTACATCCAGATTTGTTAAATCTAAATGTTCAGATACTTAAAACAAGAACTTGTCTGCTTCTTTTGTCTTAAAACACTGATTTTTTTTTAAAAGCATCAGGTTTGTATGCTAATTTCATCATGACCTTTCCCTTCATCTACAGTAGTACTTACAGTATGCTGTGATCTCTTCATGATGCACACCTTGATCTAATTAATGAGAGTTATATGTGGGCACTGAAGGAAAGAGTATTTTTGTCTTCATTTAGTGAATAGGAGAATAGCCATTTAAATTGTGAAAAAGACTTCAGTTACAGAAATTTATACATTTTATAAAGGGATGAATTAATCCACTGTTATAATTTTGTAATATTACTTTTCAAATGTTTAACCTGAAAATCTCAATGTCCTTTTTATCTAATCACTTTGTTGGGTAGGTAGTATTCTATTACTGATGAATAAATTCTGAAGACTCAAACAGGTGGTCATTAAATCACTGGCACAGTTCCATGGTCTGACCATTATAGTCCATTTGTTTCCAGTCTAAAAGAATTTATTTTCGTTTTTTTTATTTGCTGCTAAATGCATCTTGAATCTGTGTTAGTTTCTTTAAACCTTCCTGATATTACATGCAAAAAGTTGCAGAATATTCAAATTGCAGCACGTGGTAGGCAGTCTTTATGGAGAAGTTTTCAAAAGACATAACCTCTGATATGTTTAGACTTTAAAATAACTACAAACCAAGAGGGATGAGTATAGTTCTGATTTTTGACAGATAATCTTTATATAATGCATCAACTAAAATTAAAAATTTTATACAGCAAATGAAATTCATAAAGTGAATATTTAAAAACTAAACATTTTTAAGAGCTCATCAGTGAGAAACACAATAATGTTAGTTATTTTTAGGGCCTTTTGGTACTTAGGGTTTTATGTGCATGATCTATAGGCAAAAATTCTGGAACTGTATTAACTTCTGGCTGTAATGCTTAAGTGCTTTATCAATGATCGAGGCTGAGAGACAAGTAAATAATTGAATTTCTCTTTAGAGTGTGAATTTTTCAGCACAGAGTACTGCATGTAGTTTTCATGTGTTGGATAGTAGCCTCGCTATAGATTTAGAACAACTAGATCTTGTTCTGCAGTGTCCTACATGCCCAACAATTTGTTTTTGTTGATTCTTGTGTGGAGCCTCTTGTCTTTTCTGGTGAAGATAGGATTCCATTGTAGTCATTAACAATGAGTGACTTAGTGGATTGATGGAAGGAAGAAATGATTATGTAGTTGACTATACACTAAGCAGTGTAAAAATAATTGTTTTCTTCTGTTCTTTTATGCCGCCTTCTATTTACAAGTTGAGGGCTGGATTCTAGCTTGAATTTTAAAATGAGGGGGAAATGAGGAAGTTTCTAATCAGCAGGATGCCTGCCATTCCCCACTTCTTGTCTGAAATGTTCAGGAATCTGTTTTCCTTTCAGAGATCGTAAGCAATGTTTCAGAGGTGGCTTCTTACCGTGAGAAATGTTGGACTTTATGTAAACAAGAAAGTCAGTATATTTCTCCCTGGTAGGTGTGTGGAATTGTTTTCATTCACTCACAGTTCTGTTGTGTTAATACTGAATAAGCAGAGACAGCCAGGCTAGTGGTGAAAGATGGTAAGCAAGCCTCAGGGCTTTTTCTGGTCAGTCTTAAACCTCTGATTGCCAGGTTTTCCTAATTTCCCATTTCCAGGGCATCACTAGTGTGACCTTGCCTCTGAATATGATGTTGTGGGTTTGCAAGATTCTCACATGCTTTTGGAAATGGGCAGGCAGGCATTGTTTACAGGACGCCAAATGAACTGTGCACTTACAGCAAGTTTGATAAACATACATTTCCTCCTTTTATCAGTGAGATTGCAGAATGTGAAGCATGAGTTTCCAGTTTTACTCATTCCCTTCAAACCTTTTCCTGTTTAAAAATTGGGTCTCACTAATTGGATGCTGATCCGTTTCTTGGGTTTTGTTTTGTTTTAAATTCTGCTACTGGTAGTTGATTGTTTATTCCAGTACTTACCTAGGCCAGGTTTGGCAAACCTTCAGAAATAAACTTTTCCATTTATTCATCACTGAAGAGGTTCATCCCTATGAATGTAAAGTGAATGCTAATTAACAGTAATGACTGCTAATCACATTGCTTTTATACCCCTTTAGGAGCACTGCTATTATCCAGCCTAGTTAAGTTAAATTCTTGTATATGAATCAACAGTGCAGTATTTCTTCTAGCAGCTATTGCTCACAGTCAAGCTTTGAATAAATTAGTTAGCTAAAATTGGCTTTAATACACTGTGTTACACAGGGAGGAAGGTAACCTCAAGTATCTTGTTAAATACATTGAATGTTTAGAAAGTTATCTACAGTACTAACATTTTGGCACTCAATATTGTAGTTAAAAGGAAAAATTCATTAGTGTTCAAATCAATTTTGTAAAAGTTATCAAAACTTTTTTCTTGGATTTCATTAGAATTGCTTTCAAAGTGTCATGCATAGATTCAGCAAATCTCAATAACAGCAGCATTTGGATCCAATTGCAGGCCTGTCAAAATAAGAATGGAGTGTAATTTCTCTGAATTAAAAATACATTTACTTTTTTGTTAGAAATTACACGTTCCTTAAATTATTAAATTCATTTGTATTATTCCAGTTTTTATAGGATTGTGTGTGTGTGTGTGTGTGTGTGTGTGTGTGTGTGTAAATAAAAAATGAGGTATTGTTAGTACCTAACAAAAGCTCTTAGTTTATTTGCATGCGTGTGGTACACCTACAAAACATGTTGCCTACAAAATCTAAACAAAAATAAAAATTTAATAATTTAAGGAAGCAATGGATGAGTGTTTGGTGTAGCTGTTAATTTAATATAGTGAAGCTTTATTTAACTTTTTTTTTCTGTTTTAACCCTTTAAATAGCAGAAAATAAGATTGTGAATTTTACTAAAGCGGAGGTATATGGATTGTCTTTAATAATCATACAATTTTAGTACTTAAGAGTTTTAAAAAGTCAACAATTTTGTAATACTTTCAGATCTTTGACCTGTGGGCTTCTTCCAAAGCCTACTTAAGTCAGTGAAAAGACTCTCATTGACTTCAGTGGCTTTGGATTAGGCCCAGTACTTCTAAGGTTAAGATGACAAAACATAGGAGGAAGCCCTCTTTTTTAGCACAATTATATCCTCCTTTCCTTTCTCTTTGGATTGCTGCCTATCTTTATTTTGATTTTCATAAAAAGTATGCAGTATAATTGTAGCCATGCATGAGACAAGGTGTTTACCAGAGCTGAAGAACAGCTCTGTATGGTTCAAAAGCTTTTTTCTTTCACCAATGGAAGCTGGGTTCAATAAAAGTTTGTATTTGTCACTCTCCTTGTCTCTTTCAGGTAGGATGGTCGTCTATTCTCATGATGGTACCTTTCTGTTTGGATGTTTATAAATGCATTTCTTTCAACAGGTATCAATATGTTCTAAGTATTTCTGTGAGGGTGTGTCTACACTGGGCCACTTATTCTGGAAAATCAGCCGTTTTTCCGGAATAAGCTGCGAGCTGTCTACACTGGCCCCTTGAATTTCCGGAAAAGCACTGACGATCTACTGTAAGAAATCAGCTGCTTTTCCGGAAAAACTATGCTGCTCCCGCTCGGGCAAAAGTCCTTTTTCCGGAAAACTGTTCCGGAAAAGGGCCAGTGTAGACAGCACAATAGTGTTTTCCGGAAAAAAGCCCCGATCTCGAAAATGACGATCGGGGCTTTTTTCTGGAAAAGTGCATCTACATTGGCCACGGACGCTTTTCCGGAAAAAGGGCTTTTCCGGAAAAGCATCCTGCCAATGTAGACGCTCTTTTTCCGGAAATATTTATAACGGAAAACTGTTCCGTTTTAAGCATTTCCGGAAAATCATGCCAGTGTAGACGTAGCCTGAGTGTAATGCAGGTGAATATCCACTAGGCAATGTCCATTAGCTTCTTGGTTATTCATGCATCAATAGTTGCAAAACAGTGCTTTGCTTGATGTCTCTCAGTGTCCCGTCTGTTTGCTTGAGCCTCTTCTTGTCTATTTTAGCATTTTTTGCTTAGTTTTCATAGTTGCTTAAATTTGCTTTTTTAGCACTTTGTTTTGGTCCTTTCTTCTTAACTCACAGATGAAGATGAATCTAATGTTCCTGAAAAGCCTCAAGAGCTTTTTCATACTACTGTCAAATAGCCTAAAGGACGTTTCATTATTTAGGGAGTTTGGTTTTCTAGTTGGCAACCTCAGTGTTAAGGCCAAAAATGAAAAATATTATCAAAAATAGTACTAGTCTTTAGTGATATAATTGATTGTTTTATATTGTTTACAATGCATCATTAATCAACATTAACGTATATTTTAAAATTTATTAGCATTTAATGAAATGTAATTGGGATGAGTTCTAATGAAATGTAATTGAAGATTGGAAAGCTTTAATGTAATTGAACAATAGCATATTTTATTAAATTTTGTCTTCCTAAGCATTTACCTCTTCTAGGCCTCTTCTCTTAATAAAATGAATTTTACCTAAATTTAGAATTATTTATGTAAGCTTTCCATTTAATATTCCCCTCTTTCCCCTCCCACTCCAACTCATGTAATGTGTATTTCTGTTTCATTGTAGCAGTAACTTGACTCCATTATGTTGAACTGGACACTTACTGTTGCTAAACAGACATTGACGAGTGCATTTAAATTCATTTCTTCTTGAAAGGTTAGGATTTCATTTGATAGATATTTTCCTAGTATTAACACTTTTAGTAGAGAAATGATTGATTTGTAGCTGTTATTACGAAAAGATAAAAAATAGAATTGGCCTTTTAAACAAAACTGCAATGAGAAGGTATTCTTCCCGTTGATAGAATTACAGAAGAATTGCACAACAGTCCTCACTAATTTTCATATTGATTGTAGCCAGGATTCCAGTAATAGGTTGCTGTTTGCAAAGGATAAGGAGGTACTATGATTAGTTACCTTTTCCATGGGAAGCACTACAAAAGGAAGTGCCAAATGTGTGCATGCACTGCAGTATTTCTCTCAATCTGACAGTCTGTTATGTGAAGTTTTTTTTAAGTCTAGTCTTCTTCAGAAACACGGCTTGTTTCTTTTTCTTTTGCCTTACTGTTGTATTAGGTTTAGTATATTTGCATCCTCTTCACTTTCTGGTTTGTGTATGATGATGGTGATGTGCATATGTGTGTGTATGTGTGTGTGAGTGAGTGAGTGAGTGGGGAGGGATGGGGGTTGGACTGTTTTCTCTTCTTGGGTCATACTTCCATAGTAAAGCTTCAAAATTGATACAACAGTGCCCTCTATAGTTTGTCTGTAAATAGTTACTGAATTAATGCAACTAGTTTGAGTATACAGGTAAAGACCAGGATGTTTATATTTATTTCCAGCTCATACAAAGGTCCATTTTGTAATGAAACATTTTGATTTTTACTATTCAATGGAGTGTACAAAAGAGAATAGTCTGAGTCGTCTTTCAGATTTATTAGCTACCACTTGTCATTACCCACTGGTTATTCTCAAATTTTATCAGCTATTCATCACAGTAGTTTAAGATAGGTAGAATTTATTAAGCCATACAGATGGTTCTTGAAGTTTTTGTTTGAAGCTGAGCTTCAAAACAGAATAATTATAAACTCAGTCTCTTTGTGCTTATTACTTCTTCGTAACTGGATCTTGCATGTGTGCCTGGAACTTATGCTTGCTTATGAACTGGATACATTAGCTTTAGAGCTTTATTAATGGTAATGTTTTAATTCACACAATGATTGAAGTATTTGTCATTCATTAGTACTCATTTGTCTCCCAAACTTATGTAATGCTTGAATTTATTTTTGTGCATCATTATGGCTTGTGTGCAAATAACTTTTTATTTTATGTTTATTTCTCACTAAAAATGAAATTTATTGGGAGGTTTTATGATTAAAATAAAACACAACCAAAACCAACTCCCCTAGGATACTATTTAAATATTATTTGCTACAATTAAAAAAAAGCATGACCTTTTAAAAAAAATGTTTTAACTACAATTAGTTCCCTCTGTAACAGCATCATAAAAGTCACTCTGTGAGAAGTCAAATGGCTCTATTTTATGATGGGGAGTGTTAATGTAAGTGTAGAACACACTCTTAATGCACTTCTATGAATTGAAAATCATAAGTCATTGCAGTAAATTATCTTTAATGGTGTAACCATTGATAGCTATTCAAAACATTCCTGTATCTCTGATGATTTGTGTTAAACACATGACTGCCCACATCCGTTGGTACTTTTGGAAGAGTAGGTGGGAAGGGTAGATTAATACACCAGATTTCTACTGTTGAAGACCATTTTTACTGTGCCACAAATGATATGAGTTTCAGTGTAGTTGATACTGTTCTACATCACAAACCACTCTTGACAGTGTTTGAGATTTTATAATAAATGAAGATGAAGACTACATTAAAATTGCACCTTCTGGTCAGAGGTGAGGTGCTTTGAGAGAGTAATACATAGAAGCTTTGATTTTTGCCTACCTAGTTTATGGATAATCTCTAGCCACTGATCATATCATGTCTTCACTTTTCACCTGCTTTTGTGATTTTTACGTTCTGAAATGGTGCTGGAAGAAGCAATTATCATGGCATGTAGCATGCACCAGCTAACACAGAAAATGCTCCCAAAATCTATTGTCTGTTGACTTAAATGGGTTCAAGAAGTTAAAAGGACAAAGATGTATTTGTGAGCAAAGTAGCTGCTCACACATTAGCAGAAAAGAATGACTGAATGTTAAATCTGTTAAATGGGGAAATGGTTTTCTTTAACAGTTCTAAATTTATATTTTGTAATGTGATTACTCGTGTATTGCCTATATATGTGATCAGTTTTGATATTTAATATTTTCTTTGGGGTTAATTGAATCTTCTTGCTAAAGATCTGCTTATGGGCTCATAAGCTTTATATAAGGGTGTTGAAATGTCCTAATTTTTAGTAATCATATTTTGTGGCTTTCTGGATAAAATCAACATCTACAGTATCTGTTTTCACCCTCATTCCTCATATGGTACCCAAGGAACATATCAGAAACATGCAGATCACATGCTGGATTGTTCTAATATTTTTAAGTAACCTTGTAAGCAGTAATAGAGAGATGGCAGATGTTGGCCAGTAATGTTTTTAAGTGGTGGATTGAATTTCATGTGTAATTTGTGAATTAATATTTCATTTCAATTTTTAATCTTTTGGATAGATGTTATCGATGGACGTTCAGCAGTCACACTGTATTTAGGCAGAATTCCCTTTAAAGACAATGTGAATCTTATCTCAGTAATGAAAGTCTATTTAGGCACAATAAAAACATTTTAATAAAATAAATATGGTAGTTTTAATTTCTTTTAATAGGAAAGGGTCAGTTCAATGAGAAAAGTGTTTAATTTTAAACTCTAACCTCCAAGACAGTCAAGATGTTGTATGATGGGAGACTGGAAGGGGGGATGGGAATGGAATAAGATATATTTTCTTGTAATAAAAGTACCAAATTAAGGTTCACTATATTTAAAATAGAGATAAATGTAGATTACATTATTGTAGACAGTGAATTACAGCTGCTATGTCTACTAAGTCTGTATAATTCACCGAGATGGTATAAAGAAGTAACAGCAGCCACTGAAGATAGTTACAGGAAATGTCTTGTTTATTCTACTAAAATTTCTTTCTTAATGAAAATGTCAATGATAATTTTACAACCCTCTACCAAAAAACAACAACCATCCCTCCCATGAATATTTGCTCCCCAACCCCTCCCACTCCAAATCCTTTGATTTTCATATAAGTGGATTATGAAAGGAAATGTTGTGGTTTCTGACTATAAACCTCCTTACCCAAAGTAAAATATTTTTTAAAATATATTTTAATTTTTATAGGCTACCAAACATTTATTTTCAAAAAAATTACTGAAGATTAACTGCTAAATAATTTGTGTGTCCTCTTTTCTGAAGTCTGAGCTGAGACAAATTTGCAAGGATAAGATTGAAAAGGGGATTTTAACAGACAAAATGAGTTAATTTCCAAAATTTAATGATCTTAGAAGAGCAAAAGTTATGCAGATTAATTATTGAAGATATCTATTTGCAATACGATATTCAATGCCCAAAGATTTTCAGTAACAATGTCATAAGAAACAAATTCAATGTCCTATGTATATTAAAGCTTTGGAGAAGCACAAATAATAGTTAAATAGTCAAATCAAGATAAGACACATATCTATCAGTGACAGTTTCTGTATTATACTGTGCATTGCGGTATATGATTTTAAAATAAGTCATTACATAAGAACACAAAAAGGAAGATGGCACTTTCTTTCTTCCCAAAAGTGTTTTGGCTCTTACATCTGTAGTTGGCTGTTCGTTATTAACTTGTAATAGGCATTTACAGACCATCTTAATATTTTTTTCCTGTGGTTAGAAGATATAACATTTTTAACAACAAAATAAATTTTGTAATGGTATGCATATTTTAAAAGTACTATGGGAAGTAAAATAAGATACTTAAGGCTGAAGTAAAATTACCTTTACAATTAAATAATAATGGGGAATGGAAGACAACTGAGTGCTTTTCCTCCTTCCCTGGTGTTTCTTTTAATTTAGAACTATTTGTTATGCCTTTTCATGGCTTCTTTTGTTACTGTCTTTCATGTTATCCATAGACCACTTGTTTCCTGTTCACTTCTTTATTCATTGGCTTAGAAAGTCATTCTCTAGATAACCAGTGGTGCCACCTATACTGTGGTTTAATGAGAGACTTTTTTTTGTCATATATGTCTTGGTGCCTGAAACACTTACCATCGTATACTGACAAGGCACAGTATATTACAGAAACTGTCATTAAAAGTAGATGCATGGAATTATCTAGTATAGCTTTGCTTCCATGTCCCTGGCACATGTGCTAGAACAGATAAGATACACACGCATTCACACATACACACAGAGCTTAAATTTGACTTTTAAGCTGTTGTTTGCCTTTCCTATTGAATTACTCTTTCACTTTCCTGTCTTCATCTTTCATTCTGCAACAGTGTTTTTTCATGTAAGAGAAGCAGTTCATCTTTTGTCACCTTCTTTTAATTTTTAACTTCACATAGAGGTCTTCAGCTGTCAAAAATTTTGGTACTGGAAGTGCCCCTGTTGTCTGTCACGCCCTGTTCTCTTTATACTACTGGAGACCAGATCAGTTTTCTTGGGAAAGTCATTATTTATTACCCTCTAGACACAGTGACTTATTCATTGCCTGAATCTTCATCCCCCAAAGTATTACTTTTCAGAAATAGTAATATATGCTGCAGAGGGAAACTATTTTGGAGCAGCTATTACTCTTTTTGGTATTTTTTTTTTATACAAGGTCCATGATGCCATCTTCAGAGTAGTTTTAGAATACTTCTACCCTCCCTAAAGGAGAGACATGAACATAAACTCCTATGGAGCAGCAGCGACTTGCAGATCCACTGACAGGGGGAGGGGAAGGGCCAAAAAGGCAATTATCCCTGAACTTAGAGATTCAAAGGGGCCCAGAGCTCCCTGCTGCGACTGCTGCTACTGTGACAGCGATGACAGTTGGAACCCTGTGCCTCTTTGAATTGTCACAGGAGCACTGCTCCTTGTGGCTCTGAAGGATGGGGTGGGAAGGTGTGCCACAGTTTTAAAGGCTGACTACCCCTTGACCCTGCCCCTTCCACCAAGAGGGCAACGGAGACAGTCTCCACCAAACCATGTCCTGGGACCTGCGGTGACTGTTTGCCCCGCTGGCGACTGCTATAGTTAAGGTTGCTTAATGATGTCTATTCTAATTCTTTATTTTCAATAATTTATCATTTTTTGGAATTTTAATCTTTTGGGCTGAAATTTTTCAGGCTTTTCCCCTGTTACACTTGTACAAATAGAACTAGGAGACTCTTTATTTTGGGGGATAAAGCAATATGCTGCGTTTATTGTAGAATTCATGTACTGTCCCTAACTACTAAAATTATCCACCACACATACACACACTCATACAAACAGTTCAACAGATGGGATATAATTACTAGCCTCAGTTGTTCATGCTGTTCTACTGGCCAGGTGGTCTAGACATAAGGAGGGGAGCTGGGTTGTGTCAGTGGGCACTTAAGTGCCTTGGGAGATGATAGTGGAACTGAAAGGCCAAGTTCTATCATTTTATACTCATCTCTTTATATGTTTTAGTCCATAGATCTTGTCTTGTCCCACTGCCCCAGGACACTTTCTGACCATGAGTCATCAGTTAATGGCAAATGGGACTTTGATCTTTTCTTGATAGAGCTTTTCTCTCTCTTTCTTGAGTGGGTTCTTTTTCAGGGCTCACCTGCATTGTTCTTAAGCCATCAGGGTGGTCCTGGCAGCTGGTCACTGGGACAGGCCGGCTTCAGAGACTGATTCCTTTGCACACACACTCAGAGGCGGATGAGAGTTTTGTAGGGTGCGGGGCCTATTGAAGCGCGGGGCCCAGGGCAGCCGGCCTGCTCACCCTGCCCTATATCCGCCGCTGTAAGCACCCACATTCACACTTTTAAATGAGATTATATAAATATACAACTTTAAACAGAGTTAAGGATGTACAAAGTTTGAAATGGGGTTTCAGATACAATATAAAAAAATAAAATAAAAAAATAGCTACAATAACAGATTCTTCAGAGACAATGAGCAGTCCTATGGCACCTTCGAGACTAACAAAATATATATAGTATCATGCGCTTTCATGTGCAAAACCCACTTCTTCAGATGAAGGTTAGTCTCCAAGGTGCCACAGGACTACTCATTGTTTTTAAAGTTATAGACTAACACGACTACCCCTCTGAGACTTTTAAACATGCAAAATTCTTCAAAGGCAATTTTTAACAGGTTACTAACAAATGAATCCCATTCATAAAAATTGAGCTGCAATTCATGAGGATACATAATGTCACATTGGTAGATTTAATTCATTAAAAGGGTGATTTCATTCTTCAGCCCTACACTCCAACCCAATGGTGATTAAATTGTGTATATCATACACATTTGGTGGATTCTCTCTGCAGCTCTATGACACGACATCCTTATACTAATGGGGAACTTTCTAATGGAAGTCCTTCACCCCTTCAAGGGGAAAAAAAAAAGATTTTGAGGAGTAGAATTTCTTTCCACTCCTCTGGAATTTCCACTTTTAAGTCCCTGAAAGAGATACTGCATGTAAGCTATCCTAAGAAATAAAATGGATGCTCTGGCAATCAGATATCTGAAACTTCCTAAACACAATATCCTGTAAATTTGGCTATTCAAAGTGTTTTAACAAAAAAACAAAACAAAACCAACCTCCATATTGTTCAAAATTAAATGCATCAAAGAATAATGCTTACCCATCACCTATATATTTTGAGTCCCTTAAGTGAAGATTGTAGTCACATGCTTTCTGTTAGCATTTTCTTCTTTCTTGAGGTCCCACTTCTCATGTCAGAGCATCCAGTTCTAATTAGAATGATGGGTAATGATACCTTTTAATAAGTGCTGTATTTGGAAAAAATACATGAAAACACATTGTAACATATATGTGGTGTTGATCTCTCAAAAATTTTAATATGCCGAATTTATGCTGGTCTTTGTCATTGTAATTCTGCCCCGTCTATGTCCATCTTGTACATTGAATGGATCAGGGCTAGGGAAGTTAGATAGCAGGTCATAGAATAGTCAACTTAACTGCATGAATTCTTAGCGGTTAGTTGACCATTTTGTAGTCCCAGGGGAGTGGGGCCAGCAGCCAGTGTGCTCCGGCCCCCCTCCTGGGAAGCCCCCTACCTCCCCAGGCTGCTGCCTGTCTATCAGAGAGGCAAAAATACAGGGTACCAGGTGGGAGCTGGTCTGTGAGGGGAGCCAGTTTAAAAAACAGCTGCTTTGAGGACTGGCTGCCTGCCATTCCACTCTGCTGCCTCTGTATCAGACAGCATCCCTTGTCTGTGGGGGGTCCGAGCTCCCCACAGACAGAGGCTGCTGCAGAGGGAAGTGGGCGGGGGAGGCTACCACGAAGCAATCTCTGTCCATGGTGGCTTGGGCTGGCCATAGACAGAGGCTGTTCTGGCAGTTGTCCAGTCATGGGGGTGAGGTCCAGCGCCCCACGGACAGAGGCTGGACAGGGTCCATCCATAAGGAGCTTGGACCCCCCGTGGACAGGGACTGCTGCTAGGGACCAGCCTCTGTCCGTGGGATGCCCAAGCTCAGTCACCCCACCACGGACAGAGGCTGCTTTGTGGCAGCCTCCCCTGCTCCTCTCTCTCACCCCTCACTGCCCCCCCCCGATAGAGGCAGCAGCACGGGGCAGGGGGAGGGGGGGCTGGTGGAGCCAGTCCTGGAGTGAATCGGCTTTTAAGCTGGTACCCCCAGCACCAGCTCCTGCTCCTTCCCCCCCCATTGCCTCTGATACAGAGGCAGGCAGCAAGAGGGGGGATGCGAGTAGTCAACTAGATTAACAGATAAGCCTAGGCTTATCGGTTAATTGTCTAGTCTATTGACATTCCTAATCAAGACTGAAAAAAACAGTATGTGTTCATGTTATTAAAGTCTGTATTATAATTCATTTGTGCAAGTGGCCAAATTAAGATTGTACAATAATTTCTGCCACTTTCTACCTTTTGAGTTTTTCACTTTGCAACCTAAATACTTTCTTTAACATATTTGAATATAAAATCCTAAAGTTTATTGAAAGGAGAAAGGTAAAATCCAATTCTATTGCTTGCATCTATAGTAGCTTCCTCATCACAGACAGGGTTTAAACCCTGAACCTTCATTGTTGTATTGCCGACTTGTGCCACTTGAATAGCAGAATTACATTAATAGACAGCAGAAGATGGCTCTTATCTCAGAGGTAGGAGAAGGCTACTTAGGCCATGTGATGGATTCAAGCAATGACAGGAGGGAACCATGATCTACTGTCTCTCCCCCTTCCCTTACTACAGTGGTTTTCATAGTAATGCTGCAGCTACGGAGAATGGTTTAATTTAAGAAAGCAAATATTAATCAAAATTATGAAACAGATTAAGTGTTTTTACTTTCTCATGTTAGTTTATCAAACTTCATTTTAAATAAAGTAAAATATGAATTTATGTCCAACACAAACTATTTCAATGTTTTCTTTATTTATGGCAAGGGCTCAGAAGCATTTTGGGGTCAGACCCACAGAAAAATCAGTTGGGCACCACACAAGTGAGAAGCTAAACAAAACAAAACAGAACACCATCCAAAACTCCCCAACCCTCACTGATGTAGGGTGTCTGGTCAGAGGGGAGGATGCAAGTATTGGCTGGGGATGCAGCGTCTTGGCGGGGTGTGTGTATGAGGAAGGTGGACACGAGAGGAATGGGGGCACTTATCTGCCTTTGCACCCCACTCTGCTTCCAGCACCATGCCCCAGGCATGGCCCTTAACTGAGATATCTCATTCCCTGGTGCTCAAGCCCCATAGGGGAGGGACAAGCAAGACTGAGGTTCAGGGTTTACCATAGCCTAGATTAACCTTTCTGAGATTCTGGTGTTAGTGGATTTTGTGGAACCCCCCCCCCCAGGCTTTGGGGCCAAAAATGAGGGGTTCGTTGTGTGGGACAGGGCTGCCAGTGAGTGGCATAGGGATGGGGGTTCAGGATCTGGGTGGGATGTTGGTACAGGAGGGGAGAGGGTGCAAAATCTGTGTGGGAAGTAGGGTGCCGAAGCAGGCGTGGGAGTCGGGCATCTGGCCGGAGGAAGGGGCAGGACAAAGGTGGATGCAGAGTCTTGCCAGGAGGATGCAGGAGCAGGGTGGAGGTTGGATTTCTGGCAAGGGGGGGAACGTGCAGGAGCAAGAGAGGTTGCAGGAGCGGGTTGGGGGTAGGGTGTCTGGTCAGAGGGGAGGATGCAAGTATTGGCTGGGGATGCAGCGTCTTGGCGGGGTGTGTGTATGAGGAAGGTGGACACGAGAGGAATGGGGGCACTTATCTGCCTTTGCACCCCACTCTGCTTCCAGCACCATGCCCCAGGCATGGCCTGTCCCTGCTCCCGTTGGCCAGAATCTGGACAGGGAACAGTGAAGTAATCCTTCAGGCAGTGAGTCTGTGTGCTGTTCCCTCAGTTGTGGTGGGGGAGCAGCAGCGCGCGGAGCCACTTTTAGCGTCACGTCTTCCCCATGATCTGGATCTGGTGGGGAGACTCAGGACTTTCTCCCTCCGCCCTAGCAGAAAATTGTGGGGGGAGGGTGGGACATGAGGCTGGAGTGTCAGTGCAGGATCCCCACTCCAACATTGTGGAGGGAGGGGGGAGAGCTGAGCTCAAGCCCCTGTCTCCTTGAAAGGTGTCCACGGATCACTAGTGGTTCATGGATCCTAGTTTGAAAACCACTGGTTTACTATCATGGCTTCAGCCGCTCTCAGGTATTCTCACTGCTATACATCATGTGCAGTTGCTGATGTCATGGCATCAGTGTCAGCCTATCCTGAGAATATTCAGGTGCTCCCCAAAAGCACTGATTGGCGCCTTCCCCCCCGCCCGCCTCTGATACAGAAGTAGCAGTACGAGTGGGGGGGAACTTGCGTGTAACCATGAAGTCCCCCCCAACCCCAGGTTCATTGGTTAACTGGTTAAATGTGTACACTATCACATCCCTAAATGTTTATTAAAGAGTCACAGTGCCCTATGGTACTACATTTAGCAGCAAAGAACACTGAATTTGCAGATCCCTTGAGCAGAGACAACTCCCAGGTGCATGAGTGGTTCCTGAAGCATCAGTTGGCTCAGACCATATTTTCCAATTGAGGTCGACCAGTTGTAAATCCACAAAATGTTTCTATATCAGGACAGGCAGGGGACATTCTGTCTCTCTCAATGCTTTCCTGCTGCTCTTGGGGAAGAATCCAATGCACATCTTTCTTCCTTATTACCCAGCAGGGCCATGTCAGCATAGGCTTACCGGTTTCCTTCAGCTATCCAATAGAGTCTTTATATTCCTCTTTCTGTTTCTAGATATCCAGCGCTAGAAGGGGGACATGATTTTTTAGCTCATCCTGCAATTCCTTCTTCTGAAGGTGTGGGCAATCAGACTTTGGCTCCATAGCAGGACATACTAGTTAACACTAGAAAATGTTCCACTAGAAACTGCTGCTTTCTGAAGTGGTCCCAATTTCAGGCATGATACCGAGGATGTCTGTGTTTCCTGTATCGATTTTCATTCCTTGTGTTCTGGAATACTTAAAAAAAAATCATGGCTTGTCTGTCTGATTGCTAATGGTTTATTTAGTAGCCATCTTTGCCGATCCTACTTTAGTTGATGGTAATTGGCCGTTTGTTCTTGTTTCAGTTTAAAAGCTTATGAAAAAGCTTATGAAAGGTTTATGAAATGTGTATCCTCATGTTAGAAATCCTTTCCCTTCTTGAGACCTCAGTTTGATTTTGACCATGTAGGTAAATTTATTTTTGAGCTGTTGGCTGAGAGTCCATTTCATTTCATTATCAAAATGGCTTTTATTATGATCATTATGTGAACCAAGAGAGTGATGGTAGTCCTCTCTTCCTGGGGCCACTTACATACCAGATGGCTCCACGAGACACTTAATATGAACTGTATATATGGTGACCATATTTTCTGAACCAAAATTAGGGACACATTAGCCATGTCCCTTGCCCCAGCTAGCCATGCCCTCTGACCCCAACTAACCACGCCCCTGCCACAAGAAGCCTCACCCCTGGAGGTAGTACTCCCAGGGTCAAGATGGACACATGACCAGAAGTAAAGGATGTCATGTGACCCTTCTAAGAACTCCTCCCACCTTCCTACTACCAATAGGGATGAGTTTGGCCCCCAAAGGACCCTCCCCATATAACTATCCTGCAATTGCATTAACCTAATTTGCATTGCATTAACTTGGGGGGGG
>CM057848.1:51089496-51120245 GCA_030068395.1 Apalone spinifera | reverse complement strand
AAGGGTTCAGAAAAGGGCAACTAAAATGATTAGGGGTTTGGAACGGGTCACATAGGTTAAAGCAAGAAAGGTTAAAGCAACTGGGACTTTTCAGTTTAGAAAAGAGGAGACTGAGGGGGGATATGATAGAGGTATATAAAATCATGAGTGGTGTGGAGAGAGCGGATAAAGAAAAGTTATTTATTAGTTCCCATAATAGAAGAACTAGAGGACACCAAATGAAATTAATGGGTAGCAGGTTTAAAACTAATAAAAGAAAGTTCTTCTTTACACAGCGTATAGTCAACCTGTGGAACTTCTTGCCAGAGGAGGCTGTGAAGGCTAGTTCTAGAACAGAGTTTAAAGAGAAGCTAGATAATTTCATGGAGGTTAGGTCTATTAAAGACTATTAGCCAGGGGATAGAAATGGTGTCCCTGGCCTCTGTTTGTCAGAGGCTGGAGAGGGATGGCAGGAGACAAATCGCTTGATCATTGTCTTCGGTCCCCCCTCTGTGGGGCACCTGGTGCTGGCCACTGTCGGCAGACAGGCTACTGGGCTAGATGGACCTTTGGTCTGACCCAGTACGGCCATTCTTATATTCTTATGTAGACTTCGTGTGCTCCCCGCACCCCCAGGTTTCGATTGGCCTGGGTGTGGGAGAGCAGTAGGGTGGTGCAGGCTGGATCTGTCCCGCGGAGGCTGTCTTGCCTGCTCCTGGTTTAAACTGACATTAGGATTTGTTCCTGATATGTTCTTAATTATTTGTTTTAAATATTTTAAAAAGTATGTGCAAGAATACATGTAATTATGAATTAAATAGAAATATATACCATACTAGAAGATTTACCTAGTATTGCTTGGGTCCTTAACTCAATTTTTATTTTTTGGAAAATGAAATGAAAATGTACATGCTTCATTTAAAATGTACATGCCCCATTGTTCTGGGGTGCGTCTGGGGAATGATGGCTTCAGTATGCAGGCTTCACCAGGGAGGATGGACTACCCCAGCCCTCTTTCAGCACATCAGCTTGGAGGTCAGGTGAGAAATGCCTCACCATGGCCTCTGCAGCTGTAGCGGGAACAGCTGGGGGAGGGATGTATATTTCCCAGCTGAGACAGGAGCAGGTTCATCTGCCCCCTGCACTCACTAACTAGAGTGAGGAATGCAGCAAACTGTGCACTTTACTCTCACTCGTTGACAAAGGGGAGCAGCCAGCAATGTTCCTGTATGAATTGGAGGGGACGCTGTGTGGGGGTGGAAGCTTGGTGATGGGGCAGTTCTGAATGAGGGGAGGCAATCAGCCACTTTCATCTGCCTGATTATTATGTATCTTTTCTACGTTTTCTGAGAAACAGTCCCATTTCAGGTACATCCCATTTTCCTGGCACAACCAAACCCTGACCTTGCTTTAAGTTATGATAAAAGGAAGCTGCATGACAAATTTGGTAGTTCTTGTTCTTACAGTTTAGGAGGAGTTCTTGAACAGACAGACGGACACACACAAACATTTAAAAACAGTTTACACATTACTAAGTGTGTTGTACTTTATATTATGGTGGCAAAATCACTTCATGGGTCTTGCACTCTAATAACAAGTGAGGGAATAGAAAATAAGGAAAAGTGCAACTATTGACAGAAATATTATTTCCATCTTTTATCAACAAAATGTTTAGTTTTTCTGAAACTGTCAGTTATTGTAGCTTGCATTTATTTTGTTACAGTAAATAATTTTAAGTTGTTAAAAAGCTACTGCTTTTGATTCCCTGTAGTTTATTATCTTTAGTCTAGAGTACTTTTTAGAGACTTTAAATCAAATTAAATTAATTAAAATGTAATTCATAACATCTTTTGTTAATGATCATTTAAGTGACTGATTAATAATTGTGTCTCTACAGCAAAAACCAACTCCTTAAAAATCCTAAAAATGAGATTATAATATGAATTTGAATCTTTTTTTTATAGTTTCTATATCATTATTAGGGCATCAAATACAGAAGATGAACACAATGTTGCTGTTTACAGATGTCTGTAAGTGTCGTATTTTTGCTTTAAGTTCCATGACACCTTAAATAGAAACTAGATATTTTATTTTTTTTCTGTGTTTTCTTTCTTAATTTAGGTAATGCTCTTAAATTTTTGCATTGACTTTTATTATTTTCTATAGCAATCTTTTCAGATGTCTAAAATTATACATGAAATATCATTAGTATCTGTGTTTTTATTTTGTCAAGTGGGTACTGGATCAGCTTCTCTTTATTTGTCCATCCTGTGCTGGAATGCAACGAGCATCTTGTGGAACTATGATCTACGGCAGGGGTTTCAAATTCCTGGCCCACAGGCCAGTCGTGGGTGGAGTGATTGCACAATCTGGCCTGGAACTCCTAGAGGGGCTGGGAGTGGCTTGTCCGTTGCTGACCTCTAAGCCCTGAGCCTTCTCACCATCACTTTATTCTTGCCCCCCACCCTGTGGCATTCCGTCCCAGGAGCAAGTGGCTTTGAGGATCACCGGGGGCCTGGTGCTGTGAGGTAACAGCAATTGGTAGAAAAGCAGAGTGCAACAGAGTGAGTGTGCCTGCCCAGTGTACTCCACTTGTCCTACACCTGCTGCTGCCACAGGGTGGGGCACAGTGCCAGGCCCCTACGGCGTCAGGCCCGTTTGTTGTCCCCAAAGATGTGTGCTAGGGGGATGGAGTGTCATGGGGAGAGAGGGCAGGGTGATGGTTGTAAGGGGTGGGGTTTGGGAGTCTGGGAACTGACAGCCCCCCTCCTCTTACTTATCAGGAGTTCTGGGTCACATTGTGCAATTGCTCCAGCCAGGACTCTTCTGTGAGCCGGGAGTTAGAGATGCCTGATCTACAGTGCATGGGAGATCTGGATTCCTTACACTGCATCCTGGCATCCTTGCCTCTCTGCACTATTTTTGTTGTGGCTATAGTCTGTATGTTTATGGTAGGGGCTGGATTTTCCCCCAAGTAGAAATGAGTAGTGTTGCTTAATTAGTTTATTGCTGTATGGATATCAAGGGATGGAAATTTTGAATTTCACTTGAGAACTTTTTGTTTGACAGACATTTTACTTTTCTTCATCTGTGAGGTTTGCCAAAGATTTGACAGATCTAGGTTTTAAAATTAACTTTGTGATGTCAGCTGTTTTCTTTAAAAGTATCAAGTTTTAAAATACTGACAACTGTGTAATAGAAATAGCCATTAAATCTGTGGTTGGTAGTTGCATATAGGAGGCAAAATGTTTTTACTGTTATTGCACTAGTTTAGAGGGTCTCTTTAATGAGCTCTCTATATCTAAAATGCCTTTCCTGTTTGAGGCTAGAAAAACAATAAAAATGTAAAGGCTGAAAACTTCTGCTTTTGTTTAGTCTACAGCCAAAGTACATTTTTGTGTTTCAGTGACTGATTTAAGAGTAAATTTTCTTTGTATTGTATTAAATATTTTCTCCAGTGAAATTAGATCAGTTATTTTGATTGGTGAACTTTTGACTGCTGTATATAAAACTTACTGTGCAAACAGATATCTTACTTACCTACAGCTAATTCAGGTTTTCAAATGAATTTTATAAATATATTTATTATGTTCCTATAAAAAAACTAGACAAATAATTTCAGACAAGGATTTTCTCAGCCAGTTTGTAAGGACAAATTCCCTCATACATGTGCCTAAGTTATAACCTGAATGAGGAAGCCATTAATTGCCTTTCATCATTAGACAAGTTTTGCTGTAATGAACTAAACATTGTTTAATGCCCCTCATCATATTCCTCTTCTCCATTGTATTAGCACTTTAACATGTGGATCTTTTGCTTCCTTATTCTGCCCTTCAGTGAGCACCTTTCAGAGATGTATTATGTGATGTGACCGGTGTCTGTGATACAGGGTAATTCATTTCTTTTCCATGGGGAAAATTATAGTGGTTTTTTTGTCATTGTTTTGTTCATGAAATGCTTTCTCTTTTCATTTGAAATACAAAATCCAAGAAGTACATCTTGTAGTGGAAAATGACAGGTTTGAATTAGTCCTTAATTCCTGTGGGGTTGAGTGTAAACTTCAGTTATATTTTCAATAAATTAATGTTAATGGGGGTAATAAGTAGCCTTTAAGCAAACTTTAAGTCTTAATAGAGTGAGGTAATCTTTCACCTATTTTCTCATCTGGGATCTGTCTTGAGGAAGTATAACCACGAGATGTGTGGATAGGTAATGCATTTATAAGACTTTTGTGTTTTTATTATTTTGTAATACAGAGCATAATGGGACATACAATATAAAAAGGAAAACAACAGTTTCCAAAAGTCAAGAGGCCATTGAAAAGTCTCAGTTGTTCACCTAAATGCAAGGGATTGAAATTTACTTGATGGAGTTGTCACCTCCTGTTATTCCTTCAGTGTTGCTTTCTGGGACCTCCGGAGCCAGAGGTTGAGGGTCACTTAGAAATGGTACCTTAAAAGAAGAACCCTGAATGTGGGCCAAGAGTTAGAATGACTTTGCCTACTGGGACTGAACAATGTACTTGGGGTTGGGAAATTGTGATGCCCTGATTCCATCAACAGATCACAGAGAAGTTCTTGAGGTACAATATCAAATAGAGTTTCACTTATCAAAGACCAGATAAACAAGGAAGATGAGTGCTCCTCTCAAGGTCAGCCCAGTGACAACTCAGTGATTAATGTTCATACTTCCTCTTCCAAGGAAAACTGAAACAAAGACATCACTGACCAGCCAGATGATCAGAAAATGATGCTTGCTATCGTGGCGGCACCTGGCTAGAAGGCATTGCTTGATTTCCCCAAACTGCAGTTCCAGATTGACACTCAAGCTCCACGAGACAAGCAAGCTAAAGAGCAGATTCTCTTTCTTTAAGTAACATCATTCTTTATCTCTTTAACAGAACATTTGAGCACCTGAGTAAAGGTTCCTAATAAGAAAAAAATGTGTCCTAGCCTCTTTTAAGTGTGTTTGCTTGTATATGTGGAGCTATTAATAGTAATAGCACATGATTATAAATCCATAGCGTTAAGCTACATTCAGGTTCTTCATCTTAAATTGTTATCTTTGTATTTATCCAATGTTAAGTTGTAAGATTGTTAACTCACAGATTTGTCTACATTGCTTATATTGTAATATCAATATTCATGTGATATTGTTTAATATTTTAGGGAAGCATAGGAAAATTCTCTAACTTTGTAGCTATTATGCCCCGAATAAAAATTGTTATAATACACCAAATTAATTTTCTCTGAACACCTGGTGATGCGATAAAAAAAACAACCCCAAATAAAAGGGACTTTAATTAAATATTCATAAGATATTGGATTCAAATCCTAAGAAAATTCTTATAATTTCAATTCTCTCCTGCACAAAAGAGCTTACGTTTACAGTTGATAGTTCCATTGTACCAAAGGGGCACAGTTTATGATGGTGTTCTTGACTATCGTCTGTAAGGTAATTTCTAAATATCCTGGGACTTAATCACTGGGATATTTGATGATGATCAACATTTTCAGTTTCACACAGTATTTCATGGGAAGCTCACATAGTGAGAAGAAAGGGAGGGTTGGTGTTCAGAACAAGCTTTTTCTCCTAAACAGATGGACTATTATATTGTGTACTAGCAGTGATTTCTAAAGGTTCATAGCTTTCATGCCAGTTAGGTTACAACCAGGAGGAAATGAAAGTGTATATTAGCAAAATTAGGTCACCGTCTGTGATAGTGGGACACAGTCAGGACTAAGGATGTTAAATATCAATGAATTTACTAGTCGAGTAGTCGATGAATTTTCTTCATTCCGCATTCCTCCTTTGAAATGTACTTCCGCATTCTTCCTTTGAAATGGACAAGAGCCCCAATAGGGGCTCTTGTCCATTTCAAAGTTGGAACTCCGCGTGCAGCCCGGGTGAGTGTGAAGTCCCACTGACTCCAGGCTCCATGCGGGTGCTTCCACTTTGAAATGCACAAGAGCCTCTGGGACTTCCCGCTGGTCCTGGGCTGCATGCAGCATGCCAGCTTTTAAATGTACAAGAGTCCCCCACTGTCCCCAGGCTCCATGCGGCGCTGCCACTTTGAAATGCTGCGCGGAACCTAGGATCAGCTGGGGACTCTGCAGGTGGTCCTGGGCTTTGTGCGGCATTTCCATGTCAGCTGGAATCCCCAGCTGACTCTGGGGTCAGCTCCGTGCGGCGCTGCTGCTTTGAAATGCCATGGCAGCATTTCAAAGGGGCAGTGCTGCACTGAGCCTGGGATCAGCTATGTGGTGCTGCCCCTTTGAAATGCCACCATGGCATTTCAAAGCGGCAGCACTGCACAGAGCCCGTACCTCCGTGCAGCGTGCTGCCGGAACTCCGTGCGGCGCTGCTGCTTTGAAGTACCCCATTTATCCCTCCCATTTGCTGCCTCTATCTGATAGGATGCTGTCAGATGATAACTGAGCTTCAATGAGGATTACAGTAGGAAGTCCTAAACAACAGCCTTCAGACTGTAATATGAACTTTTATAGTGTCAAGAATTAATTTGCTTCATTGCTTTCTGGTTGGATTTCTCTTAAAAGGTCATGTTACAGAGCTTATTTCCACTGTTACAAGAGCTTCATTATATTCTCTTAATTCTTCTCATTTTCACTCTGCCCAAAATGGTGTTTGGGGATTGGAGTATAGATAGTTTATTTAACATGATACTCAACACCTATCAAACTCCTGTGGATGATGAAGTGTATCTTTTCAATTTAAGATTACCATAGTGCTGCTAAGGCTCTCAAAAGGGAAGCCGTGTTAGTCTGCAACTTAAAAAAAAAAAAGCTTAAAAACAAGTGGTCCTACAGCACCTTAGAGACGAACAACAATGTAGATAATATCATGAGCTTTTGTGGGCATGAAAGCTCATGATACTAACTCTATTTTTTTGTTAGTCTCTAAGGTGCTACAAGACTACTCGTCTTTTAAGCTTTTTTTTAAATACTACTTCTAGAAAATGGTACTGCTAGAGAAGAGGTTTGGTATTTTGGGGCTTCCCACAATTATTATATACATTTTATTAAAGCAAGGTTCTTTTTCTGATGCAAGAAATTTTAATATGGATTAACATTCTTTACATTTTGAACAACACTATCTTTTTTGTCTTCATCAATTCAGAAGTTATTTTATATTATCTCACTCTCCATTTAACATGACATAGAAATAGAGCCTATTTCTGTATTATGATTATTATTATTGATTGCAGATTTCCTTGCACAGAATTATCTTGAAGTTTGTGAAGGAGGAAAAAAACAATATATATATTATCTGTGTGTGTAAATGTAAAACAAAACAAAACAAAAAACAAGAGGAATTGAAGAGAGTATTGTTTGAAATCTTGTTGCCGGCAAGAGTAAATCTCAGGTCCGACACTGGGTTCTCAAAGTATAAAAACATGCTGCACAGTTATCTGTCAAACACAAGCAGTTTATTTTTTGACAGCTATCAGCTGAGCCCCTTAATGAAAGAACAACAAGATAGGAAAAGTGGCATTTTACATCCCTTCTGCAAGCCAAGAACTCCATTTTGGCTGTGGATGAAGTGGGAGATCATGTAGGCTTCCGAGGCGCCGGTACCAAAGCCCATCAGTGAGGTCCAAATTGCTGTGCTCTGGTGCAGCTTTAAATACAGTGTCTCTACCTTGTTTGGCAAATTTTCTGGGGTTTTGGAAATTTCCAGGGGTTACTCATTGCCAGGGTTTGACAGACAGCGGCGAAAACCGCTCGCCAGCCCCGTACTGTGCATGCGCAAGATCCGCATTGTGCATGCCTGCGCCGCCAATGAACGGGACACGCGGCTGAAATATACTCGCCATGGGCGAGTAGATTCTATAGTTTGTTGAGCCCTGCTCATCGCTTGTCACAGTATGGCTCAGCTGTACTGCTTGTCCTTTGACTTTGTTTACATGATCGGTATATTTGGGTAAACAGGATTATTATGTTATCTCCCTTATCTACAATTCGTTCTTGCTACAATGGCATATGTTCCTAGAGGCTTGCTTCTGGCTCATCAGTAGTAGCGAAGAGGGGGGAATTCTGGCCTTACCAACCCTATACTTCACACGTACAGAATTCTTCCACAATTAACCTCTACAAACCTCAACTACAGAATTGTTTTGTTTATGCTATCATCCATACCTTCTCTGCTATCCTAAATATGAAAAATAGAAAATATTTCTGTATTCAGTTTTGCCTAGAAGTTTTATATATTGATTTTAGCTGTCCAATGCAAGAGGTGAAATTCAAGACTGAAATTTAATTTATTACTTCTTGCTATAATAATATTGCTTATACCATGATTGTTAACATTTGGTGGGGTTCTTAATTTCTTCAAAGAGTTGGGCAGAAAAATAAACTCTGAGGCTACATCTACACTGCAAGGTTTTTGCGCAAAAACAGTTGTTTTTGTGCAAAAACCCGTGGAGCGTTCACATCTCAAATGCACTTTTGTGCAAGGAAATCAAGAATAAAATGGCAGAACAGAGGGCTTTTTCCGCCGTAGGTAAACCTCCTTTTATGAGGCATAACTCCCTTTTGTGCAAGAGATCTTACACAAAAAGGCAAGTGTGGATGCTCCAGAGGTGTTTATTGTGCAAGAAACTCCTATGGGAAAAAACACAGGTGCTCTGATGGCCATTCTGTGAATGGCCATCAGAACTTTCTTGTGTAAGAGCGTCCATGCAGTGTGGACGCGCTCTTGTGCAAAAGCACATCGCTTTTGCGATGTACTTTGATATGTGGATGTGCTCTTGCACAAGAAGTTTTTGCACAAAAATTATTGCGCAAGAAGCATGTAGTATAGACGTATCCTGAGACAGAAAAGTCCTTCTTTTACTAGGTTCATCTCTTTCATTACAGGTTATCCTTCCCTGTTTGTTTACAGAAGTGAGAGTGAAAACTAAAGCTTAGGAAGCTTATTTTTTTACCCTTGTGGAAATGTCTTTGACCAGTGTATCAAACTGCAGTCTGCAGACACCTGGGGTCCACAAGGAAATTATAATCCACTCCTACACCCTACCACTCCTCCACACCCACTAACCCCCAACCTTCTCCTATAACCTCCCTCTCTCCCAACCCCACACCTCAAAGCCACTTCCTGGCAGCCCCTTCCCACATACTGAACCCCTCAATTTTGGCCCCACCCCAAATCCTAAGAGGCACATAAAATCTACTAGCCTCAGTACAGGGCCACTTCAGTGAGGTGTGATTATGTTTTTTACTTCTCACTTTTGTGGAGCCCCCGTCTGATTGTTCTGTGGGTCAGCAACCCCCAATCCAAAAAAGTTCCCCACCCTAGCTGTAAGGAAATGAGCACCCAAAGAGGAGGAAAATCTGATTTTTCAAGTTGTCTGTATGCTATATTGGTTTTCTACCACCATAACTGAAGTCTTTCTTTTAGGAGTTGCAATATTGCTATCATTTTAGTAATTGCCAGATAGTGTTGTTTTATTTCTGCTACAGTGATGGTAAAACATAATGCAGACAGTAGCACTTTATAGGAGAATGCAAACTGCAAATCATGGTCTGTCACTGTTTCTCATTGTAACTGGTAGAAAATTGTGGCGTTTCCAGCTCTAAAAATACACGATGTCACAGAAAGCCAAAGAATATGAAGTTGAAAGCTTTTCCCCCAGTTAGTCTCACCATTCTCTTTCTGTAATTTTGCTGAAAATGTCTGAACTGCTAGGAACTTAAAGCTAAATTGAGTCCAGTTCAGATACAAGACTTGTAGAATAGCAGCCATTAAGAAAAAAGGATACTATAAGCACTTACATCTCAGTTGCATCACCCAAGGGATAATAGAGAGACAGTCCCAGCTAGTAAAAGGTGAGGAGAAAATATGTCTTGCAAAAATGTCACAACTCTCACTTCCAAAAATTGCCCTTTATTTTACATTTATACAAGCTCCTGTATATGTATGGCATAAGGAACACTGGACAAGCATGAATATATCCTCTCTTAATTTAGTTTTGGTGAATAGAATTTTCGGATCATTTTTAGGTGCTGTATTCTGGCATTAATGCAAGCAAAGACAAAACATGAACAAAGCTTTGATGAAGAGTATTTGAGAGAGTTTGCCTGTCTGTCTCTATTTGTCTGTGCATCTGGTCGTTCAAAAATGCTTCCTAAATGGTAACAGCTAGGACTACCACATTTGGAATGCATCTTATTATAATTTAAGGCCAGAATGTGCCTGGAATGGGACTGCTTCTCATAAAACCATACAGAAAAGAGACAGATTTACTAGGCAGGTGAAAGAGGCTGTCTGAGCGTGCTCTCCCAATCCAGGACTCCCCCAGCCACGAGCCTCTCACCTGCAGACTCCTTCTCCACAACCTTCCCTCCATATGGACTCGTTGCTGGCTGTTCCCCTTCATTAGGGTGCCAGAAGAAAGTGCACAGTTCGCTCCATTCCTCATTCTTGCGAGGGAGTGGGGGGGAGAGGAGGAGGAGGGCAGATGAAGCTAGACCTGCCCCAGCTTGGGGACATACACCACTCTCCTGGCTATGCCTACTGGAACTGCAGCAGCCATGGAGAGATGCTTCTCACCTGTCCCCAAGGCACTGCAGTGAGAGAGGGCTTGGATAGTCCTTTCTTCCTGGGGAAGCCTGCATACTGAACCCCTCATCCCCACCTCCACCCCAGAGCAATGATTAAAATGAAGCCCGTATATTTTCATTTTATTTTCCAAAGTACGAAAATTAATTGAGTTAGGGACCTGAGCAATGCCAGGTAAATCTAGTAAGGATTCTAACTTGATGCAGTTGAACAAACTTCCAATATTGTATGCTGAGATCTTTATTATTTGAAAGTCCATTCATACCCTATTCACTTTTAGAGAAGTAACACCAGAAATTCTGCTAAAACCAACAGGAGAAATCCTAAATGGCAGTTTTGCTATTGATTTCAGTGGAGCCAGGATTTCACCCCAGATTTTTTTTCCAGGCTGCAGGGAAGGAAGGGAGACCATTTCCTTCTAATTTAACATTTTAAAAATGTTACATTTTAAAACTACATACTGCCAGTGTTCAAGGAGAAATGATAAAATCAGAAGAAGCATTGGCTATTACCAGTGCAGATGTGGGTGTTCTTTTTGAGAGGATAAATCTAGAATACTTTGTCAATGGAATAATTTGGAATATGTAATGTTTGTTGGAGATCTTCTTTGAGATTTAGTGTTTGATATTTCAGAGGCCATTCAAAGTTGGGGATTAAAAAGAAATGAAAGGACTGATTGCCTGATCCTCTTATCTGATATGCAGGCTATTTGTCAATACTTACCTAAGATCTCCTTACATATTTTCAAGAAAAAAGATTTAATCTACACATTTGAAGAGACTGTTAAATCCTTAACATCTTAAATCCAACATACAGAATAGAATGTCAGACATTGTAATAAGAATGAAACCAAAACCAAAACCTAAAAAAACCTAATGTGCCCTAAATTTAGAGGATATACATTTTCACAAAATACAACATTTTAAGACTTAAAGACGTTAGCTGTTTACAGTCATTTCCTTCTCTCCCACAGTCCGTCCCAACTTTGTTTAAAACAACCTGGATCAGTTAGAATTAGGTTTTAAAGGAAAATATTCAATTTTAAAACATCACTGTTATCTAAATGCCCTTAGCTATGCCATTTATTTAAACAAGAATGTAAGCCTCTTGGTTTTCCACCCTTGTGCAGCCATGAACTCTGAAAATGGCTCTACATATACACCTGAAGGAAGCTATAAAAGTGAATATATTTATCTCCATTAATTAGACCTGTTGCGACAATTTCAGCGGGGTCAAATACTAACCCATAGGCTGGATCATGTTCACCATGGCTAATGCCTGGCAGGCTTCCACTGTTGTATTTACTTCCACCTGTGCAGGTATGAGTGATTGCAGGTCCTGTTGCCCGCAGATTGCCATTTAGCCCATGGCAGCTGCGGAAAGGGGCTCAGACTGGAACACCGCTTTTTGCAGTTCCGCTTGCTATTGTTAAGCCCATACTGGGGCCTCTGGTTTTGGTCAGGCATGCAACAAATTTGAACCTCATTTTCTGTTCTGGTTGCTGGAGAGAAGAGCGAACCGGCTCCCGCTTCCAGAAGATCTTTCTTAGTTTTATTATTGCTTATGTCTACAAGCCAGTAGAGTGGAATGGAGTCTTGATTTTGCAGCTATTTGGGAAAGCTGGGAGCAGGAGCAGAGGCCCTGGAGATTCAGGAAGATATCACTGCAGATGCAATGACATCTTCACATACATTTAGGTTTTTTTTAATGAAAACTTCAGTTACTATAAGTTGATGATGTAGGACTCAAGCTCCAATTAACCAAGAAATGGAGAATATAGAAGTGAATTTTGCAAAAACTGTATTTGGCATTTCCTAATGATTATTGTTGTTTATTATCCAAGAAAGTGCAACTATTGCATAGTGAGATTCTAAATTGATTTGAATGTGCAGATATGAAGAATTAGTGACATTGTTTCATAGAAAAATGATGAAAAATAATTGCATGCATATAGAATCTATCATTTTCTCTGTGACAGTAATGGGACTGTTAGTATACTGTAAGTCCTTTGGGCTTGATTTTCATCTCTCACAATAGCAAATGAAGAATAATCTCACTAAAATTGTGTATGTATGTTGTCTTATACAGCTCCTCATTGTGCTAGATGCTGAACAAAGGCAGAAAAAAAAGATGGTCCAGGCCTAGAGGTTTCAAATGTAGTTAAATAATAATAAGGGTGGAATTCTTCAAATATTTGTATTTTTTTATGATCTACCTTTGTATGACAAACAAAAATGTGATATTTTATTATGTGTATGGTCTTGGTTCAGGTACTCCACACTTGGGAAGGGCATTGTTTTAGGGGAAAAATTGTGTAGCTTTCTGATCTATTGGCTATTGTTTGCTTATAATGGGATACATTTAAAGGGTCAAAAGATGTACAACTTCAGCTACTGAATGTTCCTCATTTTACATTCTTCCTTCTTAGAATTCTCTGTTTAATTTATTTGCAGTCTTGTACTCCTGAGACAGCAGTAATTTCCTGTAGATCAGATTTAACATCACAGATCAGGAATTCAGCAGTTTGATGGGAAGAGATATTATTATTTAGATCATTGTAGGATCTAAGAGCCCCAGTCTTGGACTACAGCTCTACTATGCTAGGTGCTGTACAAACTAGGGATGTGAAAGATTGACTGATTAACCAGTAAGCATCACCCTTAATGGTTGATGCTTACAGGTTCTGGTTAACTGGTGGGGGCTGGAGCACAGATAGGTGGATGCTCCAGCCCTGTGGGGCCTGCTGTGGATAGGGGCTGCAGACATGAGCTGTTTCAGCTAGGTTGGAGCATCCCCTGCCTGCAGTGGACGGAGCAGGGGGCACTGTAGTCTAGTGGCGGGTGGGAGGGGCAGCTCCAGTCCAGTTGGGCTGGAGCAGCCCACCCGACTGCTCCTTTAATGGATTAAATATACAATATGTTTAGCCAGTTAACTAATTAAATGGGATTTGACATCCCTAGTACAAACACACAATGAAAATATAGGCCTTGCCCCACAGAGCTTCCTAAGTAAAGGTTGAACCTCTGTTATCCAGGACTCCCTGGTCTGGCAACGACCAGAGAGTCCTGGTGGAAGGCTGGCAGCTGGGCTGCCTTATGAGCAGCAGCAGGACTGCTCAGTTGTCCAGGAGCCCAGCATGCTGCAGTAGGGCTGCCCAGCATGTCCAGGAGCCTGGCAGGGCCAGGAGCCTGGCACACCTCAGCAGGGCTGCCAGGTATGGCCAGGAGCCCAGTGTGCAGGGAGCTGGGCTGCCTTGTTTAGCGGGGAATGAGTGGGGGGAACTGGTAGGAAAATGGGGCTGACAGAGGAAAGGTATGGCCAGGAGGCCGGCATCTGGTCCAGAGCTGGGGGCGGCCAATAACAGGGGCAGATATGACCTCCCCTGATTCAGCAGAATTCCTCATCTGGCACCAATCAGATCCCAAGAGTGCTGGATTAGGGAGGACCAACCTGTATAAGCCAAGAGAAAATAGATGGATATATATCAGAGGTATGCAATATTTTTAGATCAGGAGCTACTTCAGAAATTTTTGAAGTGGGCCCAGGCTGTCCCGGTAGTGGCAGGGCCAGGATATTTCTGTGCTTCCCTGCCCGCAGAGCCTGATTGGCCTGGGGATAGAGGGAACATGTGAAGTCTTTGCACTTCTCTCCCACCAGAGAGAACTGCGAGCTGTTCTGAACAGCTGACAGTTCTTTCTATGTGCCTGAACACCTGGCGGTGGGAGGAGACTGTGTGCTCCCCTGCATCCAGGTCAATCAGGGCCTGGGGTTAGGGGGAGCACAAGAAGTCTCTCGATCTCTGCCTCCACCCTGCAAGGGATCACTGTGCTTAGTCAACTGCCAGCTGAGCAGTAGCTGTTGGTTTTCTCTAAACACTGCATGCCCGTTGCAGGCGGGAGGAGACTTTGCATACACTCTCCCCATCCCCAGGTCAATCAGGGTCAATTAGAATCAAAGCGTTGCATGCCCCTTGCAGGGTGAGAGGAGACTTTATATACTTTACCCCACCCCCAGACCCTGAGTGGCCTGTGAGCAGGGAGACTATGCGAAGTCTCTCGCTCCTGGCTCCCGTCCTGCAAGGGGTGCATGCACTTAGTCAACCCTGGAGGTTGACTCTAAACACTGCATGCCCCTGGTGGTGGAGGACACTTTGCATGCTCCACCATTCCCAGACCCTATTGGCCTTGGGGGGGTGGTGGAAAGCAGGGCATTTGCAGGCTGGATCAACCCACGTGGCGTTGATCTGGCCCATGGAGGCCCTTTTACCCACCCCTGATATGGACAGACAATGAGGGAATATAAGTTAAAAATTAGACAGTATTAGTCACCATGGTAGGTTGTGGTTTTGGCATGCCATCAGTTTAACCATTGGCAGGTTTTGATGGTATCAATAGATATTGTTTCCAACACAGAGATAATTATGTGAGTAAAGCATGGTACTGAGTTTGTGTGGTTGTTATTTTGTAAAATGCCCATGAACAAATTATGAATTTTTTGAATTTATTCTAGATTCAAAATTAATAATTTTCTTTGGTGAATAATTCTTTATGACTATTTGCAAACAATTGCAAATATTTTAACTCTACATTTTGTTGGTTAGTTACATAAATCACTTGGTATTTTTTTCCTCATTGGATGACTTATATAACTAATCAGTGTTGCAGATCAGAATTGCCCCCCTATTTGGTTGTAAAAGGCTCAATTCAAAATTTGCAGTGCTATTATTCAGTTATGAAATTTTTAATATGCTTTCAGGGTATACTTAGCTTTAAATGTAGTTTTTCATGAGGATTTGCCAAGATAGAGATGTATGCCCAAAGGGAGTGTCTATGACTCCATTTTAAGGCTGTGTAATGTCTGAGGAATTTACACCTGTTACTAGGTTAGTGAAATCTAATTATAGAACTCACAGTCAAATCGGGCTTGCTCCCTATTTCTTTACAGTCTATCCTGAGGTTGGTATTCTTGCTTGTGAATCACTCTAGATAGCATGATAGAAAGAACCTGCACCTTATAGTGTGTAACAGAACATTCCCAAATATATTAAATTAATAAAATATTGCAGCCTAATTAAATCACATCCATTGCCGCTTGCGTTTTTTCTGTGTTGCTAGGACAAGAAGTTAAGTATATATGAGTTAGCTCACATACTTGCAGTTTTCCAAGTGAGATTAAGATTCGACTAATTTCACATAAAACGTTCCTATATGATTAATTGCAAATGCATAATACACAGGGAACTATTGAACTTTAAAAAATGTTTTATATTACAATACACAGAGATTTAGTTTTTAAGGCTACATTTTTTAAAAGAAATATGGGGGAGGGTTAAAGTATACGGTTTTTTTCCATTATTCTTTCTTTTTGTATATGTAACAGGAGGACAATGAAATGGCAAACAAGAGCCTGATTTTTTTTGCAAACATGCATGTCACTAACTTATGTGAAATGAACAGTTTACTTATCAGAGAAGTCTAACAATTATATGAATAATGTTACTTGCATACTTCAGCATTTGCAGAATGCATTCTGAAATACTGCAATAAATAAAGATCTTCATGAATTTTGTCTGCTATGATATCAGTCCTTTTCAGAACATAAAAGTCACTGCTCTTTGTGCATATTAGATGTTCATCTCCAAATTTGTGCTTGCTTCAACCTTGCTTATTCTATTTCATGAATGCAAAGTAGATTTCTTTCATAATCATACACATCAAGTGTACTCTTTCCAAATAAGTGTTCTGGTTCATTTCACATATATATTTATTCCTCTTCATAAATACAGCCCTTTCTGAAGAGACAAAGTCAACTACTGATGTCCCCTTGTCTATCTTAGTTTGTAATTTATTTTTATGTAAAAATATATCAAGAATGAACGAAAGCAAGAAGGGAAAACTGATGAAATATAAAATGTTCTCTTTAGCATTGAAAGACCTGTTCTGAAATGTAAGCAAAACAGCTAAAGAGTTTAATCAACCAAATAAAAAACTAATACAAATAGGCAAGGATCACAGCATGAGCAAAGGAAAGTTTAAAGACCCCATATTCCTGTTAATCCTGCTTTATTCTATCTGTTTGGTCTTCCATTATCCATCCAGGATAAAAACCGGAGTGCAGATTAAAACCACGGCAAGGATTTTAAAATTATGGTTGGCCCAGCTCTTTCAACTTTCACTATCCCTTCATTTTAGCCATCAGTTTCGTTTTTCTTCAAAGATACCCATACCCTGATTTGTCATGTGCATATTGGTACCATGGTTATTACATCAGATTTGGGTCCACAGGAAACTGTGTGTGACCTGTACTACTTCTCTCATTTTCCCTCAGAACCATCATCTCCGACGTGTTAGTGATCTGATAGGGGCAATTTAGAATGTTAAGTCAGCATCTGTCACGCAGCAGTAAAATATAGTGTACTCCATCAGGCTGTCTACTGTGTTGAAAGGAATCCAAACTACTGAGATTCACTGGAAGAGAAAATTGTGACAAGCAGTTGTGCTTGACCAATCCTGTGGGGAACAGTGGCCATCAAACTGGGCAAAATATTGCAGTGAAACATTCTAAAATTAGGAAATGCCCAGAAGTAAGGTTGTCTGCACAACCCGATTCAGTCTCATGTGTTCAAATACTTAATGATAGAGGTATACATTTTCACTGGTGATTAATTGATTGATTAAATTATCTCTCATTTTCAAAGTGACTTGAACTGAGGAAAGTCAATTGGACTTACGTCAGTTGGATTCAGTTGGTTTTATGTCACCTGGGTGCTTTTGAAAATTTTACTTAGTCTTTAAGTACATGATGACATACCAGTGGTTTGCAGGATCTATACCTCATTCATTGCATAAGACGGACAGTGAGTGGGCACACTTCCAAGAGAAGAATGTTCTCTTGTGTTTATGGCACTAAATTGGAAGCCAGGAGTTGGATTCAATCTAGGACAGATTGAAAATTCTCCTTCAGAACTGTTTTTTGGATTGAAATTGGGTTTTGACTAAATTATTATTTTTTCACTGGATGTATCTGCTTTCCATGGAATACTTTTGATTTTTTGTCAGAGTTGAAATTTTCCTGACAAATTCACCTGTATTTCTCACCTGTATTCTGACCAGCTATGGTTATATGCCTGGCCTTGCCACAGACTGCTTATTAAGTTGGACACATTAATTAGGGATATAAAGGGCTAACTGGTTACCCATGAGCATCACCCTTACCAGGTGAAGTCTGCATCATTCTGCGGGTAGGGGACTGCTACAGACTGGCTGGGCCTACTGCACCACGGGCTGCTCTCACCAGGCCAGACTGTGCCCTCTGTGTCTTAGGCAGGGTCAACTTGGGCCAGGCTAGGCTCACCATACTGCACCACAGAGGGGGCGCTGCTCACTAGTGTTTAACCAGTTAACATTTTAAACAATAATTAACATCCCTAATATTAAATAAAGACTTATATATTGCCACTAAATTGGAGTATGTTAATTTTTAATATTTTTGCTCATGGCTGGCTGGTGCTTTCCAGGACAGTAAGTTGGCAATAGTTATTGCTCTGAACAGGGGTTGGCCACTCATACTAAGGTTGAGCTGAACTTTAATCCATGAGTTGTCCTGCTGAAATCAGTGGAGTGAGCAAAACTTGAGATAATTATGCATGCTATAAATAACATGGAGAAACATTAGAAAATCTGTTTGTTGGGGAAGCTGATCAGCTTCAGTTCTCTCTACAGTGGCATTTATGGACACAAGAAGCTGGATTTAGGAGCCAATTTTTTATAGCTGTCTCAACCAAACTGCCACTGTTATGAACACAGTTTTTCACCCTTAATTAATTGCAAGTGCAAATATTTCCGTTTAGATTTCTAATGATCAGACTCTAAAATAGCTGGATGTCTAAACCTGACATTTGCATCAGTGTAATTCAGGGCGGGCAGAATATGGCCCACCGGCCCAATCCAGCAGATTTGGCCTACTGGAGCCTCTGCCAGGCTCCCTGCCCCTCTGACCCCCCCACCCCACATTGCTCAGAGCAACTTTCTGATCCTGTGAGCCCGGGGCAAGAGTCTTCCAGCCAATGGGAGCCACTTGTTTGCAGGAGAAGCAGCATGTGAAGTACCTGTCTCCCCTCTGGGTTTACTGCATTCAAACTCAGCCACACATGGTCCCTGTAACTGGTGCAGGGGCGTGAAAGGCAGGAGCCCTGATTGAGAAACCAGTTGGGCTGCTGGCTGGAGCCCACCCAAGTAAGCACCTCCCAATCAAAGCCTGCCTGTGGAACTCCAGCTCCTCTGCCCCTCCCCCAATCCTCTGCTCACCCTCTTGCACTAGGGATGTGAAGGACTAGTTGACTATATGATAAGCAAATGCTTATCAGATAATCAACACGCTAGTTGACTAGTCGCATCCCTCTGCAAGGTGGGGGGAAGAAAAGAGGGTACTTCAAAGCGGCAGTGCCTCGTGGAGCCAGGCACCAGGCCCTGGGCTCCACATGGTGCTGCCGCTTTGAAATGCCATGAGCAGCCTGGGGCCAGATGGGGTGTCCTCAGGCTCCATGCAGCACTGCCGCTATGAAACTCCACGAGGAGCCCAGTGTCAGGCTTCTCCCAGCCTTTCAAAGTGGCAGCGCTGTGTAGAGTCTGGGATCAGCTGGAATCACGGCGCTTTCACACGGCGCTTTCACTCTATTGACTAATCAAATAGTTGATGCAAAAGGCATCAAGTATTTGATTGGTCAAATAGTCTATATTTAACATCCTTATTTTGCACCCCTACCCCATGTAATTCAAATTTTCTGCACCCCTGCTTCTGCACTGTTACTCCCTCCCAGACCCTGCATCACCTCTTATACCACTCTTCGGGTCACAAATCCTTTCTAGATCTTGCACAAACAATTCCCTACTCCTGGTCACAACACAAATCCCTACATCCCCTCCTGCACTTCTGACCCAGGTTACAACACAGTTCCAGACCCTGCATCCCTTCCTACATCCTTTGTCCAAGTAATAATCCTCTCCTGCAACCATCCCTCTCCCAGACCCTGTGCCCCTCCTGCACCTGTCTCCTGCTCCAAGTCACAACCCCCTCTTTTACCCCAACACCTTCCCAGATCCCACACCACTTCCTCTACCCCAATCCTTAACCCCAAGTTCCCTTCTGCACCCCACACCTCCATTAATATCATGGAATAGTTAAACACACCTCTTGACCACTTACCAAATTTGTGGAGTGGCCCCCTATAAAAAATTATTGCCTACCACTGATGTAATTATTGTCCATTTAGAAAAATGTGTGTTTATATATTCCTATATTTTCTCCCAGCAATAAAGAGCGACATTTTCAGCATTTATTGTTGTTGAGGTCTCAGCTAGAGCAGCCTCTGTTCACGGTGAGCCAGGGCTCCCTGCAGGCAGTATCTGCTCTGGCTAGGCTGGAGTAGCCCCTGCCTGCAGTGGGGAAGTGGGGGAACAGGGATGAGATTTTGCAGGCTGACAGAGGGCAGGAGGTGGGGGGGGGCGATGTTCCTCACCCCCCTATAATCAGTTAACTGATTAAACAATATGTTTAACCAGTTAGCCAATTAAACAGGAATTTACATCCTTAATTTGGACTCAAGATTTACCTTAAACACAAATAGTTATGTAACAACAGCTACATAGAATAGGTCTCTCTCTAGTTTCAGTACACAAGGTTGTCTTCTTTATTTTTATTTATTTATTTTATGTATTTATTTTATTTTGCTAAGCACTCTGCTAAAAT
This sequence comes from Apalone spinifera, assembly GCA_030068395.1. NCBI lineage: Eukaryota > Metazoa > Chordata > Testudines > Trionychidae > Apalone > Apalone spinifera. The sequence continues at coordinate 51,099,941 of CM057848.1, read as the reverse complement.
TGGCTGTAGTTTCTCAATTTAAAAACCAAGTGAAACCTATCAAATGACAATATTTGGTCACTTCTTGATATAATGTGCCAAATGGGTTTTAAAAAGTGATCTGCATCTTTCATGGATGGGATATTTAACTATTGTAGGTTATATGTAGTGATATAAAAGGTTAACCATTTACTGGTGGGGGCTGGACCAGCTCACCACCTGCCACAGGCAGGGGCCTGTTCTCCCCCACATGGGACCCGCTCCAGATTGGGGCTGCTCTGGTCATCTGGAGCAGCCCCTGTCCGCGACAGGTCTGGGCGCCCTGTAGACAGCGGCTGCTCCAGCTGGGCTGTAGCAGGAGGAGGGGAGGGCTACTCTAGCCTGGCCTTGGCGGTGGCGGGGGCTCTGTAGCCCCTCTGCCTATGCCCCCTTTAATTGGTTAACCAGTTAAATATAATGTTTAACTGGTTAACCAATTAAATGGGATTTTACATTCCTATTATGACACTTGTACTTAAAATGATAAACAAATATGCTTTTAATGCCTCTGTCTTGTATGAGAACAGAAACAGGTATGTATGCGTATGTAAAAGTTTTATAGAGCTTCATAGGCATCTTGTCACACAATAATTTTCTTTTATTCATTCTCAAGTTGCTTGCTCATGTTAAATTTGATTGTAAAGTTAAGCAATCAGTCCTAGTTGAGGTCACTTTATAAATAAGGTTTCCTGAAAGAAGTGTCTGTAGGCAAGTTTGTTCTGTAATTATTTGAGCATATAGAGTAGAAAGTCCCAAAGGTGAAGGAGACATTTATGTGAAACCAAATCTCTTTACAAAATGCATTTTTGTTTGACTGCAGACTGTTGTCCATTTGACAAAGACTTTGTAGCTTCTGATGTTGATATGCTAGGCCTCTTGGGCCCTCAGCAGACTTGTGCAAATAAATACAATAATATTTTGTCATTGTACAGAAAGATCCTAATTAACATTTTCAGTAACTAATAGTTTAGTATTGCTTTGCTTTTTGGTATTCTAGTTTTTGCGGTAGGTATATATCAGGCAATTTTAAGTCACCAAATGGGAAACCTCCATTCATATTGATTGATTTAAATAAACATTTCCATTTCCACAGTAGTTATTTCCTAATGAATGGTGCATTTTCATTGACTGATATAAATATTACATTAGGTTGAATGATAACTATATAGAGCCTTAACACTGGATTTGGTACATCTTCTTGCTATATAAGAGGGTACACTATAACTATGCATTTATTGCTTAATATTTTGGGTACTTATTAGGTTACACACTTTATGTGTACATAATGGTACATTTTAATATGTTAGAAAGTGGTGAATGGTATATTGCTTTTTTACTATATAATTAATTTTTTGCCCATGATTTGTGTTAAACTGCATTAGGATAGTTACTATAATTTAATTAATCACACAAAACAGCATATACAATTTAAGCAAAATAATCCAAGTGTTTTGAATTCATTAACTTCTCTTAACAAAACATGTTTCACATTTACAGTTACATTATAATAAGTGTAGGCCTTCACATATTTTTATTGAAGTCAGATGTCATTTTAAACAGGTTTATTTTTAAAAGAAAAAGTATTATATTTTAAATAAAATAAAATTCAATTTAAATAAATAATTTTATCTTTTATTTAAAAAAAAATCCTCCCTGCTATATATTTAAATACAATATTTTGTACTAACCATTTTCAAGCTGTTTTAAAAGCTCTGCAAATGCCAGACTACATTATTAGTATTCCATATAATTGTTTGGTGAAAATATGTTTAAAAATAAAACATTGACTGTTTAATCCATTAATGTGTGATTTCTAATTACTGAGGCTAACTGTTCACTTTGGATTTCAATTTAACTGCATTTCTGGTATGTCAGCATTTTTCAGTTGCAGCTGATAGGATCTCCAGAGTGAGCAGTTTTCTTGGGTTTGTAATTCGGCTATTTAAAATGTAATGATAAAATGTACTCTAAAGGTTTTTAGACTAGTTAAATGTAGATGAGAATTAAATATTTCTGTGTGTGTGCATGCACATGCTAATATAAACACATTCTTTCTCTGAAGCATCCAGGCAGGAAAAGGCTAAGTACTAACTAGGAGATTGCCAATAGAAACAAAAGATGTCTCTGTCTCAGACCTGTTCTGTCTTACCTGAACTGAGCGTAATAGTTACTTTTTTGTGTGTGTAATTTTTCACCAATTACATTTGTATAACTCCTCCTTTTTACACCACAGTGGAAGCAAAACAGTTAAGCAAGTGTGTAACCTAAAAGTATGCCATCAATTTAAAAAAAAATCTCAAAGTAATCTCAGTGTACCTGTGAGTTCCCTGACAATGTTTGTGATTTTTACAGTCATAGAATTATAGAAATGTAGGGCTAGAAGGGATCTTTAGGGGTCATCATTTAGATAGCCCCCCTGCCCTGAGGCAGGACCAAGTATATTTAGAGCATTCCTGACAGGGGTTTCTCAAACCCTTTCTTAAAAACATCCTATTATGGGAATTCTACAACCTACCTTGTGTATTGAATTTCATTTTGCTGGTGTCATAATAATTCTCCAATTTGTCAGTTGTTTTTAATTCTAATCCAATCCTGCGAAGTGTTAGCAATCCCTCTCATCTTGGTGTTATCCAAAAGAATTTATAAATATACTCTCCACTCCATTATTTAACTCATGAATGGAAATACTAATAATACCAGATCAAAGTATGCACTCCAGTAAAATCCCACTAGATATATTCTTCCTGTTTGAGAGTGAATTATTAATAACGCCTCTTTGGGTACGTCTAGACTACAAGCCTCTTTCGAAGGAGACCATCTAGACAGCAGCCTTTTTTTGAAAAAGAGAGCTGCTTTTTTGAAAGAGCGCACCCAGGCAGTCTGGATGCTCTCTTTCAAAAAAGCACTGTTTGCGTTTAATAACACCTTTTTTTGAAAGAGCACTTTTGAAAAAAGATGTTATTCTTCATAAAATGAGGTTTTCCACGGTTGAAAAAACTGCCACGTTCTTTTGATTTTATTTCGAAAGAACACGGCAGCAGTCTAGTTGCAGGTGAAGTCTAGACACACCTTTTGAGTATAACTGCTAAATTTGATTTGCCATCTCCCGAACGAGGAATTTGCCAGACCAGAGGAAGTTAATCCTGTCCCCCTGCTGCCAACTCCAGCCTCTTTTAGGGGGCCTCCAGCCTCCCAGCTGCCTGCTCCCCCCCCCTTCCAGCAATACTTCTGGCCCTAGTCACAGCTGGTGGCCATGCTCCCTCACCTCTGTCATGCTCCCAAACCTGTTGCCAGCTCTGACCCAAGCTGCTAGCTGTGCTCCCCAGTGCTACTGCTGGCCTTGGCCCCAGTTGCTACTACTGGCCCTACTGCCAGCCCCAGCCGCTGGCTGTGCTCCCCAACCCTGGCTGTGGTTTAGCTGGGCCCTGCCTCCCGGCCCTGCCACTGACTGCATTTCCCAACCCTGCTACTGGCCCTGGCCTCTGGCTACACTCCCCGGTCATGCTGCCAGCCCTGCCCACCACTACCACTGGCTGGTGGACTCCTAGCTGGCCCATGCTCCCTCTCTGGTCCAGGAATATCCGTGGTCTGGAATTAGTGGACTAGAGAGTCTCGGATTAGAGAGGTCCTACATGTAGTTATAATCCTACTATCTTATAGATGTTAAACTGATTGTTTAATAATATGTTCCAGTATCTTTTTAGGTATTGAAGTTAGGTGACTGATCTGTAATGCCTCTGGTCCTCCTTCTCCTTTTTAAAGATAGGAACTATGTTTGCCCTTCTCCACTCCTCTGGGATCTCACCCATCTTCCATGAGTTCTCAAAGATAATTGCTAATGATTCCAAGATTGTTTCAGCTAGTTCCTTTAAGTTTCCTAAGATTAATTTTATCATGTCCTGATGACTTGAATACATTTAATTTATCTAAATATTCCTTAACCTGTTCTTTCCCTATTTTTGCTTATATTCCTTTTTTCCTCTTGGTAATATTAATAGTGGTAAGCATCTGGTCACCATTAAACTTTTTATGAGCAAAATAAACATTAAACATCTTTTCTTTCTTAATGTCATCCATTATTAACTCACCTACTCTGCTAAGTATAGGCCTAATACTTTCCTGTCTTTCTCTTGCTTCTAATGTTTTGAGTTGCTTGTTATTGCCTTTTGTCGTTTTCTCTAAGTTAGAACTCATTTTGTGTGTTAGCTCTTCTAATTTTATCATCACTTGCTTGTGCTATTTACGTGTACTCATCCTTAGCATTTTATCATGTTTTCACTTTTTGTAAGATTCCTTTTTGATTTTCATGTTATTGGCCACTTATTATTCTTCCTATCTTTTCTTTGAATTGGGATAGTTAGCTGTTACATTTTTAATGTTGGCTCTCTGAGAAGCTGTTGGCTCTCCTCAACTCTTTTTTTCCCCCCTTAGATTTTTCTTCCCATAAGACCTTATCTGTCAGTTCTCTAATTTTGTAAAAGTCTCCTTTTTTGAATTTTTTTGTCCTTATTCTTTTCTTTTCTTTCCTTTTCTCCATAGTGCTCCCTGACTGTGCCTCTGCATAGCTTCTGGTGGTGCTATGGGAATTGCACGTATCTCAGGCTCGCTAAACCTGGGTTCTAGTCCCTAAGTCCGTATAGTGTTTTAATGTTTATAAAATTTAAACTTTTTGAATTCTGCTGTCATTGAATAATTGTGTGACTCCCTTCATGATCTTCTACAACTGTAAAAAAAATTAAATACATACAAATTTTAAAGTTGTTTAAATTGCATAATTTGCACAACCAAAAAAATGTTAATAGACCAGAATAGAAGAAAAAATGCTTAGAGCTATGCCTATCCATTGAAATGATAAAAAATGTTTAATTGTGCCAAGTGTAGTGTTAACTGTTGTCTGCTCTCCTTCCTTCTTATAATTTTATACTCTTGCATATATTCCAGCATGGCTTCACCCCGATCTTGTAAGTTGTTCCATTTAGATGGATTTCTGATTCCACAGGAAGCCCCATTGATGTCATGGTCATACACAGTAACTTGTAGACAAAGGGCCTTGCATTGTGATCTCTTTGAACCAAGGGACATTTCTTCTTTTGTGTTTGTATAACTTCTATTACAAAAGGGTATTGCCACAATAGAAATAATAATGATAATAATAGCCATAGTAGATTAAATATATTTCTAAGATAAGTGGAAATTTCAAGGTTTTAAAATAAGTATTTAATCAGCTGTGAGGGTGGAGGACTAATAGTGGCTGCTTTTGGTTATTATTATGGTGTGAGAGCAGATAATCCATCTGTCTTCCACCAGAATTCCACATTATATATAAACATTGATTCTGCAGACCTGAGTATGAATTAAAAGGACAGTAAAATAAAAATAAAATGTACAAATTATTAGAGCAAATTTAAAAATATTAACATTTAAAAATAATGTCAGCATAGCAAAATGAATATAATGAAAATCTAAGGATGGAGGAATCTCAAAATGTTGCATTTGGATGTTTGTCTGATGATACCTCTAAGTCATTTGGCTCTGATAAGATCTTGCACCCTTACCTTGTATTTGAGTGAGGATGGATAGACCCTCTCTTACGACTCTGTGGTGTCTTTAGCCAACAATCTTTTCTTGGATTCTAGAGTTGCTACGCTGGTCTCCCACTACCCTGATGGGAGTTCTACAAGTGACAGTAAATGGCTCCTCTCTCCCACACTGAACCTGGAAGCAGACCAGGATCTGACCTCTGCAAATATCAACAAGTGTGGTGGGGGGTCTGGGGAGTTGATTTGGTTTGATTTGGTTTTTCCTGGCCTACCACAGAGTGCACCTATTCCTGGTACTGAGACAATGAGACAAAATGAGTTTGATTAACTTACCTGATCCCATAGGATTGGCTCAGCCAATCAGTAAAAAAAAAAAAAGGGTCAACAGGTGACTTAAGAGTCTCCCCAGGTGACTCTTAAGGAGCCATTCACACATTTTTTGAATTGCCGTGGGTCACCAAGTCTTCCTGAATTGTCAAAATGGGTCCCCATCTGGAAAAGGTTGGGAACCGCTTGACTTGAACCAAACCATGGGCCTTCCAGGTGAAGACTGATGCACTTTAATAGAGCAGTTTGAGGAAGTCTTCATTTCTGCTCCCACTGCTTTGCCTGTTAAGTGTCCATCAGTCTTCCAGGCTTATCAACTTGACATCTTTCATGAGTACTGAACTCAATAAACAACATAGAGTAGGAAAAAAAAAAGTCACAAAAGGAAAGAAATGGGGGCACAGTGGAGTTCTCTAGCAATAGACGTCTGTGTAGAAAGTTAATTTAGAGAAACATACAATGGAGACAATTTATCTGCTACCAGTACCTACATACCAAGGATTTCTTGCCTCTCTTAAAAACTCATGTACTTTTCTGATTCTTGTGCTGTCTGCTCTCCTTTGCAGGTTTTCCTCTTCATCAGTTTCTTTCTATACTCTTCTATCTTCCTCCTTTCTTTCTCTCTCTGCCTCTTGCCCGTGTTCGGACAATCTCTAACCCTCTAGCTTCAACTTCTGTCTTTTTTATTAGAACACACTAGCTAGTCTACCTGACTCCTTCCATTTACATTTACAGCCTCTCCAGTTCCAGCATCTATCATTTCTTTCTGGGTGTTTCATTACTAATTTGATCTCAATTTAATGGAAACTGAAGTCCACATCTTTGCTTCCAAACAGTTCCAAACATCTTCTTTTGTGCTACTGTAGGTTATTTTCACTATCTTCTTATCTCCCAGTGTTCCTTAGACGCAAAACTTTGATATCATTTTGATTACTCATTCCTTGCCAGATACTGATAACGTGGCTTTAGCTAGATGATTTTCTCTGCAACACCATCAAAATCCCTTTGTTCCTCTGTATTTTCAGTGTCAGTTCTAGGTCCTAATTATTCCTCACACTGACAGCTGCAAATGTTTACTGTCTGTTACACCAGAATTGCCTCACCCTCCATACATTTCCTTCCTAGGACCTCTCTCAGTCCTCTCCTGACCTCCCATACCATCTCATTTCCTTTAGTCTCCCAATTTTAGGCCAACATTGAATGCTTTGGAAAATCTCTCCAAATGTATAATGAAACTTTAGGCACCTAGCATCACCTCTAAAAATAACACTTTTGTTGTTTCAAATTGAGCTGATCTTGTTAAAAGGAAGAGTCAAAAAAATTCAGGACCATTTTTAGAAAGTGAAATGCTAAAAAACAGAGCATGAACATTCCATTTCTGAATGTTGCCATATTTGCCAGCTGAACCCTAGATGAGATGCTGCATTTAAAATTTATTGTATATTTTTTAAATAAACTTGTAATGTGATACTAGTTTAAAATTTAACTAGGGGATGACATCTACTGTTCCTTAATCATTAGTTTTTACAGCCTTAGATATACCTGTATTACCTTGTAATACTATTTTCATTCAATCAGTTAAACTGGTTTCAGACTACTTCATCTTGAAGGCTCTCTTAAAAATGTGTTAACTAAACTATTTGTTCCACGTTGTATTTAGCTGTGACACATAGCTGAGTCTGCAATTGCCCTGCAACTTTCTGGCTCAGAGTATGAAACTCCCTCTTCTTCCCCAAGCACAGGAAGTTACAGTGCCTTAAAGCACGGTGTATATTGGCTCCCAGCACTGTTAATACTACCCGCGGGAATATGTTTTACATGAGCTCTCCCAGCACTCCTGCTGAGGTTACACTTTCACTTTAAAGTGTTGCCACAGCTGTGCTTTAATTTAGAAGTGTAGACAAAGCCCTAGTATCTTTCCCAGACTTGAAGAAGAGCTCAAAAGCTTGTATCTCTCACCAGCAGAAATTGGTCCAATGATAGGTGTGTCCTTGTGTGTTTTTTCTAAAGTTGTTTACCTGAAAACTTAAGTAGCCCAAATATGCCCACAAACTTTCACTGTTTCTTTAAATTGTGCATCATACAAAGGCTAATGCACAAGACTAACAACAGGTAGCATAGATTCATTCACTGAATCATAGGTTTCCTAGGTCAGTTGGTTTGAATTCATTTATATCACAGGCAATTAAACTTCACTTAGTTACTTCTCTGTTGAGTCCAATAACATGTGTTTGAGTAAAGAATAACTTGTTTGGTTAAAGTATATCTTCCAGAAAGCCATCCATTCTTAATTTGATGATAGGGGAATCCACCGCTTCCCTTGACTTTTGTTAATCATCCTCACTTTGAACAATTTACTTTATTTCTAATTTGAATTTGTCTGGCGTCATCTTCCAGCAATTGGTTCTTGCTATGCATTTCTGCACTAGATTACAGTGTATTTTAGTGTCTGGAGTTTTATACCTATGAAATTACTTATACACTGTAGTCTAGTTATCTCTCAATCTTAAACTAAAAAGATTGAGGTCTTTAAGTGTTACTGCAAAGCCTTTTCTCTACTCTTGAATAATTTTTTGTGGCTCTTTTCAGCAACCTATTTTTTCAATGCCTTTTAAAAACCAGAACTGCATTGCCTGTTCCAGTTCCAGTCTCACAAATGTCATACAGAGATAAAATTACATCCTGGTTTCACTCACTACTCTCTTATTTATGTATCCAAGGATCATGTTGCCCTTGTTTGCCACAGCATTGAACTGGGAGCTTAGGTTGAGTTGCTTATCTTCTATGGATCCTAAATCCTTTTCAGAGTTATTCCTTTCAAGGATGCAGTGACCTGTTTTGTAGGTGTGGCTTGCTTTTCTTGTCCTCGATATGTATAACTTCACATTTGGCTTAGGAATGTGCATGTTAACTGGTTAACTGGTAAGCATCACTCATACTGTGTGATGCTTACCTATTACAGTTAACCAGCTGCCTGACAGGGTTGGAACAGCCCCCTGCCTGTCCCTGCTTAAGGGGTTATCCCAGGGGTAGGCAAAAGGGCCTCCACAGGCTGGATCTGGCCAGCCAAGCGGGTTGATCTAATTAGGCCTGGGAGCGTGCGAAGCTTCCTCCTGCCCTGTGAGCAGCATGCAGTGCTTTAAAGCGCCGCATGCTGCTCACAGGGCAGGAGGAGATGTCATGCGCTCCCCCACCCCCAACTCTGGGGGCAGGAGAGCTGTGCGAAGTTTCCTCTGCTGTCCCCACTGCCCTGGGAGGAGCGCATGGCACTTCAAAGTGCTGTACACTCGTGCAGGGTGGGAGCAGGGCGAGGGAAGCTTCGAACAGCTCTCCCGCTTCCAGGCCAATCAGGACCTGGGGGTGGGAGGAGTGTATGACATCTCCTCTTGCCCTGTGAGCAGCACATGATCCTTTGAAGTGTCCCGTGCTCCTTGCCAGGTGGGGGTAGAGTGGGAGGAGGCTTCACGGTTTCCCCCCGCACCCAGACCAATCAAGGCCTGGGGGTGGAGGAGTGTGTGAAGCCTCTTCTTGCTTTCCCAGGGGCATGGGTGCCTAGGGGGAAGGGGGGGGGAAAGGGCTCCCCCACCCCTAGACTAATTCTGGTCTGGGGGTGTGGAAGCCCAGAAGCATTCTGGCCCTCCCCTTCCAGATTAGGCCCTGCCCCTTCCGGGAAGGCCCGGGGCCACTGCCTACCCCTGCGTTAACCGATTCAATATAACATTTATGCAGTTAACTGATTAAACAGGATTTTACAGCCCTAATTTGGCTAATTTAAAACACTTTGTTTCAGAGTGCCCAGTATGCATATTTCTTAGGTTGTAGGTAAGTAGTGTGACAATGTCTTCTAGAAGAACTGCATCATACAATCCACAACTACTCTAATACATATAATACATGTGCACAAGGCGACAGAGTTGAGATTCAGCCTATGCAATTGATTTTGTATAACATTTCGTTCTTTACCATGTAATCTTACCATTACTTTTAACATTTTCATATAGAGATTTTAGTTTTGAAAAAAATAAAATAAAATGGAAAACAGGAAGAAAAAAGCTCTAAAGAAAAAGAACCTAACTCCCCCATACTTCAAAACTGTGCTGGCAGATACACTTACTGCCACTTATTCATTTGTATGTGAATGCCATATAGTGGAAATACTAAGCTAGACACCACAAGAAGGTTGTGTACCATGCACCTTGGGAGGTTTGCAACCGAGAGAGTCCATCTACTAAAAACTAGGAGCATTTTGCTTGTGGCAATCATTATTTTCTCCTATAGGCCTCAGTCTTGGGGTCTCCAAAATAAAGCACACCTTGAGAGCATTAATACATAGCCAGTAAGGAATAGGTTAATGAATGAATGATCTTTTAACTGGCCTTTTTTTCTTTTAGGGTATGTCTACACTACAGTGTTATTTCAAAATATCTTATTTTGAAATAGTTATTTCGAAATAGCTTATTTCAAAATAAAACGTCTACACACAAAATGCATTTTGAAATAGCTTTTTGTTATTTTGAAATAGCGTGTCCACACTGAGTGGAGGCTGAATCGCATTTAAGG
>CM057848.1:51062546-51089396 GCA_030068395.1 Apalone spinifera | reverse complement strand
GCATCCCCCCCAAACCTGAATAAGGTCCATGATCTCCACCCGGGACCAGGAAGGTGCCTGTCTTCTCCGGACCCTGCCAGGCTCCTGGGAGCTGGTAGACTGCTCCTGGGGAGCGGTGGAGGGCTGGCTGCCAGTGGCTTGCTGGCTCATGTTTTGGGGCCACTGGGTCATGTTGTTATTTCAATATAACTTTGCTGTTTAGACATACCCTTAGTGATCCATTCTGAGACTGCTGATAGTGGACCTCTCAATCTCTTTCCTATTATATTTTTTGCACATATCTTTGATTTTTGTTTTGTTTTATTTTGTTTTGTAGATTCCTCTGGCATATCAGAGTTTACTAAATAGTGTAGTGTAGTTGAAATCAACATAATCAGGGATTCTAGAATGCTTTGAAAATTATAACACAGAAGTGAAGTTTAAGAATTTGCCAGTCAACTGAATAATTCTGGAAGTCTTAAAACCCTGTTATTGTAGTAATCAGGCCCCTGACAATATCTTGTATTTTAATTAGTAAATTGAAAATGAGTTGTGATCATTGTTCAGAGACTAAAAATGATCTGAATCTTTAATTAATTTAAAATTTTACAACAGTTTAGTGAGACTAAGGCAAGCGTATAACGTTAAAAGTATTTATTATTCTTTACTAAGCTGATTTGTCAAGAATATAGTTTTCTCCTGATACTAGCCTTTTCTTTCTTTCTTTCTTTCTTTCTTTCTTTCTTTCTTTCTTTCTTTCTTTCTTTCTTTCTTCAGACATTATTAAGGTGGTGAACAGTTCTGTTTAGTTATATGCTTATCAGTAACCTTTATTTATAATGTGATATTGTCTGAATGTCTTATTTTGTTCGGCTTTCCCTGGCACTGATGAAGCCTAAGGCTGCTGTTTCTTTGAGTTACTGATAATTTTTTTATCTGATTAACTGACACATTTAGTTGAAATCAGACACAGCCCTTAGGCTGGGCATGGATTTAATTTAAAAAGTATCAAAGGTTTGCACTGTGTGCTGTTTAATCATCATGTTTATCAGGCAGAGAAAAATTACCGGAAGGACCATAGGGAGAGGGTTATCTTAAGGAGCAGTAGCTTGGGAAATTGATAATAACTACAAGGTAATTTACTGCGAACTTTTACATTCATTAATATAACATTTCCCACTAATAATTACAGTGCATGTAATATACTAATTAAATTGAAAGCATTATCACTAATTTTCTTCTTGCTGAACTGTTAGAGTGTTGGCTTAAGATGTAAAAATGTGAAGTTAAAAAAATCCCTCCTGCACTAATACTGTTTTAAAGTTAATGTTTTGGTTAATAGTAAAATACCTTCATCAGTATGGTATGCCTGCGCGCAGTATACGTGGAAATTTCCCATCACTACTATTCACCATCCTTAAATAAATAGCTGTGGCTGAATAAAAGAAAAATGTGAAATTGAAATCACATAGTATAAAATATAATTTGAAATATAAAAGTAATACATCAGCTGTGAACCAGTGTGTCAGCATTACACATGTGTGTGATATAACTACTTTAATAACTGGATAAGGAATACTCTTGCATTTGTGTTTTGAGGCCTTTACAGCAGTTGTTTAATAATTTTATACTACTTTCTACTAAAAGATATTTGAGTTAAAATTGATATGATGCATGAAGTACAATACTTTTGAATTAATATTTATTAAACTTTAAAAGTAATATAATTTAAAATGTATACAACTTGAAACATTACTATGCGTTGTTGCTGTTGAGATCTACATGTTAATTTAGCACTAAGCCTCTAGGGGATTATCCTTTGTTCATGAATTAAATGCTTGGGAATATATTAATGGTTAGAATAGGAAATCTAATAATAATATACTCATTTCACCTACCATGAAAAATAAAGCTAATAATACTTATCTTTGTGTACAAATAAAGCCACTGCTGAGATTATTACATCATATTTGATAAACAAAATTTTTTTAAAGTCCAGTGATCTGTGTGATTTTTTTTTAAGTCAGACATTGGTAACATCAGTGGGGAAATACATTTTAAAAAATTTCAGTAAAAAAAATTTAATTGCATTAATCATCATCCTAGATTCATAAGCATGTCTGCCTTTCTGGGTGTACTGTCTACTCTGGAGATAAGTATGCTGCAAAGTGCTATGTCACAGTGGGAATAAATGCTTTGCACAGTGTGCAAATTTTCTAAAGAGGAAACAGAATTATTGCAGTAACAGAGCATAGTGTACCACTGTATTGGTACAATAGGTCATAAGTGGAGCTGAGATTTTTTCAGTACAGTGTTTTCTCACTGAAAAATGCTGATTTGTCAAAATTATGTGTGAAAATGTTAGCTTTGTCATATATTTTGTTGGGAAGGTTTCTCTGGTCCAGGATGAAATTTCACTCTCTCTTGCCTTCTCTGCTTTTTTGCAAACAATGTTAAAAAGTCTGGGGTTTATCTCAATGAGAAATAGGAAATGTTTTTAAAGTTCAAAAATTACCATGGGATTGGAAAATAGTTTTTTGGACAAATCTAGTCATGAGACATTGTAGCTAACAGAATTTTAATTACTTTCTAGAGAAAATAAAGAAATTAAAGCTCTTTCCTCGTTGTTTTGTATATTTTTATTCCTCTATTTATACTTTATTTTATAAGCAGAGAACTTAAAAACCATTTTTCAGAGCTTTCCCAGGTTTCTATGCTTGGCTGCTAAATTACTCTCAATGCAAGGGACTTAGTCCAGCAGAGCCCTTTGATTTATGGGTGGGACCTTACCTATACTAATTAATTAATACATGTTAGAACATACTGCATATTCTTTAATTCCTTTGCACTAAAGAATTACTCAGAGAGAGAGAAAGAGAGAGAGAGAAGGTATGACACAGTGGTTGGGAGCACACGATTAGATTTTTCAAAACTTTAAATGCATCTTGAAATGTACTCTAAAGGTTCACTCACCTAAGCTGTTTTAGTCCAAGGCGACTGGGGTGTATGTTGGAGAGTAGAATCTACAGTTGAAGGCTTTTTACAGAGACTACTCTTTTACTATCAACTTGTTTTTTAAATTGTGTGTGTTTTGAGGTTGAGCACTTGTGCTGATTGTAACAATGGTGGAATGGTGCAATTATATTGAATGAGAAATCAGCAATATTAAAAAATGTATGTTTGCGTACATAATAAAAGTAGTGTCTGCATTTATATATTAAATAGAAACGAACCTATATATGTTATTAGTAAGGAAATAATTTAATGTCATACATACCACTGCGGCAAATACTGATCCCTTTTTCACCATACGTGACCTACAATTATTTGTTTTGGTAAGGAACAAAGAAGAGTGTGTAGTATGAAATAGTATGGAGAGCCATGTTATGGGTGGTATATTTAGGTATGAACATTTTGTTTTTGAGACAACATTGCTGATGCCCTGTATTCATATACTATGCCAGGTGGTGGAGGTTTTTTTTAATTAAATGTGGTTGAGAATGCAACGCTTTCTGTGAGACATTGAGTTAAAGAAAAATAACTAGTATAATATTAATCCAACAGTAATTAAACAGTCTTAAATAGTATGAATCTCAGTTTGCCAAAATAGGTGAACACGCATGCTATGTTGAGGATATGGCGGTAAAATATTGTAAGTGTTTTTAATGGCAAATTAAATGGGAATTTCTGTGGGAGCTGGGAAACTGCATATTGAAAACACTTTTGAATGCTGCTGGCAGCTGTTACGGCTGAGCACTCCTAAACATTATTTCTGTAGATTACATAATTCTTTGAGTTTTCAATAAAAGACCTGAAAAATGTCAATTTACTTTATTAGCAAGAAAAAAAAAACTTGAAAAAAGTATAAAAAAGTGTTCCCGATCCCTATTGTATTTCATACAGGATTGGTTGCAGTATGTGTAACTTTATTATGTTGTAAAATAGGTAAATTCCTCAAACTGAAAAAAATATGCAGATTTAGAGTAACTATAGACAGTCACAAGTGAATAGGTTCAAAAGCTTGTCCCTGACCAACAGAACATGATCCACTGAAAGATATTACCGCTTCCCTGTTTCTTGCTCTAGAATTTCAACACTTTTTAGTCACTGAATAAGGAAATGTATCTTCGCACAGTGTGTTTCTTATGGTACTGCAAAAAGCATATAAAGAATTATTATAATGATATAGTCAGCCACAGTGCTGAGGCTCAAGCTCTCTGTGTTTGATCAGACAGCTCTGGCCGTTAGCCTTTGTGAGTTTTTAAAATGCTTCACGTTCTTAATATTCAGTAAAACATTAAAAACAACAGCAACAACAAAAACTTAGAGGAACCTCTTTCAAATAAATAAGTACAATTTTTAAGTCTGCTTCCTTAAACTTCAGTAGTTCAAAGCTCTAGTCATCTGTTTATTTACTTTCCATATGATATTCTAAGAATTCACTTCTACCAGTTTGGGCCTGATTTGTTATTTGCCAAAGAGTAAAATTCATATGTTTAAAAAAGGAAATCCAGTGTTGCTAATGACCACAGAAATTACTTGCATGACTAAATTGTATTCCCAAAAGTTCAGCATTCTCTTTGCAGAGACTGACCAAAAAGTTATTTTCATAAAGTTTCTTTATTGAAAAGCCTCTTAGGTGAAAAACAGTACTTTGATTCAGCCGAAGAAACTTTTTTTCCTGAAAAGGAGGAAATTAGCAAGGCCTTTTATTTCACTGTGATAAAGACTTTTTTAAAACAACCCCATCATTTATAAATATATACAACATACATTTTTCATCTGTAGAGCATCATGTCATCTAACAACTTAACAAGGGTCATGGATTCTCCACTGTAAATCATGGGTCACCACTGTAAATCAAAATTAGATGTTAATCTAAATAGTAAACTCTAGGAATTATTACGGGGAAGTTCTATGGTCTGTGTTGTGCCAGAGGTCATAGTAGATGAAAACAGTCCCTTCTATAACTCTGGTGAATGTCAAGTAATTTATTTTCAACCTGTTCTTTCGAAACACCTGATTGTGGGACTTATGATTTATATGTAGGACTAATTTTGTAACTCATCCTGTTAGCAATAGATGTAGTATAATACTCTAAGGACAAACTTTCAGTTTCTGGTTTAGCTTGTTGCAGACAATATCTTTTATAAGCTGGTTCTTCATTAGATCTTTGCATCATACTTTCCTAGGGATTCTAATAGAATTTAGCATTATTTTCTGCATAATATCAATTAACAACTGTGCTGTAGGGGAATTAATCTACAACAAAAATACTGAAATACCTTTAATATGGTAAAAGTAATAATACCTGATCCGAGTTGGATCTGAAGTGACTAGGAAAATGGTGATGGGCACAGGGTGTAAAGCTGTGGTTATTTATGGCATGACAGAGTGTTTTTTAACTTAGGCCACAATCTTGCAAGATGCTGATTACATTTTACTTTAACTTTCAGAATATAAAAATATGTTATCAAACATCCTCAACAAATCATTTAATAAAGAAAATTTTACGTTGTGTTTTTTCACAGCCTGTGATCAGATCTGCTTTCATATTTATTAGAAATTCATTCAATAAAAATGATGTTCGCAAAACAAATAAATAGGCATGGGATGATCTCTGTTCCTACTTTTATTTGAAATTGAAACTTGATTGCTTTATATCATCACAACTTGGTCTTTCTTAGGTGGTTACATTAAGGACTCAATCCTCCTTGCATATGTGCTCCACTACACACTACAAATGACCCATATTGAGTGAATTGACTTTTGTTTTAGTTCAGTGCCTAAAAACTACCGTTTTGATTGCTTGCAAAGAATGTACATCCAGGTGTTCTCAAAGTATTTCATAGTGTTGAACACAGGGATAGATGATTTTTCCTGCCATTCATATTTGCACAAATGCAGAATATCTCTTTGGCAGTTAGAATAGTTGCTTCTATAGAAAAGTAGTATTAGGAAAGAGTTTGATTTTTGCTGTTTTTAATGTGATAGGTGTTTGTCTTTTTTGAAAGAAACTACTCATGCTTTATATTTTTGCTATTCTCTGCAGCATGTTTTTTTTTCAATTCTCTTGCCTTTTTGTTGCCAAGTCCTTGTCTCCTTCTGCATGTACTTACCTGTCATTTGGCTCCCTTCAACATGCTGCTCCGTCACCTTGCCCTCTTGTGTTTCTACTATCCTATATAGTTACATCATTTTTTTTCTCACAGACATTCCTGTCCCACCAATAGGTCAGGTGTGTTGATGTGACTTCTTTTCCTCCACTGTAGCCATTAATACAGTAGCTAGGCTAGCTCCTACTCATTCCCAACTGCTTTTCTAGTCTCTTCTTTACAGTGAAGAGCCCAGAGGTCTGTATAGACAGCTGAAAAGAAGGAGAGAAACCAAAACCCGGTGACCAACCAGCTACTGACATCTCACTAGCCATTGTTTCATGGCCTAACCAAGTAGCTAAAATAGCTTGCAAACCAATCGGTTAGACAGGCCTGGTCTTGAATAGTGATACTACTGTATATTTGAATGGGAGATCAGATTCTCGAGAGTGATTCTGGAGGCATGGATCAGAGTTCATGTTGCACTCCCCAACTGGAGATGCTAATGAACGAATCAATAACCCAAAATCTCTGATACTGTAAATCCTGGTCATGTTCCACCTGAGCAATACTGTGCATGTGTTGCGAAGAATTGTGGTTCTTTTTCTGATTCCTGTCATGTCTTTAAGATTTGATTTACCTTCCGTTTCAGTGCTGCTAGGTATAGAATAATAGCATTGCAGATCTAAGCAGTAGTCTGTATTTAAATTATGACTGGAGCTACTTTTCATTTTCTTTAGAAGTTTGAGGTTTTTTTGTTTAAAATAGAGCCCTGATGCTTCATCTGTTCTTTACTGTAAGAAAAAGTAGTCTATAAAAACCATGGAATTGTTAACATTGATTACATTTTTGTACATCTTCTGTGTTCCATATTAGCAAGAAAAATTATATCATTAACAATATCCATATTTAATTACAATATGTTGAGGAAAACATTACTGGTGCTGTAAAATTGCTTTCTGGATAAAGTTATTGCATGTCAGTATATTTCATCATTGGGACTGATGCAAGATAAAACTTAATCTGAATTCTAATTGACTAGTCAAGTAGTCAAATGACAAAAGTAGATTCTGCATTTTTGCAGCACATAAAACAGAAATAGCAAATTAATGTAATAAACCCTCACAGTGACGGAAAAATCATTCATAACAGGAGAAGTTATTGTAGGACTTGATTCTGAGGAATGCTGAGCATCTGCAATTCCTTTTGACTTCAGTGGATGGTCCATACCTATTAGAATGGATCAGGACCTTGGTCCTTTATGAGTAAATCATGCTGAAGGGACTGTTGACAAAGTCAAGTTACTCACCAGCTGTCATTAGTTATCCCCATAATTGTTTAAGCTCTTAATTTCCTCTCACACTGGCACCTTAACAGCTAGATTCGCTATACAGGATTTACGTGTTGCTCCTCTGAAGGAACATTTAGGGGATGCTGTGAAACTGAAGAAGAATTAAGTGAATTAAATTACATATGTGGGCAGTTGTAAATGTGGAGATGGTGGGAAGGGGGCTTAGAACTGTGCTATGTGCACCATCAGGAACAAGCAGAGATATTAAATTTGACTGATCAAGGAGGCTGGGGAGCATTTCTTATCTTTTGGCTAGGCTCTGAGCTTTGTTCTGCCCCATGGAATTTGGTTCTCACTCATTTGCAGTCAGGGGCCACAACAGCAGCAGTACTGCTGGGTGCGGGGGCACAGGCAATTCAGACAATTGAGCATTGGCATTCAGAAGCATACAATATATGCGAGAAACCTTGGGTGGTGAGTCTACATTAATGTGTTGTGGATTCATTGCATATGCTGGAAAATCAACTATGGAAGCAGTGGTATGGATCTGTGGGCACAGGACTGTTTTTCTTAAGCACATAGTGGACATCCCCAGTTGCCGACTCTTAAGGCCATTAGGTCCAGTGACAGGGCATGGAAGGTGAAGCATGTTATCGAATGAGGTGATGACTCTGCTGTGCGCCATACAGGCCTGTCAGCAGTTGCTGACATAATGTTGGTGCACACAGTGGAGAACACTATTTGGGAATGTGTAAAGGAGTTCAGTTACTGCCAGAACAAGAAGGTATTTAATGCAGCTCTGTGTTGTCAGACATGTGGTCATGTAGTGTTTGGTGGAGAGCAACCTGGGTGGACAAGACACAACAGATTCTAATAGGGGGACAGCCAAATCCCTTGGGGGGGGTCATAATACGCTCAGCAGTTAGGGCATTCTGGGGCACCAGTTTCAGGGAGGATGAAATTCTCCTATAAAGCATTGGAACATATTTGTTTATGGCAGTGTAAAACTGGGGTAGTAAGAGATGTCTGAGAAAACGACTGGGTTTTAGAGGAGGCAGCCAAGTTAATTGATGGCGTGGGTGACCAGTGCAGATACTCCATTGGAAAGGACATAGTGACCTGATAAATGGCTTGGAAAATGACTTAAAAAGAGGTGTTTGTTAAAGGAACGAATGGGAGAGCAGTTGAAGACTTTCCTATGATTAGTATGGCAGGGAGCCAACTTCCCATTCTTATATCCCACTTTAACCTTCCTACAAGGGAGTCTTGAAGGTAAGTTCCCATCCGTGGATTTGCTGGAGGGACCTGGATGGGAAAACGGGAGGAGCTGGTGGAAGCCACTCATACAATTATGGAATAAACATGGATTTTACCTGTTACCTGAACTGTAGACTGTTATCTGCTGGGGAATCCCAGTCATCTAATAATAACGTTGCATCCTGATATCAAATATCTCCTGAGCTTCTTTTGATATAGCCAGACAATGGAGTCGTATGAATCATGAAGTAGAAACTTAGGATGAATATGTGTGTGTAAAGCATACTTGCTAATATTTATGCCTTCGGTGGCACAATATAATTCCAGAAAAACTGATAAAGGTGAAGCAAAACAGTGACGAGCCAAGAGTGAATTCAGCCAGAATATAAAGTCAATAGCTTGTTGTTGTGCTGTTTTGCTATATTGTAGAGAGCAAGTCATATCTAAATACATCTCAGAAGCTGGGTGAGATATAGAAATACCCAGTAATTAGAATGAGGATGACAGTGTGTAGTAACAATTAACAGAAGTCATGCTTTGGTTATACAATACTGGTTGTTGTTTTTTGGTTTATAGATCTGTTGCTTAAAATGTGACTGCAAAGTCTTAGTTTATTATAAATATTTTTATTTTTAGAGCTTCAGAAGGAACAGTTCATTCAGATGTTTTATGATAAAAACATTCACTTTTAGAAGTGGTCACTGAAAACTTTAAGAAAATTAATGAAAATAGAAAACTCTCACTTCACACCATGAGATGATTTTCACAAAATGATGGCACATGCATAAGCAGAAAATCTGGTTGTAAATGTGGTAATGAGCAATATGTATTATAGTGACATCATTCGTATTTCGTTCAGTAGGTCATTGATCTATTAATACTACATGGATATGTATAAGGCACAAGCATGAAGGCCAAGTGAACTTAAATCTTTTGAGAAGTGCATTAATGTATATAACTGCAATACTTATTCTATGATGTAGCCTCTAACCAAGTAATTCTAACTAAAATGAGAAACATATACTATTTATATAAAATGCTAATTTACAGAATAATACTTAGCTGCTGTACCTAACAAAGTTGTTATGGGGATTAATTATACAGTTTTATAAAGTGCTTTGAACCTGACTGTGCTATTTAAGTGCTATTAGTATTACTACTAGTAGTACAGGTATCTCACATATCAAAGTCAACCAGAACAAAGAAATACTTGAGAAAAGCTTCCAAATGCATAGTATACACATTAAGTAGTTAAAGAATCAAGAAAGCTCAATAGAAAATTTTGAAAAAGAATTTTATTCAGAGACAATTCTGTTTAGCTTGATTACTTTTTTTCTTTTTCTTTTTCTTTTTAAAATGTAGTAACAGACTGGGTGGTAAGAGACATGCAATGGATGTAATTTATCTATATTTTTAAATGTCCTTTGATTTAGTACAGGATTCTCAAAGAAAAGCAGCCGGAATACTGTCTAGATAATAATATCAATGGATAATGAACTGCTGACAGATAAGATATAATAACTTATTATCAATAGTATTATTGCAGAATGTGCAGAGGCATCAAGTGGAATCCCATATAGAACTTGATATTGAAATCAGTATTATTCAACATTCATTAATGACCTGAAGGAGAATGTAAATTCAACAGTGATCAAATTTGCAGATGATACAGCTAGGAGTTACAACAAATAGAGAGGATTTTCAATCAAAAATACAGTTGAATATGAACAACTTGGGAATTTGGTTGGACTGGTATGAGATGAGAATTAATGTAAAGACATATAAAATAATACACTAAGGAAAGGATAATGCAGCTCCAGGATAAAACGGGGAATTGTTATCTAAAAAAATAGTTATGAAGCAAGTGACTTGGGGGGTAATTACTGATAAGGAACTGACTATGAGTTTTCAATTGAATGTCATGGCAAAAAAGACCAATTTCATTCTGAGAAACATACATGGAGGATAGATTTATAGATAAAAGTTTTGTGAGAAAGTCTTGCTGCAAACTTCACAGGAATGGTACAAGGCAGAGCAACCTCAGAGGAGAAGTTACATCTTTAAACCGTGATCAGCTATGGTGAGAAAACTAATTTGGCTCAAGTCAGTTTTATTGGGTGAAAATTTAGGAAAAAGAATGCTACTTCTATCCCAGTAAATAGGTTCTGATATGAACTTGAATCAAACAAACCAAATGCAGATGGTTTCTAAGAATCATTTTAAATGTATATAAATTTTTAAATGTAATGTTTTATAAGATATTTGCAAAATATCAACATAAGTAATTAAAAACGGAGACAAAGCTCATATGGGAAAACTTCCCGAAATCTGTTTTATAACGGAAGCTATTGAAGTCAGCATTCATAGTTACCATAGATATCTATTGCTCTGTGTATTAGAAAAGCATCATATTCTCACTCCTTTTTGTCATATGCTGGCAAATACTGTTTAATGGTGACCACTGTATCTTGATAAGATTTGTTGTTGGTGGAATGATCTTCTTTAAGGTGACCAACACATCTTTTAAGGAAAAATAATGATTGACGGTACCGTTTTTCCCAGGCTGGAGACTAGAAGTTCAGTGCTGGGAGTAGAGTAAAGTACAGGTGTCCGTACTATAAGTTGCCCTGGTATACATCTGGTCCACTCTAAAGTTGTTCACGCTTGTAGGAACTGATGTGTTATAAGTCCTCCCATTCCCTGCTCTTCAGTCGCTCAGTAAAACTCCGCAATTTGTGCAAATAGAATTCAGCTGCAGGGAAAAAAATGCCTGTTTCGCTGTAAGTCCAAGTTTTCTGGAATGTGTCTTGGACTTATAGTGAGAATGGCCTGTATTTAAAATAGAGAAAAAAATCATGAGACATCCTCAGAGACTTCCTTTGTGGTGCAAAATATTCTAGCCTAGATTGTAAGAGGGAGGAACATAATAAGCCTTAATTTGTGCTCTCAGACAAAATGGCAAATCCTGCCTTTCTCCTGTTCGAATGAAAAGTACTGGAGCAGGATAGGGCCTAGTGCTTTGCCGGTACACTGGACATTGCCTCTGTAAGAGTAGTTGTACTAAGGGTTCTGCTCCCTTTGAGGTTGGAGTAATAGCCACAGAGCAATTCTACCACTGCTGTGCCTCCGACTTGTGAAAGATTTGCCTAATAGCCTATTCACTTTTTCTTTTTTCTTTTTTAAAATAATTAGGTATTTATAAAATATTTAGAAAAGGTACTATTAAGTTTTCAAAGTGAATTACTCTGTATTTCTGAATCTTCAGTCTGCCAATGAGCATGTGCATTAATATATTTGTAACGCCACCATTTATTTTCTATTTTTCCCCTAAGGACAAGGAAGCCGTGGAAGGTGTTTCGGTAGGCGCCATTCTTTCTGACTATCAACGAGTTCGAGTGGAAAATGTGTAAGAAAATATTCTTGAAAACTTACTTACAAAATTGAAAAAAATTTTTTTGTCAGTGATGTGCATAAAAACAACAAAGTATGTAATATAGAGCAAAACAGGTGTTTTTATTTCATATCCTCTAAAATATCTGATCCATAAAACATACTAACTCAGAGCACTATGGTGTTCTTTCTGTGTGTATATCTTGCTTATATACTCATAGGGAAATTGTAGTGGATGATATAATTAGGGGTATTAGATATTGTGCAATTGAATAGTCATGTAACTGCATGAAATCTTAGTGGATACATGACTATTTGATAGTCTCCTGGGATGGGGTCGGTCTGTGAGGGGAGCCAGTTTAAAAATGGCCACCTGCTGCCCCACACTGCTGCCTTTGATACAGGCTCACTATGATTAGAGGCTGCTCTGTGGGATGTGGAGCACCCAGCATACGCAGAGAGCTCGGGCCCGCCACGGACAGAGGCTGCTTTGCAGCAAACTCCCCTGCCCCTCCCTGCCACACTTCTACCTCTGGTAAAGGCAGCAGCATGTGCGGGAGCTGGTGCTGCAGGGAACTGGCTTTTAACTGGCTCCTACCCCCTCCTCTGTATGAGGCAGCAAGGTGAGGCAGGAGAGACTGCGGAGTTGACACGCGAGGGGAGCCTGCTTGCAGCCAGCTTCCTGCACGTGTTGACTTCAGCCTTATTCCCTCACCCTCTACACTGCTGCTTCACACAGAGAGAACAACACAGTGCTCTGAGTTAGTATGTTTTATGGATCAGATATTTTAGAAGATATGATATCAGAGGTAGCAGCGCAGGGGTGGGAGGAGCCAAGTGGATCTGTGTCAACTCAACCCTTGGTGCCTCCGATACAGAAGGAGCAAGGGGGGGGGCACAATGCAAATAGTCGACAAGATTAACTGATAAGCCCAGGCTTATTGGTTAATCGTGTAGAGTCTACATGTTGACATCCCTAGCTATAATAATCCTGTTGATGGATTCCATAGTCTTCTTTTTATCTAATCCTGGATCCATTGAAAGCTATTGAGAGTTTGGCATTGATATAATGGGAGTGGTATTGAGACATTTGTTTCCACTGACCTTTATTGGTTTCAGTTCGAGCATCCAGTGGTAAGAGGGAAAAATATCTAGAATTGACCAAAATAATCTGGTGGTCACTAGTTGACAATTTTTAGTTGAAATTTCTATTAAGGACAGAAAATGAAAATGAGCAGAAGCACAATATATATAACTTTAACTCAGAAAAATCTGAAAACAGAGCAATATCATAGAACATACAATGCTCATTCAATGCTTACTTGTTTGGGTTGAGGGTCGCTGACCCTCTATTGGGAGTTGCACAGAAGTGAAAAGTAATAAATAAATAAATCTCAAAAAAAACCCATAACCCTAAACAAAACAAAACAAAATTAGTACGGGCTCCCCAATGCGGGAGAGGGGGAGGTTTGAGCCCCTGGGGCCAGATTCAGGCAAGCTGGGGGCCGCATCCTGCATCCGGCCTCTGGGCCTTAGGTTCCCCACCCCTGCATTAATTCATCATACTCTCCCAATAACCAGATGAATCTAGCATTTCCTGAAGGATGATGAGTTAATAGAAAAAGCATCACACATTTGCAATGAATAAAACAGATGGGACACCTGATACTGGCTGTACTCCTTCTACTTCCCTTTGAAAACAAGCCAGATTTACCAACGATCCCAGTCTAACACAGGAGGAGTTTGTTTAATAATAATAAAATATCATTAAGCAGCAACTTGCATTCCTCATTTAATTTGGGTATACCATAACTCTTCTTCTGAGAGTTGCAACAAAGATTGATTGTACCAATGTACATTACATGCTAGCAACTTGTACATTACTTTTATGCTTTTTGGGGGGTTCAGACCCAAAAAAGGAGACAAGGGTAAATCTTACATGAGGATCAGTGTTTCCACTGACCTTTCTCGATCAGGTGAAGTGAGGGGTAGGATTTGGGTCAAAATGTCAGCTTCCATGGCTACAGAGATATCAAATGCTAGCTCTTCTCTGGTTAAATTCAGGCTAATGAAAAATGACTAATGTGCTAATGTACAGCTAGCATAGCCCATGTAGTCTCACAGCCTGCCCTGTGCATCCATGTCCGGCCTGGGTGGTGAACACTAGTAGGCTAGTTATGATTGTTAGTGCCTCTGCTAAGGAGGTAAGGCTACCAGCTTCTCTTACAGTAGCTGTGATGTGTCCTTTGCTCAAGAAAACACCACTTTGTGATGACAATTTGCGTACTGATTGATCACTAGCATCCATTTTTTGTTAAAATAATAGGTCTCACCACACCTTTTCTGAATATCTAGTTGTCTCTGATCTCTTTGAGCTTTGCTAATTTGGTTACCAACTTCGATATGAAATGTAAACTGCACTGAATACGTGAGTTGATAGACTCCGCCTAGGAGCAGTTGAAGGTCAGGTCACACTCAAATGGTAAAAGCATCCTCGATACTGCTGCTGCATCATTGTCCAATAGTGACTGGGAAGCCAACACAGACCATGGGTTGAGAACCCACGCAATGCCTGAACATGAGGTGTGGACTGCAGGATGTGTAGACAGACCTGCTCTTGGGTGGCTTTCTTCACCATCTAAATATTTCCAGAAAATGATATAAGGAGATTTCCCCCTTCACATAGGGGGCACTATTATGTTGCATTACATAGGGGTCCATATTTTTCTTTCTCCTGTTTAGTGTATATATGAGCCATTAGGAGGGTTAGTAAGAAGATACAAATGGCACTCAGTACTTTTTTCCTGATCCAGCCAGTGTCTGAGGAAAACTTCATATCCATGAGAATGTGTTAGCTGAATCTCAGATGGAATTAGACTGAGGCATAGTATAGGTAGGTTGGGGGAAGCAGTTGGATGAGATGCCAAGGTTGACAATTCTTCCTGTGATGGAGTTGTGTTGCTGCCATAGGTTACATGGGCTCTTAATCTGAGTTGTGTTGGCTTCTCAGCCACTATTAGACAATGATACAGCAGCAGCATCCAGCAGGTTTTTTTCTATTTTCAGGTGTTTAAATCTGAAATTTCACAGTGTTGCAACTGTGTGGGACCCAACCCAAAAGTGGATGGGGAGTAGGGGTGGGGGAGTACAAATATCCCTGTTGTAGAGGGATTATGGGATTGTGCTGCCTTCTGAGCTGGACAGAATAGGGAGGAAGGTATGTGGATCTTTCTGCAGTGAGGAGAGACACACAGACAGCCCTGCCAAGAAAGAGCAAGTCCTGTCCTGCCCCAGCCTTGCCCAGACTAGCAGTTAGGAGCTCCCTGCTGGGGTATGCCCAGTAGCACACAGGGAAGATCAATCCAAGTCCACAAGTGTCCTCCAGCTTCAGGAATATCTGGGGCTACTTCCCAGTCCCAGACCATCCGGAAGCAGAGAAGGTAAGGATCCAGAGCTGGGTTTGGTTCCCTCTCCTCTCGCCAAAGCAGCTGTGCAGAGGATGGTCGATTCCTGTCTCTCCCCAGCTCAGATGTCACTAGTAGCCCCCTTTTCTAGAGCGGTCCTAGAAACAAGGGGCCATTGGATTTCACATGGAAGGCTTACTTCACAGTTCATGATGTATTTTTTTATATCCATGAAATTGATAAGGGTATATATAGAGAGGTTAAAATGAATGTAATTGATTAACTGTATAATCACTGAAAATTTCAGCGGTTACACACGAGGCAGCAGCCAGTTCCTCTGGAACTGGTGCAAGGAGACAGCGTTCACTGGATCCTGCCTGCCACCTCACTCCTGGGGAGCTGGCTACTTCCCCGTGCTGCTGCCTTTATATCAGAGGCAGCAGTGTGGGGCTGCAGACTGCTCCCCAGGAGCTATATCTTTAGCTGGGTGTAGCTGTGTAGCCATTTGGGTAACCGACAATCTCAGGCTTACTGGTTACCCAGTTAAATGACTGCACTCTTATATCCCTAATAGGACAATGATATAATAATTAGGGATGTGAAAGTTTAACCATCTACTCTGTACATCCCATGGATGGGCAACATTGTCCTCAATATTGTGAATAGAAATATACCATCTTCTGCATTTATATAGTATTATTTATATGAAGTTTTGGTGCTTAATTCATCACTGTTGTATGAGGTCAGTGCCAGAAACTATAAGTGGGTAGAAAAATGTGGTTACTTATATCGGAAACACCCCCAGCACCCAGTATTGATAGCTTTTGCCATTCACAGTAATCTGAGAACATATCTCCCGCAAATAGTGAGGGCTTCCTGTATACAGCTTCCTTTTATTTAACTTAAAGCAACATAAGGGTTTGGTTGTGCCAGGAAAATGGTATGAGCTCACTTCTCAAAAATCATACAAAAACTAGACAAAAATTACTAGGCAGGCGAAAGGAACTGGTTGAGCGTTCCCCCTTCCCCATCCCGGAATACCCCAGCCCTGCACCTTCCACCACACAGACAACCTTGAGAGAGGGATGAAGCTCCCCCGCCCCCCAGATTCATATGGGGACATTGTTGACTGTTCTCCTTTATCAGGGAATGAAGGGAAAATGCATAGTTTGCTGCGTTCCTGAGGCATATTACTGGATGGGGAGATCAGGGGACAGATAAGCTGTGTACTTTGCTCTTGCTCCCTGACAGGGACAGGAAGGGGAAAAGGAAGCGGCTCTGGTATGTCTTAGGGAGGTGTGCATACATGTGCACGCACACCCACCCACACCCACCCACCCCTTCTGCCCAGAGTCCCATAACCTCCATGCACCCTGCCCTCAACCCCTCCTCACCTCCCGATCCTGACTCCTGCATCCTCCACACCACTAGCCCATTGCCATGAGCTCCCCTTAAGGACCCAAGAAGCACCAGATAAATGTGCTAATGATAAAATATTGAAGATTTACCATTTAATGGTAAGATATCCAAGAAATGTATTACGTTTATTGTTAAACAATTTGTTCTGGATAAAAAACCCAATAATATTTGGAATTCACCCAATTATTTGTCTTTATTTTTCTTTTTGAAAGGTGTAAGAGGCTTAATCTGCAGTCTTTAGCTTACCTTTGGCGTCGAAACCAAGAAGTTTTGCTCAAAGAAATGATATCGTCTCATATTCAAGCTATAATCATTAAAGTAGCAGCCTTTGGTAGGTGTCCATATTATGTATTTTAACACTTTGATAAAGTTAATTTGTTAATGAGCAATTGCAAAAGCACAATAAAGAAAAAGAAAACAAAAATTCTGATTTGTAGTTTCAGGTGGAAAATAATAACATGAAGAGGTGAAGAAGGATAGATTTAAAAATGAATATTGTCAAAATATGACAAAACAGCTGAACAATTAATGGAATTCTAGATAATACATAATATACATGATGCATTTTTATAGCTTAGTCATTAAATTTCTTCACTGATTTTTCCTCTCAGGAAATATACATATATAATACAATGGTTCATAGTACTTTCATTCAGAGGGAATACAAATTTGTGGCTAGAGATGGGTTCAGAATTATAAAAATCAGAAAAAGATTTAACAAAGATTTAACAAATTAACATCCAGCATCATGTAATTATATTGAGACTTAAAGAATTTGTATAACAGCAGTCTTTACATTTGTGAAGCACATATGGAGTATTATCGCTGATATTTTTAAAGAATGATAGTTATAGTTTAATTGTTTGAGTAAATCAGAGCTCAAAATCAACATATTCTTTGACTTTCATTGGCAACGGTGTAAAGTGTGACTTTTTTATTGAAGCAAGCCATTACAAAAGATGACCTGAATGTTTGCAAAGACAAAAGATGTACCCAAGTGGACCATTAAAGAAAGCTTTATTGAGTTGCACATGTTCTGTAACCATACAGAAGCAGATGAGAATCTTATTAATGGCACAATATATCATTTCCAAATTACAGGTCTCTAAGCAGTTTTTCATGTAAAGGTATCAGATGAGGATTTAAGAATAAAAGTGACAAAAACTCCTTTTTTTAGGGTCACTAGGGTTTTGTGGGTCATTAGACCAAAGAATGTCTAGTATAATAGAAAAAGAGTAAGCTCTGTATAGATAGATAAAAATACGTCTGATAAATTGTGTCGTATAACTTTGGTGTGTGACAGGACTTCCATTCAGCATATATGTGACACTTTCACGTTAAGTGTCTAATGCCTTTTTCTACTTCTTTAAATACCATTTTCTTAAAAAGGAGGTCATATTATGGTGTAATATTGTTCAAGAATAATATAGAGTAACATTAGTTGTTTTTCATAGACTGACTTGAAACCATAATCCGTTTTTTAAAAAAATCTTTCTTTCTTTCTTTCACAACACTTTAGTTTTACAGCACTTCAAGATGGTCTCCTTTCACTATTCTTAGCGGATTCTTCAATGCTGTTAGCATTATTAAAATATCTAGTAACTCTGTCATTCACTCTTAGTTTACATGAGATGTTCTGATTTTTAATAGCATACGCTCATCTGGTGGGATTGGTTACAATATATAGAAAATAACTGCCTCACTTCCTCCTGCCAGCCCCTCTCTTTAAATAAAGAAAAAAGCCCAAGATCTTTTATTTTAAAGGAAGAAAATTTCCAGCTCATACACACTAGACCAGAAATGGAACATTCCTTATATTTTTACAGCACTTAATCTCAGTGTAAGACATAAGAATAAGATTAATTAGCATGACTTTTCAGAATTAAGTAATTATATGTCACCAACTTAACTTTGTTTCACTTGCTTTGTTTATAAACAGCTCTCTGGAATTATATGACAGTTTAGAACTTCTTGCAAAGAGTTTAGAACCAAACTAATTTTTAGTTTAAAAAACCAAAATCCATTTAAAAAGTGATAAAACCTGAGTTATTCAGAAAGCAAGTTCCGGGATGACATCGTTGGTGACCTATATCATCCCTGAAGCAAGATAAACTTGTCCTTTGTAGCTCAAGTGCTTTTAAAAGTTAAAATTGACTGGTTAGTGCACAAAAGAATGCTTTGTGCAGTGTTCATTTAAAGAGTAAATGCCGTAAATAGTTGTAGATAGTAATTAGATGGAAAATCACTGCTGCCTTTTTTTTAAGGTAAAAAGAAAGATCTTATCAGACTCAATTTCTCACCTGCCTCAGGCAGTCATAATTAGATATAAGCAAATTTAATGGAGCTTATGTGCTCTGGGGCCATTCTACAGTGCTTTAATAATTGCATGCTTTATTAAAGTACATTTAAGGTATGAAGGCTGTTTAACATATCAGGTGGCAAAGAAGCTAAAGATACAGGTTACCTACTTGCCTTTTAGTTTAATAATCAAAGGCGTTTTAAAGCCGGATTGCTCTGACTATATTTAAAATAACAGATTTAAAAGTCTGAGAGGTGATGCATTAGATGGCATACTGTACAGATGCTAAAACAACAAGCAAGTCAGGTAACTTGAGCTTGACATTCATCAGCATTGGCATGCCCACACACCCTCTCATGTTTACCATTAACTTAGTGCTAATATTGGAAAGGTAAAAGTCTGTAGGCTTATATAGATAACACATAATTATACAAGTAAATGGGCATTAATTTAGTACATTTCCTTAAATATGCTTTTACAATAGTTAGCCTTGCCGGCAGCAAGAGTTTTCTATTTTGGAATAGTGCTCTGCTCCAAATGATGAAAGACCAAGTGCTTTCACTTATGTGCAACAGGAACACTGTTACCAGCACTGTACTAATGTATCTTCATGTCACTTCTGTTATTTTTTAGTCAGTTTCACTTTGTCCCAAGGCCAAAATTTAAAGTGAGTATATTTCAGATGTTCCAATAATAAGAGATGAACAGGAACCAAAGAAAGTTGTTTAAACAAATGTATATCTAGCACTTCCTTGATGTTGCCCAGAGCTGCCAATGAACTATAACTGTGTGATGAACTTTTCCCTACAGTATTTCTACTTGAACTGAAACTGGCAAATTAAAATAATACAAGGTAGTCTGTATTAGCTGAAAAATACCTGGTAATAGCTGCCTTTATCACATACGCACCTTTACTGTAAAATCCTGTTATATCAATTATCCAAAGGAAGGTGGTGGAACAGAGCATAATAAAGAGTCAACATAATTATGAAGGGCCTCTTTTTGATGCCCTCACTCACACTAGACTAAAGTTAGGTGATTTGTGGATTAAATTGCAGTTCAGCTTCAGTAACTATGTTAGAATCTGTACCTCAATGAGTCCCTATCTGTGCATATAATATGATTTCTCAAGTTAACTTAATATCCCATTCGCAATAGACCCTAAACCAGATTAGTTATGCTAACACATTGGCAGCATATAACATGTGCCTGTGATAGTTTATGTCTACTCCAGACCAGTAGTGAGAGTATATCTCTGGATATTCCCCCTGGTTCCCAATAGGATCTATAATGGTTTCTGATCATCTAAGGATAATGTGAAGAAAGCATTTATATTTAGTCTGCTTTCAGACCACTGTGTTAAACTAGTTTATATGACCCGAGTCAAAAAATTATTTGTAAGCCATGATTACTATGATATATTAAATAACTGAATTCTAAATTTGAGTTTTGTCTATATAATTTGAATTATTCTAATGTCTTATTTACAATTAAATTGACTTAAGTTCAGAGTGGTTAGCTTTTTTCAATATTTTAACAACACTCTCTGAAAGTCTATTCATCTTCAGTACATTTTGTTAAGAACTAGTACAGATTGTTTGCTTAAGGAAGAACACGGCTTATTCAATATTTTAATAAAAAAAATTGTAAAGCCAAAATTTCCAGCTTTTATGGGATTAATAAGTATTGCTTCAGATAGTTTCTATGTTGCAGTTCCTTCTTGTTATCTTACAGTATAATAATTATCCATTGTAAGATTAAACCTTTGAATAATAAATTGTAATCATTACATCAAGTAAAAGAAGCATTCAAATATGAAGGCAAGTTTTTCTGCTTCCCATAGTAAATATTTCTATAACTAGCCCTTTCATTAGACCATATAAAAGAAAATATATTGTAACTCTCCTCATTTGTGTGGGAATAATGGAAGCAGAGAATATTGATTATTTATTTCCAATGAAGTATTGCATGAATGGCAATCCTGGCTTCATTAAGTCAATGGCAAAACTCGCACTGACTGCAGAGAAGCTAGGATTTTTACCCCAGTAGAGAAAAAAACATTCAGGACCCAATAGTGCCCACTGAGGTACAGAAGTGGGAGTTTCAGCCTGTTAACACTGGTTTTGAAAATCTGTCCCTATTCTGTTAAATGGGAATAGGTCTTCTTTTAAAATCAGGCTACAGTTTTCATTTGTGAGAAGTTTTGAAATCTGGATTGAGGACAGGGGTTTCATGCTAGGTAGGAACACAGAGGAAGACAGTCTCTTCCACTAAAAACTGACTGGTTTATTATACAGGCAATTTAAACACATGACTTGACAAATGAGTGTTAACAAATAAAAGGAAAGAGGGGGGCGAAGGGGAAGAGATAAGGAATCAATGTAAGATTCCCTACCTTGCACTGTAAATGCAAGTGCTTTTTCACATTATATTAAAACTAAAGAACAGGATACTCTTTCTTAGATAGTTAAACTTGTTTTAAGTTGTCTTTCCATTGTTTTTTCTCTGTTTGTTGCTGGATATTAGTGCTTTAATAGAGTTTCTGACAACATTTATAGCCTTTGCTTTCAATGTTGTTTATTTTTACTAATGGGGAAAAGATTGCTTTCATGTACCATAATTTTAAAATGGAAGTTAAAATAGCAAATAATGTTCTTATCTGTCACCCAATACGAGATTTTAATGATTTACTATTCTCTTGGAAATAAGATAAGACATTCTCAAACATGGCCTTTAAACACCTTTTACAAAGATCTTCCTTCGACAAAGTTAGCCTGTATGATTTCTTTGCATAGTTCTGAAGGCTTGAAACTCATTTTATTATTGTATTCTTTGTACCATTGACACAATTGGTAAATCAAGGGGATGCTTGGCACGCACTTTAGGAATGGCTGTTATGTTCTTTCTTTTTTTTTTTCCTCCTTAAAAATCTTGATTGTTTTTGATTCAGCATATAACTATAGTAATTACATTTTTGAACAAAGCTTCCATAATCTGCTCATGCCTTGTGGAATGTAAATGTATTTGATCTTTTTGCTTCAGACATGTTTCCTTAGTGTATTTGTGTGCTGAATTCATGGAAGCCATATAACTCACATTATTTAACAGTAACAGAAAAGAAAGCAAACTCTTTGTCACTTGTTTGTCTTTTAGCTGTGCTACCAAAGGGATCATGATTCATGAGGCCCCAGCAACCATTTTGCCCTATTAAACAGATATCCCACTCCATACATAGGGCTCAGCCAGAAAATAAATAGGTGATTGTGGGAGCAGGAGGCAAAAACATAGTCAAAGCTAACAATGGATTCAAGTAAAATGTGTTGAGAACAAGTTGGTAAGAGGGGAGAAAAAGGGGTTGTGATGGGACTTGATGGGGAGGAAAAACTTGATTCCAAGGTGACATGAGTTGTCGGAGAGGTAAATTGAGCTATCCAAAAGGCAGGCTGAATGGAGGGAGACAAGCAAGGGGTAAGGAGATAGATTTTTGAGTTATCACCACACATGTAGTTGAAACCAAATGAACAGATGAGATCATCCAAGGAAAAGTTGAAATGGGAGGAAGGGGCTACATAGGGAGCGTTGTTTGTCTGCTCTAGAGAATAAGAATGGGACTACTGAAACAGATGCTAAAAAATTATCAGAGAAATTTGAAATGGAAATGGAGATGCTAGAGTCACAAAGGCTCAGGTAAATTAAGATTGTTGAGGAGAGTATAATAAGGAGTATGAAAAACAGCAGAGAGGCTAGAGTATGAAAAAGAGAAGTCCTGGAATTGACCATCATACTCTTAGCAAGAGCAGTTTCATTGGACTTAAGGAGGCAGAGGCAATACTGGAAGGGATCTTGGATGAAGTTGGAAGAGATGTTGAGTTTGGAGGTGAGGAGAAACATCATCTAGGAGAGGATGTTTTTAGGGACTAGTAAAGGTTTTGGAGCTGGCTAGATCAGAGTATGTTTTAATTGTGAGAAGATGGAGTCAAAAGAGAGAGAGAAAGAAAGATGGTTACTGGGTCAGGTGGAAAGGTTAATAGAGAAGAGTAACCAAGAAATCCTACACCAAAAAGTTTGTAGACTTCATTTCATTCCACACTTTGGGTTATGTAGTTGACCAATTGTCTCTCAGTGTGAGTGGCTGTGTACTTAGCCAGCTCAATTATTTTAGATGCTTAAAGTAAATTTAGTAACCTAACTTTTGGTTCCTATTTTTGGAATTATTTGCCTATATTTATAAAGAGACATGTTTTGACCTGTGTTCTGGAGACAGATAAGCAAAGATCTACTGGCCACCCAGTGTCTTTATTGGGGCATTGCAAACTTGTAGGCAGAGATGGGCAGGGAAGATTGATTTATTTACTACACACATTCAAACTTCTGCAACAGATGAGCCGGGGTCCAATAGACAACAGTTTCCTTCCCTCCAGGTCCCTCATTCTTCCTTAGAGCAAGTTCATTTTGTGCACTTAATGAGGCAGTGATTCTATGGAAAAAAAACTATGTGACCATATAATTATGGACTATACCATATGCACTAAAGAAACTTTAATTGTGGCATTACCTAACTTTTGATCTCTTGGCTAAATAATGTTCTTGTGATAAATAATTTTCTAGCTTTATAAAAATACAAACTGAAGAAAAAACCACAGAAAAGTTATGTGACATCATATTGACAACTACATGGTTCATCGGTAGGTTTGGAATTCTTCGATCCTCCACACAGTCCTCTGCCACTTAACTCCTTGTGTTAATGCCATTTGTCCTGGACTACTGCAGCCCAGTTTATTTGCTTAGTCAATTCCTGTTCCCCGTCACACCTCATTGTTGGATTTGTCTCTCCTAGATTTCTTGTCTCAGTCTTGTTTCACAGTGTGATACTTTGCTTCCCACATCTTAGATCCTTGTTAGATATCTCTACCCTTCCCACCCACGCATATTTCCCACACCTTCATCAAGCCTAATCTCCTTGTATAGTCAGGCCTTCTCTCCTTTCACTTCCCTCCCCTCCCTCCATTTTTTCATCTAGTCTCAGTGTGTGATCTTCTGTCCCTCTAGGTAACTTGCTCCCAGCCCAACATGTCATTTCCCCCACTGGCTTCTTATTCCACACTCCCCACTTATAGTCCCAGTATCCTTACCCGAGTATTCCCAGCTTCCCCACATCCACTTCCCAGCTCCTAGTCCTGGTTTCCTTGCTCAACCAGTTCATTTTACTCCCTTCGCACCCTCTCCAATCCCAATCTTGACAGATTCCGTATCCCAACCTATTCTGTTCTTCCCCCTCTGTTAAGGCTTTTGTTCCTTCTGTATTCAAATCAGGAACCTTCCTGCTCCATAATACCTGGTGTCCACAGAGTCTTTGAGAGCACAGGTAAGACAGGTTCACTGCTCTGTTTCAGTGCCAAGCAGAAAGCAACTATTACATTGAAAGTCAGGATGAGTATTGTCTGTGGAGATGACATGCATAATCTGGTCAGCACTAGAAGCTCAGAGAGGCATGAACATGGAAGATGCAATCTTTGCAGATTTTAATTGCTAAAATTGAATTTTCTAATGAGCATTTGCAAATTCTTAAAGCTTACAAATTGGCCAGATTTGGATGAATTTTCACAAAGCTGGCAAAAGACACATTGCTGATACAATGGCTGCTCCCTGGCCATATTTCAGATAACTGCTCCAAAGAAGCATAAGAGTTATTGAAAAGAAAGAATGACAGAATATTTTAGTATATAGAAAATAAATGACTTTATTTCCACCCAGTCTTGTTCTCTGAAATGTCCAAACTGTTTTGGCTGAAATGTTTAAAAAAATGGACTGAGATAGACACCCAGCATGGAGTCCTTGCCAAACAGTTAAAGGTTTCCAAACTTAGAAACATCTGAAAACAATGTCTTACAATGGGAAATGTCAGATTATCCAACAGATAGCACTACTAGCATCACCAATGATATGTTCTCTTTAGATTTCAAGGTTTTTGTGATGTCTGAGTAAAACTGATTGCAACTTACCAATATATAAGCTTTTTGTGTTAACCATATTTTCCCCACTTGTTTCCTAATGAGCTGCAGCATGTACTATATCAAATCTTGTTTTGTAGAATGGAAGCACAGGACGTGAATGACATTCACAATTGCCCAGTGCTAAATAAAATCCCTCCAACCTTTTTCTAAGCTATAAAAAAGTTAGTGTTTTTAAAATATTTGCCAGAAAAAAATGTTGTTTTGTCACTTGATAAAATATTTCTTCAAAGAGTTACACTTTTTAGAGAGCTTCAGGGGATAGCCAAGTTAGTCTGTACAGAAAACAACAACAAATGGTCTGGTAGCACTTTATAGACTAACAAAACATGTAGATGGTATCATGAGCTTTCGTGGGCACAGCCCACTTCTTCAGATGACCAGGGTCATGGCTGTGCCCACGAAAGCTCATGATACCATCTACATGTTTTGTTAGTCTATAAAGTGCTACCAGACCATTTGTTACTCTTTAGAGAGGTTTCCTTTACTTGCCTGGTAAAACTGAATTGCCTTTGAAATCCTGCATGTAACTGGAATACAATTAGTTTTGATGTTCATTAGACTCATTAGAGAGTAAAGATAAAATTCGGTCTGTAAATATAAAGAGTTTTAGAATCTTTTACCAGATAGAATTCTGAAATTTGATGACATCAGATTTTACCTTAGTGTAGAAAATACTTGATTAACTTTTGAAAAGGTTCTTTAGAACTACATACAGTTGAAAAATACAAACCAGAATTAGAAGTGAACAATTGCATTTAGCTTGTATTTAGCTTGTTCAGTAGCATTTAGCTGCTACTGTTAGAAGGGTTTTTGAATCTCTTAAATTCATCCTTAATATAATTCTAACACAGCTTACATTATACCATAGAAAAACAAAGTCAAATCAAGCTTATTAAACTATACTGTAAAATAATTCAAATAAAGAATTGAGGTGGAAGATGTACTTTCATGGAGTTAACATACTCTTGCATCTTCCCCCTTTATATATATTATTTACAAAAATTCAACACTTAAAAAAGTTAGTATGTTTGGAAATGAAATGTCAGGGAATCCACCCTATTCATTATTGTTATACAGTCTTTCATTATATATCAGCCTGCCTACATTACACAAATGATGTTAACTCTACCTACTTTTTTTGTTTGAAAATGGAAATATTCTGTTGGAGATATGATGATCAATTTTATATTATTTAATAAAGGTTCCATTAAAACCGGTCTGGATTTCTGTGTTGACTTGAATGGGAGCAGGATGAAGCCAAGAATGTGTATTACATATTTTG
This sequence comes from Apalone spinifera, assembly GCA_030068395.1. Classification (NCBI taxonomy): domain Eukaryota; kingdom Metazoa; phylum Chordata; order Testudines; family Trionychidae; genus Apalone; species Apalone spinifera. The sequence goes on along the minus strand of CM057848.1, from coordinate 51,062,966 downwards.
AATGACTAGTCCCATGATCCTTCATTCCAAGTAAGAGGAGAACAGTTCCATATCACTCCTCTGTGTGGCCCTCCCAGTCTTTTGTTCCCCATCCATTCTGCTGTAAAAGCTAGAGGGTTAGTTTCCCAGTTCCTCCTAGCTGAGCTGTTTTCTTCCTGAACTGTAAGAGATACTTTTTCTTCTCAGAAATTCCCCTCATTCTTCTCAATCTTTCTCGCTCAACTTCTATTTGACACCTTCTCTAATGAACTTAACTCCTTCCCTACTTACCTTATCTCACAAGTGTGATCTCTCTCTTGTGGGTCTTGGTAAGTCCGTCACTAACCCTCCTAGCAGTAAAGGATCTTCTAAATAAGGTTGGCCACACCGAGGATATGAGGGCTACGTCTACACTGGCATGATTTTCCGGAAATGCTTTTA
>CM057848.1:51045596-51058141 GCA_030068395.1 Apalone spinifera | reverse complement strand
AAGCCAAGGAGGTCTTTTGCCATATTTTCTATCTTTCCGACACATCGGAATAGCATGCTTTTGGGCCCTTTAGAATGTCCCTTTGAAAAACTGCCAGCTCTCCTCAGTTGTTTTTCCCTTCAGTCTCGATTCCCATGGGACCTTACCTATCAGCTCTCTGAGCTTACCAAAATCCGCCTTCCTGAAATCCATTGTCTGTATTTTGCTGTTCTCTCTTCTATCCTTCCTTAGAAATGTGAACTCTATGATTTCATGATCACTTTCACCCAAGCTGGCTTCCACTTTCAAATTCTCAACCAGTTCCTCCCTATTTGTTAGGATCAAATCTAGAACAGCTTCCCCCCGGTAGCTTTTTCAACCTTCTGAAATAAAAGTCTCCAATGCTGTCCAATAACTTATTGGATAGTCTGTGCCCTGCAGTGTTTTTTTCCCAACATATATCTGGATAGTTGAAGTCCCCCATCACCACCAAATCTTGGGCTTTGGATGATTTTGTTAGTTGTGTCTATTTTTTGTATTGGTATAAACTGTCATAACTCTGTTGAAGTCAATGGAATTATTCTAGAGTATCAGCTAATGATCTGTCTCCCAATAGGCTGTTGGCCATTTACTATGATGAGATGAGGGTGTGGTCCATAGGAGATATGTAGCCATGTGATTTTGCCACATAAAGCATAGTGTATACCATATGAAATATTTGAAAGCCATAATCTCCTTAGTTCCATGATCATTGTATAAACGGAAGACAATTATCATTTGTGCATCACTGTGGATATTGCTGAGTTCTGTCTGTAACAAAGTCATTGTTTCTCTTGCTATAGTACTTAATGACAAAAAGCAAAATAAGATCAAAACCAATAAGAAAACAAAATAAGAAAAATGCATTTTATAAACAAAATACATCAAGGATTGGGGTGCAACAGAGTGTTGCTATCACTTTCTCTGGAAGACCTGTACAAGTTGCAGCTATACCACTCATGAATAATGATTTCCTCCCACATCAGTCATGATAAAATCTTTATAGAACCTAACTCAAATCTATATTTGCAACATAATTGTAAAATATATCTTCTTGACATAAATTAATGCATTTTGGATTGTACATGTATAATTCCCTATTGCTAAAATAATAATAAAGGATAAAAACAGGCAAATGGACACCATCTGCCAGCACAGGTAATGAGATCTAAAGTAGCCAAATAAGTAGGCAAACCTAGACCAAAAGGGAAAAATGGTAGTAAACATAAAAAATACAAACATGTAGATACAGTATTTTACTAATATAATTTTAAAGAATCAATCAAAAATTTACAGATATTAAAACAATTGCAAATAAAGCATACAGAAATCTCATCATGTTCTATAGCAGATATGAGTACTTAGAAATAATGTAGTGGTAGCTTACTCCTCTGCAATTGAAATCAGTGGAAGCTTTGACATTGATTTCAGTGGAACCAAGATTGTCTTGGAGCACCACATATAACCCTCAAAATAAAATTAAAATATTTTAAAATGATTCTTGTATTGGCCAGAAATAATCTTATCCGAAGATGCAGCTTACAATATCAAATCTATACCGACAGGGAGATTCACTCCGGTAATTATATTAAAAAAGTGATTCCATTTTAGTCATTAAGCAGTTTTTAAAGTATTTTCCTCAGGTCATAAAATAATTCACAATGTGTTTCAATGGAATCTTAAAAATCTCCTTAATGTTTTGAAATCTCATTTATTTAAATTATTTTATTTTCATAGAATTTTAAATAATCTGAGTCTGTCATCTCCAAATTTGAATGAATGCTAGTTACCTAAGATTAGCATAAATATATTAATATTCCTACATTTATATAATGACTTTCATATTGAAGAATCCTAGAGTGCTTTATGAGCAATACTATAGATATTACTTCTTCTACTCCTGAAATGCAGTCATGTTGGGTCACAGGATAGTCTGGGAAATAAAGGTGACTATTGTATCTGTGAAAATTTTGAAATAATTTAGGTACAGGTGGCAATATGTAATTACTTAGATGTAGTTTTCCCAGCATTCCTACTCTTTCACAAATCACCAATGGATATTTAGTAACTTCAAGTAGTTAGGACCTCTGTTTCTAAGTTTCAGCAGAAAGACGACACATTCAAGTAACATAGTGTCCCCCTTGCATATTTGTTTTGTACTGATGGAAAAGGAGAAAAGTTACCTTATACAACAGATTCTAAGGTGCTATGGGCATGAAGTGTTTTTTTTTTTAATCCAAAAACTGACTAGCACCAGTTATATGCTCTGCTCCCAAGAACTGATTACATCACAGCCTAAAATAGTATGTCTATTGACAAAACACAAAGGCAAAAAGCTACTACTGGAGCAAAGGCAGATACTTAACAGTGAGACCACCAGCCTCACCGGGCTCCTGGGCAAGATGGGGGGTGGGCTGCTGTGCACTCCCGGAAGGGACAGGGCCTCAGTCAGAAATGGCAGAGCTGGGGAAGCCATTCCTCAGCGCCACCTGGGCTGCAGCAAGCCTCCTCAGCCATAAGTTCTGCGGTGCTCCGACAGCTGTTTAAAGAGTTTCGGGCTCCAGCCGATGTAGCGGTGGTGGCAGCAGCCAGAAGTTCTTGGCCCTTTTTATATGAAAAGGCAATTGTTCCCCCCTCGTCCCCAGTCAGCAGGCCTGCCAGTTAAATGAATCTATTTATAAAAAGAAGGTCATTATCCAGTATTTATACCTCAATTAAAATAGAACTGTTCAGTCAAAATGAAAACACAAACATCAAAAACACAAGAAAACGTAAAGAGACAAAAAGAAATGAGGGAACAAAGGAGTCCCTGTCTTCCAAAGAGAAGAGACAATCCAAGTATAAACCACTTTTATGCTCTGTGTGTCGGTGTGTGTTGAGAGAGAGATGCACACACACTATACAGTATGCGGCTTGGTAAAAGGCATATGTAATAGAAAATAGTAGAGGTAAATTTGTCACTTTTGAATAATGGGGGAACTATGGAGTTAGGTTTTTTTAATAGAATCTCAGAGTTACAAACTGACCACCTGCACATTTCATTTGGAACCAAAAGTACACAATCAGTCAGCAGCAGAACCTAGACCAGAACAAAGCAAATACAGTTCAGTAGTGTATTAAATTTAATTTAAACTACTAAAAGAGAGAAAGCAGTGTTTTCTCTTCATCATAAAGTTTCAAAGCTGTATTAAGTCACTATTCAGTTGTAAACTTTTGAAAGAACAATGATTACATATTGTCCAGAGAGACAAACATTTCTGGTATGAACCTCCATTCCTGAAGTGTTTGTAATTCTGAGGTTCCTACTGTATTTACATATATAATCTTGCACAGACTGTGGTAGGGTTTTTTTTATTGCTATGAACTTGAATTATCTACATTTCCTTGTGCTTGATGAAGTTCTGAGAAATGAAAGCTTACAGTAAAACAATACAATTTAGAGTTGATACACAGTGCAAAGGAAATTAACCTTATTTTCTACAAACATAGAAACTGGTTGCCCAAAGGGAATAAGAGAGAATTCCAGCTAAGTACATTTACTTTAGGATCAAAATGATTTTAAATATACAGGAACTGGCTTCTAAAGGACAATGTTACAAAAAAAATCTACTTTGACGTCTAAACTTCTTTCACTTATTTTATTTGTTAAATATATTTTGATATATCTTGGCAGGTTTAGATCCAGATAAACATCTAGGAAAAACACTGGATCAAATGGAGCCTTATCTTTTAGAGGTAAGTAGCACTTAAAGCATGTTCAGAATATGCAGTGTTTAAAATATAAGCTTATTTCATAAAACTGATTTAATTGTAGAAACAGTTACTTTCAGAAAAAAGGTGTTAAGCCAAAGTTTGTTTTACAGTAGACATAGACATCTACTATGTATTTCATATGAGAATTTTAAAGTCAGATGGCTAGTGGTGTCAGTGTATGTTTTGAAACGTAAGTGAAGAATAAGAACCTTCAGTATTGAGGGCAAACTGACTTTTAGGTAATTAAGGCCTTGTATACCCAAAAGTAGTTTAAAGTGATTGATCATGACAGGAACTGTCAGAATTATATAAATAGCAGTGATATTGAGAAATAAAACATTTTGGAATTTGCAATCATACATTTGGAATCTATATAAAGAAGTTCTGTGCCCTGAAGCAGATGTGTTTTAAGTTAATCTAATGCTTTGCTGGGGAAGTGAGGGCTGGAAAACTAAAGAAGGAATAAGTGGCTGTTTCCTTTCTCATAGCATCAGGAGTGATGACTCCATCAAAAAGTCACAAACTCTCTTAGGAATAAGAGTAAAGAACACATATTGTAGTCAGAATATAGATGATTAAGTGCAGGGTCTTTAAAAAAAAGTTTTCTAATTTTAACTAGCAGGGCTCCTTTATGCTAAGCATGCAGATAAGAAATATTTATCATGACTCTTCATTAGCTGAGAAAGAAGAATCTAGGTGGGAATCCCCCTGCCTGTATGCTAAAACACTTTATTGGTTGGAGTAGCCTCCAAACTCTGCTCTACTGAAAGGGGTCAGAGTAGAAAATTAGAGCATGTATCGCCTCTATACAGCTCCTCGGATCTTCAATACCATTCTTTGACCAGTTCAACTGCACAGTTTTACTGCCAAAAGGTCCCCCAGACTTAAATTGGGGATGTAGAGCAAAGGATTTATTCTGAAGTATGTACTTATTTTCTAGTGGAAAGGAATGGATTGCGTGATGTCCTCAAGAGCCCTGGTGGGACTGTTTTCCTGACAGACTAAAATCTGATAATTGTTTGGCAGGATTTTTCATTCTCCCAAACATGAAACTCAACCCCTAGCTGTGTTGTGTACTATTTTGAGGAACCAAAGATTGCATATGAACTTGGTTTTCTGTATTTAATTGTGTGTCATGTGGAGTTGCCTGGCTGCAAAATGTGACAGATGGTTGCCACAATACAGGCTCAAAACCATCACCACAATTTCTGATGGCCTTCTACAGTTGTTCAAATTTCTGTTTGACTAGAGTGTTTGTCAAGAAGGTTTTCTTTAGGAATTATGTGATAATTTTGCTGAATAGAATATAATCAAATCCAGCTATGTTTACTGGAAGCTAAAATACACAACTAAGTTTGTCAAAGAAACAGAGCTGTATCAAAAAAATGAAATAGAAAGAAAATGCAACAAGTAAATCCAAGAAAAAAAGAAGTCTTAGTGTACTGGAGTGGTCTAAGTATGTAGTGGAATGCCATAGAAACGTGAGCAGAATTTATAGCTACAAAATTTGCTTCTGTTGTGTTCTTAGCTGAACATTTTGCATTATGAGTCATACTGGAACAGTTTAAATAGTGAATCACTGAAGGTGGAGATTTGTGTAAGCCTCAAAAGATGACATTGATGAGGGATAGAGGGGCTTTCTCTTCTGACAAATCTTTTTATTGCCCTTCCACAGTTTCACTTGGACATTTAGGTGAAAGAAACTTCACATGTTGTGTAAACTTCAAATGTGTTTTATCCCATTTCATTGCTTAACTTTGCTTGTTTATACTTGAACAACTTCTGCCAATACTTTGCTCCGTTGTCCTATTCTAGGACTGCCACCATATTTTAGTACTATACAGCTTTTTCTTTCTAGCACTGGCAAAGTGCACCGGAGGGATGTGTGTTATGTAAATTGCTCTAACATGCTGCAATCTAACTGTCCCAGGTAGACCCTGTTGGTGTATTCTAAAAGGTACACAGCTCACATTAATGTAGTTGGGTTTCAAAGGTACTTTTTAAAGTGTGCCAGCAATGTCTACCCAGGATAGGTAAAGTTCAGCATGTTAGAGTGCTTTACATATCCCACCCCTCTAGCAGGCTTTGCCAATTGACAGCACTGTGAATATCAGCCCATATGCAAATAAAATATTTATTCTAGTTTAGATAAAATATTTATTCAGAGTTATTAAAAGCTCTGGTGACACTCCCCATTTTGAGATGAGATAATATACCTGGAAACGGTAATATCTTTAAAACTGGAATGAACTTGCTGTGTGTACTGACTTTATATTGCAATCTCAACTCACTTTATAAAGATGGCTTAGTAATATGAGTCTCACAGATGAGAAAACTGAGTTACCGTGAGGTCAGATGATTTTGGTGAAAGCAGCATATGAAATTAGTGAGAGAGCTTGGACTAGAACCCAATTTTACCAGCTCTCAGGCTTGTGCTCTGTCCACTAAAGTATACTATCTCTCCTTCAATTTACCCCTTGCCAGTTACCTTCCTGGGATAGATTCACATTTTATAACATCTGCCCAGGAACACAACTGTTGCAGTATTTAAATGCTGATTCAGGTTTTTTCCCTTGTCTTTCGTGTTGTGAACTACTGAGTAATGTCCACTAGTTGATTTTAGAAGCTTGATTTGCAAACCAGGATCCATGTGCAGTGCTCACTAAATCAGTAGTGTAAGCATACTGGTATTTCTTTAGCATAACAAGAAACATCTTTCTGGGAAGCAGTTTTATAGACTAGCATGTGTTAGCTATGCGTATGTACTATAGGATGCAGTGGAAATGGCTTGGGAATGGTAAATTCACTAAGTTAATTATTTAGAAAATCTTTGGGTATGTCTGTACCACAGAGGAAGATTGAAGCTGCCACTGTCAATCTTCCAGGGTTCGAATTAGTGGTCTAATTAGGACAGCTAATTTGAAGTGAGGGGGGCACTCTGATCGATACTGGTAACCCTGCTTTCATGAGGAGTGAGACACTATAGGAAGCGCCAAAAGCTGAGTTAAGCTACTTCGACTTCAGCTACGCAGTTAGCATAGCTGAAGTTGCATATCTTAATTCAAGTTTGTCCTGTAGTGTAGACATAGACATACCCTTTGAAGTCAAAGGTATAGAAAAAGAGTTATATACAGTGTAAGGCAATAATGAACACTAAAGTTGTTTATTTTTCCCCACTAATTTGTGAAATTCACTTAAAGTTATGTTTTTATTATACAGAAACTTTCTACAGCATCTTTATAATTGTTTGTGAAGGAAGAAATAAGATACTTTTTTGTCATATTGAAAAAAAAATAAACTGGTGCTCAAGGTTCTTGGTGAGAGAGAGCAGAGGAATGATGTCTAGCTGTTGAAACCCTGTTGGATTAATGGGAAAATTACCATGAATATATGCGAATGAGAGAAATAGTTCTGGTGTCAGTCTTTTTTGATAATTATACTTGCCCACTTGTTTTTCACATCCTTGTTGCCTATGGTATCCAAAGTTTCAAAGTAATTCTTACAAAAAATGAGAGCTTGGAGCATAATGTAACAGGTAATGAAGTAGAGAACATTTGACCTCTAGGTCACTGCTCTAAATGTAGCACATATTAGTAGTGACCAAAAGGCATTGTTGTCTGTCTCTTCAGTGACCTGTGTAAAATGAGTTAGCAGCCTCATTGTAGCTTCTAGTGTTGGTTGGTACATCACAAAAAACCCTTACAGTTGGCTCCTCGTTGACCATCTCAAAAGAAAGCCACAGACTGAAAGGCCTAACTTCTTACTAAGATATCCCTCCTGCGGAGTATTGAATAAGTTGGCAGGACAGCATGAGGAAGCTTACATGGCTAACATTGTTCTGTAGCTCTTTTTGTGGTATGCACGCTACAAAAGTTAGGACAAATAAATTATTTTTAATAGACCTCATACTAGACATTTAAGACCTAGTGAAACTGAAGCATTAACTACAAACTGAAGGTAAATACCTGGGTTTATGATTTTAAAAATCTTATTTTATAGTAATCTTTCATGTCACAAATGCTGACAAACACAAAGGGATAAGGAAAGAGACTAGACACCATGGTGAGGGCCAGAGAGGGAATGTGATGCCTCAGCCAAATCAAGGAAAATACCATATTAACTCAAGTAATAAGTCTGTAGCTCCCACAGGACCATTGGCAGGAGGAGCCTAGAGCCTTCAGGTTCCTTTAGGGGCAAAATCTCTCTTTCTGAGAGAGCCATTTTGGATCCACGTCCTCAGTTCCCCAAGAGCTGGGATAATGTAAGCCACCTCGAGTTTCTCCTCTTCCATTGCTGCTGTTTATGTTCTCATCCCAGTCCTATGTATCTAATGTATTGATGTAACCCACCATGACTGCACTATTTGAGTGTATCACAAGATGTTATGCATATAAGCCTTCTGTCAGCTAGGTGGTTTTCCACGTCCATTTTTACAGAAGAGGGTACATAAATACTAGAGGGCAGATTTTCAAAGGTGCTTAGTCATCTAAAGATGCAGAGACGCACTTAGTGGGATTTTCTGAGGAGTATCTAAGCAAGGTAGGCACCTAGCTCATACTGAAATTAATGGGAGTTGGCTGCCTAATTTATTTTGACACTTGAAAATGCCACTAGAGATAGAGATAGTTGCAGTAGAAGATCTTGAGCAATGTGACTTGCCTAAGGCTTGAGGCCTCCTAAATCCTAGGCAAACACCCCAACCACTGAACCACCCTTTCTTTACAGGCCATACCCCCTACTTGTGAAAGCCCCTCCTGGCTGCAGTTACGGAGTGAGAGGCATTCTGTTCCAAAAATGCACCATGTTTCTGTGCTCTGATTCCTGATAAAAAAAGAAGGGTGAATGATTTTATCCACTTACATCTGGTCTCTATGGTTTCAGTTAGATAGCTCCAGCATTACCAATCTAGCTGAATCTATAGAGGCTAGTCATATGGAAATGTAGAGGTTACACTTCCTGTTTTCTTCTTCCCTGGGAGATTCTGGCTCAGTCCATGAGGAGCACTTAAAATCAAGACTTCTTATGTGGAGAGTGTCAGAATAGCTCTGCAGTGCTGTCATTGTAGGCCTTATCGCAGAGGAGGAATTATATGACACAGAGTTCATCCAGTAGGTGGGTCCTGGATATCTTGCCCTGTTTATGTTGAAAAGCTCTCGTGCCTTTTTTGTCACTAGATAACTACTTTCCCAGTAAAAAAGGAAATAATTCAAGTCTCAAACAGAGTATAGATCTTAGCCTCCTATACATCATCCACACCCTTCTTCACCAAACTTTAGTGAATTTGAAGCAGTCATTTTTACATATCAGTCAAGGACAGCATCTTATCTTCTATATACATTGAAACGAGGGCCGGGCAGGATGCGGCCTACCTAACACTTTTATCCAGCCCGTGGACTGCATCTGGCTGCTTTCTATTTATGTCCTGCTACCCATGCCACTGCATTTCCGGGCAGTGGCTCAGGCACCAGGATCCTATTTAAATGGCTCATGGTTCACAGTCACCATGGTTCACAGTTATAAGGCTTGTTGCAATGGCAGGGGCCATTGCAACAAGCCTTATAAGTAGCCATAGCAATCCCGGGCAGCTGCTAGGCAACGCAGTATCGGCAGGGCCAGGAGCCACAAGCCCTTTACACTGTTTTTAATTCAAATTCTCCGGCCCTCAGCTCTGACCCTTCCTTTCTGAGTTCTGCCCCTTCCACAGATGGAGTTGGCCTGTAACTACATAGAAAAATTTATTAAGTGGCTCCCCTTGTGAAAACTACTGCCCACCCCTGATCTAATCCCTCTGTTGTGGAAACACCTTTCTCTCTTTTACAGTGCATTGGCAGAGATTACATCAAACAAGTGGGTGATCAGCACTGTAAAGGTGGGTTATGTTATCCAGCTCATCTCCCTCCCTTTTCCCAATCTACCTACTCCATACCTTTTCAAGAATCTGTCTCACAGGACTGTTTTGGATTAAGAATTAAAGTTTCTATTGAAATTGGGAGCAATAGAGGAAGTTCCTTACTGGCACAAAGGGAAAGGCTTCTTTTCCCGCTACTTCCTGATTCCCAGAAAGATTGGTTTGACCCATTCTAGTTTTAAGATATCTGATAGAATGTATCAAATTTCCAATTTAGGATGGGCACACTGACAGCCATTGTTCTTTCCTTGAAGAATGCAAATTGATATTTGCCATTGACCTTCAAAATGGTTATTGTCACGTTTAGGTACATCTTAGCTACTGAAAATACCTTCAATTCATTGTACACCTCATGCACTGCCAATACAGAGTGCTATTCTTCAGCTTGTTTTCAGCCCCAGAGTGTTTTCCAAATGTATGGTGGTGGTAACAGCCTATCTGTGTCACTTAGGAATTCAGATATTTCCTGACCTAGGCAGTTGGCTAGTTCAGGGAGGATTAAAGGTCTTCCATCCAAAACAGCATCCTTCTCATCAGACATATCATCTGTTGTCTAGATATAAAACTGAATTACAGAAATCAAATTATGACAAATACAGTGAATACATTTCATAGGGACTGATTTTAGTGCTATGTCTGCCATGGCATACCTTTTGATGGACAGATTCCAGTTCATGGACTCTCTGTCTGAGAACCTCAAGACCAACTTGAAGACAACAGTGCATTTTTGTCTACAGCTTTTGAGACAAATGGCCTTGTGCATGTATGTGACTTAACATGCCAGAATTCTGAACTCCGAGCAGACATTTGCTGGACATATTCATTTGCATACCCTCATGAATGCTTAAGGCCATGAACTGGTGCTGAGACACTCAGAATGTATTCAGAGGGGTTCCTTTCCTGCCACCAGAGTCAAGTATGACATTGATAACAGACGTGTCCACCATATGTTGGGGACCCATCTGGGTCAACTTCAGGCTCAAGCCCTTTGGATGCCTCTGGAACTTTCATTCAGTATAAAGTTCATTCCAGGAACTTTGGTTTATGGGGTTTCTGAGATGTTCATTACCATCACCAGGGATTAGGTAGATCATGTTCTCACTGACAATATCATTGTTATGATATTGGAACAAGCGAGGAGGTGCAACATTATCTCATCTATGCCAAGGAGCAATCCACTTCTGCATAATGAAAAATATCTTCCTAAAATCATTTCATCTTTGGGAGTTGAGGAACACTATTGTGGATTCCCTCAATAGGAAATTCATAGACCATCACAAATGGTGAATAAAAATGGGTATTCTAGGAATCTTCTGTGAGAGGGGATACCTAAAATAGGCTTCTTTGCAACCACTCAAAATACTAAATGTCAGATATTTTCTTCCAGGTAGTGTAACAGAGTCCTTTTTTCTTCCATGTTGAACGATGTACTGCACGTGTTCCCTCCAGTCCCACTGATTTCTAGGGAGATCAGGAAGCTAAAAGACAGACTAGTCGTATAGCATTCACCTGGCCAAAGCAGTACTGATATACAGATTCTCCTTCAATTTTCCTTTTATCTACTAATATTTCTACCTCTAGGTTAGGAACTCTGGTCTCAAAATCAAAGTGAAACACAGTGCTCAAATTTGCAATCTCTTTACCTAACATGGATGATCTCTGCTTGAGCAATGAGGAAAGAGTTTGCTGTTGAGAAGTCCAAGCCATTCCAGTGAATAGCAGAAAAAGTTTCCCATCGGAACCACTTATGTTGGTTGAAAATAGTCAGTAGACCATTATATTTCACAAATTTGAATTATTTTGATGTAAGAGATCAGTATTTAAAACATGGTCCCCCCAGTATTAGTTCTCTGACATCAAAACTTCAGCCTGAAGCAGTAGAAGATAGTACGCCGTGATGAACCCACTAAGGCCAAAAGATTTTCATGTTGCATTTCAATTTTAGATATGAAGCGAATTAATTATAAGTAGAGTAGTTAGAAGATTCTAGTTGTGGCTTTGTTGAACCAATTTCTGTGTAGACTGGACAAGTAAAGATTGTCTCTTCCTGAGTAATTTAATTAGATGTTTGGATTTCTACAGTTTGCTAGCAAATAAAGTAACTGTCTTACATTTTTGAACAAGCGTGTCACTGATTCCCAGATCATTTCAGTTTGGAAAAACATGTTGTCATCTGATTTTCAGCTACTTCTTACAGCTTTAATTTATATGTTTAAATTAAACCAAGTGCATGGTATAGAAATTGGTCTCCCTTTTATATTAAATGTCAGGTGATTTCTCATACCATGTTAACTGTAAAATGGACATTAGCTAGAGGTCTGTTGAGAGGAACAAACTTTCAATTAATTTTATAGGGTTTTTTTTCTGTCTGATATCCTGGAGATGAAGGTTATGAGTGGAATGACATTCTTCTTTGGCTTATATTTTACTAGAGGATTTAGCCAGCATTGCTTGGGTCCTTAACTCAAATTAGTTTTGTTTTTCTTCATTTAAATCATTGCTGTGGGGTAGGGGTGGGAATGAGGGGTTCAGTATGCAGGCTGTCTGGGGAGAGAAGACACCCCAGCCCACTCTGACAGCAGCAGCTTGGGGCCAGGTGAGAAGCACCTCTCTATGGCTGCTGTAGCTGCAGCAGGCACAGCTGGAGTAGGTACATGTCCTCCAGCTGGGGGACAGACAGACACACAGACAAATGGGCACACAAACTTTCTGAAATATACAGTAGATAGATGTCCCTTTCTCTATCCTTTCCCCCTGCTGGCCCAATGAACATAAGAATGGCCATGCTGGGTCAGACCATAGGTCCATCTATCCCAGTATCCTGTCAGCCGACAGTGGCCAATACCAGATGCCCCAGAGGGAGGGA
>CM057848.1:50992828-51043115 GCA_030068395.1 Apalone spinifera | reverse complement strand
TAATCCGGCACCCCCTGGGTCCTAAAGGTGCCGTATTATTGGAAGTTTACTGTATTTCTAAACAGGCACATGAAAACTTGATCCTTCGGGGTGCTAAGAAGGCTCATGATTCTATATATTGTGTTTAGTCTCTATGATGCCACAAGACTACTCATTGTTTTTTAAATATCCTCAGTTACTGGTGGCTTCACTGGGAGTTTAGAATGCTCAGGATCAAATAGGATCCTAAGTCCAGTGGCATTAAAGATGGGATTTCCCAACAAATTTAGATTCTCAGCTTTGAAGTGTTTGAGACTGTTTTCCAGGAAGAACTCATGACATTCAAGGCTTAAAAGCAGAAATATAAAGTTTGGAAATAACTTATACAGTAAACATTCATTCCTCGTTCTCACTCTGAAATATTTTTAGCTAGAATACACCTGGAATAAAAATCAGACAGTCTTCTTTGTTCCTCAAAAATACACACATTTTATAGTTTTGTTTTGTTATGAGACATGCAAAGCTGTATCTGTTTTATTTTTCAGTAGCTTTGTTTAGTTTTCATTACAGCAGAAGTTCTTGGCAGGAAGAAGAATAAAAGGTTTTGACTAACTATTTTATAAGTTGTCCATTCTTATTGTATCAACATTAATTATTTTTTATAGATTTCTCCCTATAAAAGCTTTGCTGTACTTTTTGACAGGTGAAACTGTCTTATATGTCAGGAGTATAATTTTTAAAATGAAAGCTTGATTAAATGTATGGTTAGTTATTTTTAGACAAGGAGATATTTTTTTCTTTAGGAAGGAAATGATAATATTAGTGTTAAAAAGATAATTTTATCTTTATTTAAAAAGAGATTTGAATTTTCCATCACAAAATGAGTAAACACATAATTTTATGACAGATACCATGTTTATCTGATCTATTAGATATTTTTCAGAAAAAAAAGGTTGAAGACAGTGCAAGCAAAATGGTATTTAACATTTTCCAGGTTCTTATTCAGTGTCAAAGAGCTATGATTCAAAATGTGATCTCTGATGCTGTAAAAGGATTAAGTTCTTTGTACTACTTTCATTTTTATGTCTGTGTTCAGACTCCTTGGTGTTTTTTATGCTAAGGTGATGTCTCAAGTCATACAGATCTGTTAAAAATATTTTAGAAAAAATGCTTATTAAAGAAAACTGAAAGCTTAACTAACACTCCATAGTGAGGAATACTAGTGCACTTTTAATGAAACATATCAAACGTATCCATTACCTGAAATCCTCTAGTAGAATTGTAAAAGATAAATCCCCTAATGTAAAAGTATAAAATATATCTGTAAACTAAAATGCTTATCAAGTAATGTTGCATTAATTTTAACCTGGAAAAAAAAGTAGATTAGGGACTCATTTTTTTGATCTGACTTTAATTAGAGACAGATACAGACCATTGCTGTATCATGAGCTAAGGATGCTCAACACCTCTAGTATTAGATACATAGTTTATAGCGATTCATGCTTATTGAAGTCATAAAGAGTCAAATCAGCAACAAAAAATAATAATTAAATTGAATAGATTTTAAGGCCAGAGGGGCTCTGGTATAATCTTGTCGGATATCCTGTCTATCACTGGCCATTCATTTTGTTTAGTTACTCTTATAATGAACCCATTGATTTCTGTTTTACTAATGCTCATCTTCCAAAGAGGAATCTCGTCTTGATTTGAATGCATGGTCACTTCATCTATTCTTTTGGTACTTTGTTTCAATGATGAATCACCCTTACTGTTACAAAAAAAAGTTGTGCCTAATTTATTTGAATTTGTCGGGCTTCAGTCTCCAACCACTTATTCTTTCCCAACCAGATTAAAGATTCCATTACTATTTAGTATTTGCTTTCCACAAACTTACCTGTACATTGTAAACAAGTATCTTGCCATTTTTTATAAGATAAAAAGATTTAGCAGTTTAACTCTCGCACTGTGATGTATTTTCTCCAGCCCTTGCATCATTGTTGTGGCTCTTTTTCCAAATGTAAGTAGTAGAAATGTACACAGAATTCTAGTGTTGGTCTATCCAATGCAGTATATAAGGAAAAATTGAACCCCTGCATTGAGAAAGGGCCAAGAAAGCCTCCTTATTCCTATGCACTACTTCCCTGTTTATCCAAAAATTATATATATATATATATATATATATATATATATATATATATGTATTTTTTTTTGTCACATCGTTGCATTGATGGTTCTTGTGGAGTTGCTTGTCACTCATGATACCTAAATCCATTTCAGAGTTACTGCTTTCCAGGTTACAGTCCCCCATTGTCTTTGGCACACACAAAGACAGAGACACTGTAGGTGATGTGGTTTAATTAGGCAGCAACATTATTAATTTAACCCATCTGGGAACTATACAGATTAATCTGTACTATGCAGGTCATGATTTCTTTCTTAATCATTTCCCTCTCATGAAGAGCTATTGTCAGTCCCTCCCTCCCCCCGCCCGCCACCATAGCATGCCCTATTCCATTACTGGCAATCTACTGCCTGCGCCTCATTTTGAAGGTTAAGGGATTGGGGAAAAGGGTCTGTCTTCTCATGTTAATGGACATTAGGAGTCGCACCTCCATTCCTCACCATCTTTAGGAGATAGAATCATAGAATACTAACATTGGAAGAGATCTGAAGAGATCATCAAGTCCAGTCCCCTGCAGGACCACGCAGCAAGCACTATCTATCATCCCTGACAGATGTCTGCCTAACCTGTTCTTAAATGTTTCCAATAATGGAAATTCTTCAACCTCCCTAGGCAATTTATTCCAGTGCTTAACCACCCTGACAGGAAGTTTTTCTTAATGTCCAACCCAATCCTCCATTGCTGCAATTTAAGCCCATTGCTTTTTGTCCTGTCATCAGAGGTCAAGGAAAACAAATTTTTCTTCCTCCTCTTTATAACACCCTTTTAGATACTGGAAAGCTGTTATTATGTCACACCTCAGTCTTCTCTTTTCAATACTAAACAAACCCACTTCTTTCAGTCTTCCCTCATAGGTCACGTTTTCTAGACCTTTAATCATTCTTGTTGCTCTTCTTTGGATCCTCTCTAATTTCTCCACATCTTTCCTGAAATGTTGTACCCAGAACTGGACACAATACTCCAGTTGAGGCCTAATCAGAGTGGAAGAATTGCTTCTCATGTCCTGTGTACAACACTCCTGTTAATGCATCCCAGAATCACTTTTTTTTTTTTTTTGCAATGATGTCACACTGTTGACTTGTATTTAGCTTGTGGTCCACTACGACCCCATTTCATACCCATTGGTTTTGAGAAGGTTTATACTCAACACAGCATAGCCAGGCTTCCTCTGTTACTATCAGTGCTACCACATCTACACTGCTATTTATACTTGTGCTACCTCCATAAGAGCTAGCGAGAGTATGTGAACACAAGTCGGGAAATCACACCTCCTAGTTTGTAGTTAACAGTTCCCTTTCTTACACTAGTCAAAAATATATTAATTCCCAAGTCAGAAAAGTGTACCCTATTGTCTCTGAAAAATTAAAGCAACATATATGATTTTTTGGGGGCGGAGGGTGGCTATTTGCCAATACTGTACTTTCCATTCCAGATATTTCACACATGTTCTGGTCTTGTCAACCTTATTAGCCTTGTGGCTTATTGCTGTGCACTCCACTCCAGCCTTTTAGTCCAGTTTACAGTTATTTCACTGGAAAAGGCCCTCAATCCTGCCCTGATACAATGAGCTCTTAAAGGATAATATAAGTGCAAAAGTAACATTATTTATAAGATTCTTAAAAAAGAATGAGAACCACTTTAAAGTAAAATTATAACTATAAAATCATGAGTCTAGAAAAGCTTTGTACTTGTGTTCATTTAGCATTTTGCAGTCTCATGGATTTAATATCTGCTCTTAGCATAATTAAATTCCTACAGTGAATGGTTACCACTTACCATTGTGCTGTTATTAAAACAGAATTAGAATGTGCTGTTCAAGAAATCAGTCCTATGCTCCTACTTAAGCTAAAGTTTAGATCAGGCCTCAAGTGAGGAAGTGTTAATTTGGGGGGGTTAAGATTATTAAAACAGACAAATTATATTCTTTAGCACCTGTTGTATTTATTTTAATGTTTCTTGCTTACCCATCAGGTATATGCAAAAAGTACAAGAAAAGTATGAAAAATGTTCAGGGATGTAACCAAAATAAAATGGCTAATGTTTCTTCCTCTTTATGAGGGAAGTCCCAGATTGAAATCAGAAGTTTTGCAATTAAATTCAGTGGGGCCAGGATTGACTGTCTTACTTGAAGATTTAGGAAAGAGTCTGTTCCACAAAATAGTCAGAGCACAATTTTAAAAGCTTGTGCTATAATTATAATATGTTTGTTGAATTCAGTAGCTTCTGGTTGGAGATTACAACATAAGATATTTCCCAGACTGTGCATAATGAGATCGAGGAGTAAATGTAAAGGTTATTGTTATTTTCTAGCCAGTTTACTAAAAGAATCTTATTTCAGCATATTTCCATTTTTACTGTGGTACAGCCATTGAGATTTTTTTATCTGGATGGCAAAGTGTAAATACTGTAGAGATGGAAAACAATGTGGTAGAATTCTTTTTTGAATTTCAAAAATATTATGTGCAAGAGCAGTACTTGTTCTAACCACCTGTTTTTTTCTTTTGTCTCAGCTTTCTAAGAAGTATGAAGTTCATGTTTGTGGAGAAGGTGGGGAATATGAAACATTCACTTTGGACTGTCCTCTGTTTAAGAAGAAAATAGTTGTGTAAGGAACTATTTCTTTCCCTTCCTTAAATTTAAGTGATGGGAACATATTAACATTTAGCTCGAGGCAGCATTTGTTGGCAGGAGTAGAACATGTCCTCTAAGTTCACAAACAGTCACTTTGTTTAACACTGGCAAAGTCCTCTAAAAACTTAAATCAATGCCTGACAAGACGAGGCCTTCATAGAAGGCTATAAACTTTTTAGACATTTGCACTTTCGTTTACTTGCTGATTATGGCCTGCAGTAAAACTGGTACCTACACACTGACACTTTTATCCTTTCATGAAGTGCGAATTGCCTGTAATATTTATCTTTCATTACAGCTACATTTGATAAACTGCCACATCAGTAGCCTGTGGGTTCCATTAACTCTGTGTCTTTTTTTCTCCTTTTTTCAACTTTAGTGACTTAGAATGATAATGCTAAACATTTTCTATCAGTTACTAAGTGCACATTTTTTAATGTAAACTTTGCTTGAATCCATCCAGTTTACTATGAGTACCTTATTTCTTTGCCAAAACTTGTTAAAATCTCTGTAGAGGGGTATGGGAAATTTCTATATTGATTCAAGTTTCTCCACGTACTATAGCTTAGACTGCATATTTTTAGAGTGATGTTTTGACTGTTCCTTTTCTTATCCAAGTAAGCATTATCTAATAATGGAATGTCACTCACATGCCATTTCAGATATATCAACTCATGGAAGGTCAACATTATGGCACATACAACATTAAGTGTTGTATTCAACAGGCTCATTCTTTTATATCTCCTAGCAATAGTTTGCAATTAAGGGTGGATAAATTGGAGAAAATTCACAGAATAACCATAAGAATTCTTGAGGATTAGAAAGTATGCTTATCGTGTTAGACTCAAGGAGCGCCATCTATTTAGCTTAACAAAGAGAATTCTAAGGAGTGACTTGCTTATAGTCTGTAAGTACCTACATGGGGAAAATATTTTATAATGGTTTCTTCTGTCAAGCAGACACAGTTATAACAAGATCTAATGGCTGAAAGTTGAAGCTAGACAAATTCAGATGGGCAACAAGGAATCAGAAATGTTAACAATGAAAATTAACTATTAGAATAATTTATGGCAGCCACAGTTCATTCTCTATGATTGGGAATTTTAAGTTCAGAATTGGATTGAGTCTTTAAAAGATATGCTCTAGGAAATTTTGAGGTGGGAGAGTCTTTGGCCTATGTTATACAGAAAGTCAGACTAGATGATCATAACAGTCCATTCTGGCTTTAGAATCTATGAACCTGTGAATCTTGTATTGCTTTCTTAGAGGATCGTGTCTATTTTGATAGATACTTTAGAGACTCTTTATTAGGCTATTCCACTCACTATGATGGTGTAGGTTGTAGGGGGTTAGGTTGCCATAGTTGAAATACATTTCACCTCAGTAAAATTTTGAAGCTTAGATGAAATTATGCAAGTACCTCTAAAAATCCTACGTAATAAACTACTCCAATTCTTCACCCTAAAAAAAGCTTTGGCTGCATGAAATGTAGATCCCAGCAGAAAACAATGAAGATGAGTCTTCCCTACAAACCATGGAAAGAGAAAATCTAGCTCTTATAGTATATTAAATAGACTCCTGAGTAGTATTTTCCTGGATAATGTTTTTATCATACTTGTAATGTCTTACAAAATGGATTTCCTCACGTTTCTTTCTGAATAAAAAGCAAAGTGTTAGATTTGTGGATAAGAGAAAATTGCCAATAGGATGCTTGGTTTATTACAGAATGATGGCAATCTAGTCAAGGCTCTGTGACTCGTCTTCACTTATGAGAGTAGTTTTATCCCTACTCCTTTTCCCCCACTAAAACTCCTTTTGAAAATAACTCTTACTGTTGACATTTCTCATGTCAACTCCCATGTCAGAAGAAAATTTAAGGGGAAACTTGCTGAGTTAATTGACTTAGACATTTGAAGAGGTGCAAGTTTAAAGATACATAAGATTTAGGAAAGAAAGGAGTCATGATACTATATATCTATCTATCTGTATCTATAGATATAGATATAAAATCATGAGCTTTTGAGGGTAAAATCCACTTCTTCAGATGAGACATCTATCAAGAATATCATCAGGAAATCCTGTTAAATTCTTACAATCTACCTCATATTGTATGTTTTTATTCATAGTGCGCATCAGTTTCCAAAGACAGTTTTTCATCCATTTCCAGTTCCTGCTTTGCATGAGAACAGAATTCACAATGCATGACTAAGATAATTATTTGTTTTCATACAGGAATGTTTCATTGCCTTCATTTAATCACTATGTATTACCAAGCCACATATTATCATTTCACAGTGATCCTGATTAAAAAATACATTATCATTCATTCACTAAAGCTATCAAGTGGCATTATATTATCATTTATGAGTTTTTAATGATCAATTCTAAACAATGTTTATAAAGGAAAATGATACTGAATTCTTTAAGGAAGTCATTAAACGCTGACCAAATACTTGCAAGTGTTTCCTGTTTGGTTGGATCTGAATCCCTGCACCTATGAATTTTTATTTAGTACTGTGTCTTAGGGCTTGTCTACATGAACAACTAGATTACTTTGAGCTAGTTTTATTTCAAAGAGAACTATATCAAAGCATACTCACAAACTGTTAATGGGCATCATCAGCACTTGGACAGTTGGACCAAAACAGGCTAGTGTGAAGTACTGTTGTAGCATGAAGTGAACTAATTATTCATGTAGGAAAGCCCCTTATTTAAAGATTGCTTCACCTCTGAAAAATCATTATGTAAAAATGAAATTTTGTGGTTCCACGTATATTCTCTCTCAGAAACATAATATCAAATTTCTTCAATTATCAATTAATATGAGGTTTTCAAACTTCCAGCCCTACAAATCGAGCCTGGGTTCTGAATGACAAGGTGGATTATTTTCCAATGTAGCACTACCAGTAGGACTTAGAGTTAGTAATTCTGTTGATGTCTTAACACATATATCACCCCTATCTCTCACAATATTGATATCGATTTTTTCAGAGCCAGGGATACTTTTTTGAAGTATTGGTAGTAAAAACTTATTTTAGTTCATGAAGTAGAAAATGAGAGTCTGAATATGGAGCAAAGTAGGGGTGTTCTATAAAAAGATACCTTTTTGCAGTCACTTTTTGCCCATTACCATTCTTCAGTGTTTTCCAACTGTATGAGACAAACATCATATCAAAATCGTGAACCTTTGGGAACAGAGCAGCTGTAAAATTCACCAGTGAATTTTCCAATTAAATCTGCTTGCTCCTGGTAGTGCTACCTGTATTGAATGTTGGCCTGATAACAACAAGATCACCTTTTGGAAATTGACACAGTTATGCTGATTTAGACCAGCTGAAGATCTGAGCCAAACAATTCTAGGGATTATTTACAAAAAGAACACTTGTTAGTTGTGTTATTACTATAAGCACTGGTTTCTCCAGCTGATGCCAGTGTCCTCCCTTTAATTGTAACTTAATTGAACTTACCTTCACTTTTTACAATTACACTTGGAGGATAAGGCAAGTACACCTTTCTAAATCTTTTGTTCCTTTTTAATAGACGGTGAAGAAATATAGACTGCTTCCTTTGTATGTTGCTTTTCACAATTTAGATTTCATCCAAATGTCTCTATTCCTCTGTTTGTAGTAAAACCTGGTTTTCAGGAATTGCTATCAAAGACCCAACACAGATTCTCATTTGTGTCGAATGAATGAATGGAAATAGTATTTGTATAACATTTTTCATCATGAAATCTCCAGGCAGTTAGCAGACACTGTTCAGCCATTGGATATCTTTTACTTACTCTATAAATAAATTACATCTTGAAGAGTCTTAGCATACAAAGTGGACTATCTGTACTTACACTTCCTCAGTGAAAATGTCAAGACTAGTTACTATATCACAATACCAGATGAACAATCTGTGGGCCAGTAGCTTCACTGAGTACAAAAATATCCTTATAGTTTTTTATGCATTCTCTTACACTTTCTGAGATTTATTTTGTATTTCATCTTTTGATACTGTATTTTTCCTTAGCTATCTTAACTCCATTGCTAAATTATTGCAAGGGATGCAGTATATATTGCCTCTTATGATTTGGGGGTTGACAGATTATGACTGTAAAAATGAAAACTAAATATTTGAGTCATCATATCTGAAGTTTACACAATTCCCATTTATGCATTTAGCATCAGGAAATTGTGGCTTAGTAATTCTTCAACATAAGATGTAATACAGTTAAATAGCACACTCAGATTTCTCAGTGGTACACATATCATAGTGCTAATTTTGTAGGAATTAATTCCTGGAGCGTTATTCAATGGTAAATGAAGTCATCCGAAGATTTAAAATGCTGATGAAGTTAAAAACTCAGTGGTTCTCTTGACTAACGAAGGATTGACTTGCTGTTATATCATTGGAACTCAGTCATCGTGTCATTTATACTCATATACATTGGGCCTGATTTCCATTGACACTTACTCCAGGTTACACTGCTTTGAAAGTTTAAACATAGATTGCACATGTATGGACATAGATTGCATTTATGTTAAATACATTTTATAGTTGAAAAGGATGATGAAGCTAAAACCCCATTGTTTAATGTTTTCTGAATTTATGACAACAAAATAAAATGCAAATTATTGGAGTATGCTGAGATTTCTTTATATTAAAACAAAATGTATGACAAAAAGTTTCTCTTAATCAGTTTAAAACAAAATAGCAACAAAATTCTTGAGAAGCAGTTGCTAAACCATGTTAGGGAAAATGGCCATACCCTGTCCATGAAACCCTGCATTGAAATAAAGTGTTTCTGATTCTATATTTTAGGGATTCATCCAAAGTAGTTGTCCATTCAGCTGATGCATTTGCACCTGTGGCTTACCTTCGCTTTTTACAATTACACTTGGAGGATAAGGCAAGTACACCTTTCTAAATCTTTTGTTCCTTTTTAATAGACGGTGAAGAAATATAGACTGCTTCCTTTGTATGTTGCTTTTCACAATTTAGATTTCATCCAAATGTCTCTATTCCTCTGTTTGTAGTAAAACCTGTTTTTCAGGAATTGCTATCAAAGACCCAACACAGGTTCTCATTTGTGTCGAATGAATGAATGGAAATAGTATTTGTATAACATTTTTCATCATGAAATCTCCAGGCAGTTAGCAGACACTGTTCAGCCAAGCACACGTGCAACCATTGAAGTGCAGCTTACCCACATTGTAGAATACAACTGATATTTCTGTATTAGCAAATCCTATAAACAGCATTGAGTTGCTGTGAGGTTAACTTTCTTATTGCTATTTTTGGTGAAAAGTGGATGTTGTGGAGACCTGTTGATCCCAGTAGACGAATTGCATTTACCAGACCTTCTTTTCACATTAGGTAGACAACCTAAGCTAGTAATAATTCTAAGTGTGGGAAGTGAAGCATCAATCCCCACATAATCTTATTCCAGTCAATACCCCCAAAATAAGTATATTACCGAGGAGATGCTTTCATATTAGGAGAGAGATATCCAGCGAACTGGATAGAGAGCTTAATAAATATTAGATTTCAGTTTGTTTTTAACTTCTAATTCCATGGGAATGTGTGTTATAGGAGTAAGGGCCCTAGTAATGGTACCATACTTTAGCGAATATAACCTGCGGGTTATGCAAAGTTTTACATACCTTTCCCCCCCCCCCCCCCCCCCCCCCCCCCCCCCCCCCCCGGCTATCCTCGTCCGCATGTAATACAGGTTTTTTTTTACTGAAATTACAAGAAGACAAGACTGACTTTTACTTGAGAAAAGCAGCATATTTTAATTTAATAATAGAGACAGTTATATTAAAATTCATTAAAATATATTAAAATTCATTAGTTTACTGTGCAACTAGTAAAAGAATAAAAACAATTAAAAAAAAGCCATCTTCACATTCTCATTCACTCTGATCTCTAGAATCAGCACCAGCATCCTCCTCCTCAGTGTCTGAGTTCTCAAAACCATCAAAACTCTTGTCATAGTCACTGTCTTTAAAAACATCCATAAAATCCATAGCCAAGGCTAGGTCAGCTTTGGTGATAGTTGAGGTCTGTGGTGCAGAATCAGAATCGCTGTCGTACTCAGAATCAGAGTTTGAAGAGTCAATGTTGGGAAGAATTTCACATTTGCGGAACCCATTGTGAATAGTAGCCGATTTTACTCTGTCCTAAACAGCCAAAATGTGTGTTCCCCATTTCTTATCCAATTGTCCCATTCCTCTCTGATGAAGCACTTGAACGGGTGGTTCACAGCCACATCAAGTGGCTGCAACTTGCCGGTCAGCTAACCTGGAATTATGGCGATATGTGCACCCACAGAGTTTAAAAGTTTCTGGACGGAATTTCTTTGTGGGCGGCCAAGGAATCTAAAACTAGCAGAGATTTAGGATTAAAAAAAAAACCAAAACTTGTCGTGCTCGAAAGCAGCTTTCTGTCCACATCTTCATTACATCAGTATTCATCCAGCCCTTTCTGTTACAAACAACACAAACGCCAGCCGGCAGTTTCTCTCTAGGCATCGTTACCCTCTTAAAAATCACCATAGGTTTTAATTTATCACCATTTGCTGAGCATGCCAACACTACATAAAAACAGGTGCGCTTATGACCAGTAGTTGCCACATGTACAGTTTTCATTCCAGTTTCTGCAACGGACCGTGTAGCGGGAATATCAAATGACATGGGCACCTCATCCATGTTAAAAACGTTGCTTGGTTTCAAGCTCAGCTGGTGAATTTCTTTATGTACAAAAGTTTTAAAATCATCCATTTTCTTTTCCCATTCGTCAGGAAGCCGTTGGCCAGCAGATGTCTGTGCGCGAACTGACAAATTGTTTCTCTGCATAAATTTGTACACCCAATTTCCCGAGCCCCCCTTAAAATCATAGATTTTCTGTTCCATGCCCATGAGTCGAGCCTTGAGTTGTATGGCTACCATTGACTGCACGATTGCTCTCTCTATATATGAACCCACTTCAACAAGTTTTCTTCCAGGTTTGGCCACTTAACTTTCTGTCGACATCGCACTGTTTTCTCGGGTGTAAATTTTCAAGCTCTGTTTCTTCCTTTCTCCACTTCTGAACAGACTTTTCCTTCGCAGAGTATTTTCTCCCTGTGGCTCTGTTTCCATTGTCCTTTGCAAATGCTACTATACTGATTTAAAATTGGCTGTGTAGGATTTGCGCTTAGGCATGTTTAAAAGGTTTAAAAAGTTTAAAATGTTTAAAAAGTTTAAAATACAAGTTAAAACCACTGAAGGAATAAATGAATGGAAAAGCGGTGTGGTTCAAAGGGGTTATATACCAGCAATAAATGTTGTAGCCTACTTAGTGCTCGGCGTTATCAGCTGCAGCTCATTAACACTTGCTAACAGGTGCTTTGGATTAACATTACCCATGGTTCATCTCCCGAGGGCTATACAAGTGCGTGGGGTATACAAGACTTTTTTTACTCAGTCAGGGAAAACCGCGGATTATACACGGGTGTGGGTAATACTTGTGTGCGGGTTATATGCACTAATTTACAGTAATGATAGAGATGCATCTGTGCTAACAGACTCATGTAGAATATTACATGACTGCAGCATTGCTAATGAGGTTGAAAGACTACATTGTTTTCTTCCTTTTTGAGAGTACATTTTATCATTCCATTTCTCTTGATTATTATACACATACAATGAATCTTTCTTCCTTCTGAATGTTTGTAAATGCTAACATTTCATTTACAGACTTCTACACCCTCAGAGTATTCTTAAAATTTGGTTGTGCAGTATTTCTGAATGATAAGAGAGAATATATTGACATGTTTCTGCAACATGAGATTTTTGTAAAGTGCGGCCAATAAACATCAAAGTAGAACCTTTTTTTACCAACTTTATTTCACAACATTGAACTCACGCACACTTACTAAATAATGCTAAAATGCAGGTAAATTATACGATAATAGATTTATACAAGATTTTATTGATGGGTTTTGTGTCAGGTATGAAAGTATTTCTTCTTTTAAGATGTGCCTAGAAGACTGTTTTGCAGAGGGAGAATCCCAGTTGATATTTCTGCTGTGCTTGAAACCTTTCTGGTATTCCTTGGGGGTGAATAGAGAGGTGTCTGGTATTACAGCTGATTGTAGTTTATTTTTCTTTTCTATTTATTTTTACAATCTGAAAATCTATAAAACAACTTCATATACGGGGATCACTACTGAATGCATCGGTGTTTGTTTTTCATCTGGTGACTTTTGAACATTCCAAGTATGCATAGGGTATCAATAATCTTTATTTACAAGAGATAGTTTGTATATTTTTATCAATAAGCAATACTGTTTCCATTTTTTCATTCTGACTCTCAAAGGGGTAAAATGTGCCCCTGTTTTCTTCCCAAATGACCTCATTCTTAACTTTGCAATTGTGGCGAGTACTCCCTGTTTCATCTCATCCATTTCTTCTTTGAGATTTTTTTAAATGTAAAATCTTAAAATATTTGTATCAGAGACTTTGTGAAAATGATGTCAACCAGCTATGTGAAGTGAAACCAAATAAGCTAAATAATAGAAAACTCTGGTGGTGGGGGAGTGGTAGAAATATATTCATATTTCTTTGGGGGCACTGACTTTATTGCTCGTGGCAAACTTGATGCTAAAACGCATCATACATCACTATAGTGTGACAGGTTAGGGAAAATGAAAAACACAAAGCTTTACATAAATCAGGCAAAAAATCATATTAAAATGCATTACATTTTATATAAGAATCAAGATTTTACTTTTATCTATTCAGAAGCTCTTTTCCCCTTCTTATGTAGATGTTTCAGATTTTGTTAAAACCTCACAGTTTCAAGCAGTTTATAGCAAATCATATTTCAAAGTTGTTGTAGACAAAGCTGTCACATTCTTAAAAAGCTAGGGTTTATAGAAGCATGGCCTGGATTTTAGTAAACACCAACATCTTCTAGAGTTGGTTTCCTGGGAAAAGATATTAGAATTTTTTGGCTGAGATTAATTTTTTTTTATGTTATGGTATATAAGCTAAGTTTTCAATAAGTTGTTACCATGAAGAGGCGATCAATATTTTAAGAGCATAACATGTTACTAACTTAGCATAGTTTAACCACATAATGTTTAAGTGACACTGTCAAGATGGATTACCACTGATAACTCATATGGTACTATACCTTTTTCCCCCATTATATGTTTACAAAACCCATGAATTTTTTTTTAATCAGTCAGTAATTCCGCCCTTGAGAGCTACCTTACCACAACAAATCACTGTGTTTACACAATGGGAAAAATATTCTTCAGCAGACACACTGATTTTAGTTTCAAGAGGTTATTAAAAGAATGAGAAAATATATTTGTAATTTATGAAAAATATATAAAAATAGCCATTTATTTAATCTGTTTGGAGAATGCATTAATAGGCTGTATAATATTTCCAAACACTAAAAGTTATGTAGCTCTAATATAAATCACAATATTAGTTTTATCAAGCATATCTCACAGCTGAAATAATATCTATGTGTTTAAAAAAGACCCTTCTCTTAGTTATATTTCATAGGCATTAATTTTACATGCTTTGAATTGACTGTTTTATAATCATTTCCACAATTTTGGCTAGTGTTTCTTAGAACAATAATGGAAGTCTCTGCTCTCTCTGCCATTCTGTAGTGCATTTTCTTCAAATAAATTTCTTCATGTTTAACTACAAAGACTGGGTGGAAATTTGTTTTAGATTGTTTCTGGCAGCACAATGAGCCTCTGTGCCTGAGGGAGAATAACATTGTATTCATTGTTCTTGTTTAATACATTGCTGTGCAACTTCAAGATGTATTTTTGCATAATAATTGAAAAGATTTTTCCCCGCCCTCTTTTCTTTCATTGCCAATGATATAAAAAAGGCTACAAAGACCATTTTCATAATATTTTTATTAAAGGTTTATAAAAACATTGGATATCAATAGATCAAATAAGCTTTTTTCCTTGGTTATTATAAACAACTAAAAATAATATTGCTATTAATAGAACCTTCATTTTGATAGTCCATGGAGGCCTCATTTACTTCATCAGAAAAAACAAGGTCACCATTGTGTTGTATATCACATAGAAATCTAGCTTCATCAATATTTTACCTCTCCTAGAAGAGCTTGGTTTTGTACAGCTAAAGTGTGAAAAAGCTTTTCACTTGATTAACATTTGCTGTGCTTGCTATTGATATGAACATCCTATCATATGCACATAATGAGTGAAATTTTGAGTCCATTGAAGTCCAACTTAAGTTTTGTCATTGAGGGTATGACTACACTTGCTCCCTCGTTTGAGCTAGGGATGCAAATGCAGCCGACCGAAATTGCTAATGAAGCGGGGTTTTAAATATCCTGCACTTCATTAGCAATTTCAGTCGGCTACATTTGCATCCCTAGCTCAAACTAGGAAGCAAGTGCAGACGTACCCTGACTTCAGTGAGATCAAGTTTATTTTTTGCCTTGTAGTTTGCCCATGTAAAATCAGATGTTCAGTGTGAATTAGGGATATTAGATATTGTGTAACTGAATAGTTCTGTAACCGCATGAAATTTTAGCCATTACACGACTATTTGATAGTCCCCAAGGGCAGGGCTGGCAGCCAGTGCTCTCCTGACCCAACTCCTGGGAAGCGCCCAGCCACCCCTGTTGATGCCCCTGTATCAGAGGCAGCAGCACGGGGTGCCAGGTGGGAGTTGGTCCACAAGGGGAGCCAGTTTAAAAACCAGCTCCCCACACAGATTGGCTGCCTGCCACCCTGGGTCCCAGCTCCCTACAGACAGATGCAGCAGCACTGAGGTTGGGGGCAGGGGAGGTTGCTGCAAACAGCCTCTGTCCATGGCGGGCACAGGCTCATGGCAGATAGAGACTCCTCCTCTGATAGAGGCAGCAGCGTGGGGGGCAGAGGAGTAGGGTGTGTGTGGAGCTGATGCTGAGGGGAACCGATTTTTTAAGGAGGCTCTGTAGGAGGCAGTAAGGTGGGTCAGGTGGCTCTGCAGGAGCCAATACATGCGGGAGCTGGCTTGAAAGTTGGCTCCCTGCACGTATTGACTCCAGCCTACCCTTGGCACTGCTACCTCGCTATCAGAGGCAGAAGATCGGGGGAGGGTGGAAGAGGGAGGCAGGGATATCTAGTGCTCATGTGGAGCTAGCTGGTGTCACATTATTGGACTTTAAAGTTACCAGACAGATCACTGTTGTACCCATGGGTAGTGATTGCTCCCAGTTCTGTACAAAGTGGCCATGTGAGGTGTCAAATGAAAGCTTATGCTCTACTGATTCTATGTATGCTATTCATGTGCTTGTATGATGTTTGCATGTGAAGTTATGAATATGGGGTCTGTACTTGTACAGTATATGTTCTCTGTCTGGGACGGAGAAATGGGCCTGGACTACCTGTTGTGAGGAAGGATTGTTCAGTGAATAGCTGGGCTAACTAGCCCTGCTTCATGGACAGTGGCTCTCTTAAGTGGCCAACACACACCTGAGGAATGTGTCTGGAAGTCTACAAACCAGCCAGTACCTCATGGCTACTTGCATGTGAAACACAAACAGGTCACTAGATCATGTGACCAGCTCCAATTTGGGAGACACCAGGAATAGAAAAATCCCATGAGGGCATCTCCATATGGTCTTCAATCTTGCTCCTGATTCCAGGTGCATCCTTGCTGGGGACAGAGAGCCAGGAAGGACTGCTGACCCATCCTGACAGAAAGATGTACACCAGAGACTTTTAAGCTAACAATTTATAACATCTCTTCTAAGAGCCTGCATCAAGAATTTGGTGATTGCTGTATGTAATGTATTCTCTTTAACAATCTTACTCTCGACCTTTTCTTTCTTTTATTAATAAACCGTTAGATGTTAGATTCTAAAGGATTGGTCCAGTGTGATCTTGTAGGTAAGATTTAAATTGTAAATTGGCCTGGGACTGTGGCTGGTTCTTTGGGACCGGGAGGATCTGTTCGGAAATGGTGAGATTGGGTTTTATAACCTGTGTAAGGTCCGGGGCTGATTGTGGAACCGGGAAAACTGGGATGCCTGAGGGGTTTTGCTCATAAGGCTTCCTGCTGGCCAGATTGGCAGCTGAAGTGCTCTGTGGTACTGGTTTGTGGCCTATTTGGGAAAGGTCTCCAGTCGAGGGCTGTAAGTAGCCCTGGTTTTGAGCAACTCGCCCTGAACTGATGCCTTCAGTGGTACCCAGACCCGGCCCAATCTGTCGCAGCTGGTTTTTAAGGTAGCTCTTCCCGGCCACCCGTTCGCACTGCCCCCAGTTGGTGTCCTTGTTTATAAAGAAGCCAAGGATTAAATGTAAACTGAAGTTTGCTTTCACTTCTAGCAATGGTCACTCCAGATTAGGACTCAGGCATATGGAGCACTATGGGGAATCTTGTAGTGTTGTTGCCTGTGCTGGACAAATTCTGTGACAACAGAGGATTTCAGCCTCAAGGACTGTGAAGAGGATGTCTTCCACAAGCACCCAAATTCACTTACAGGAAAAAAAGGTCCTTGAAACCTAAAGAGTTTTGTGCTATCTGGTTGGAGGAAGATACTGGTTCTGTGTATCTGACCTTGGACAAATTGCTGATTCTCTCCATACTCTATCTTAAATCATGAGTAAAAAGGGCATAATGCTAGTGTAAACCAGCCTAGAAGTGCCTTTGCATGCTGAAAGCATGCTAAAATGTCAGGTGAAAGGGCAATTACCTTATTAAGTTATAATATATAATATTACCTTATTAAGATCAAATTCAAATAAGGGATGTCATTGTGTAGACAACTACACAATTAACAAGGGACAAAAACTAATGACACATACCACTGGAAAAACGAGAATCATGCCATTTTAATGTTCAACAGTTTTCTCTAATCCTGATGACTCACATCATCTGAAACTTTAAGTCACATCCTTTTTATAACATCTGCCAACCACCTTTATTTGTCTCCTAATTTTATCGGCTGATTTCATAAGCAATTCTTGTTTTCATGTTCAAACACAGAAAAACTTACCCAGTGAAATGAAGTAGAGAAAATGTTAGGCTATGAGGGAAGAGAAAGGTCTCTAAGTCTACTTACCAGTATTAGGATGTTGTAGGGGAGACACTTCACAAATCCACGGGCGGGATCCGGTGGCTTGGCGGGCTAGATTGAGCTCATGAAGGCCTGCCCTAGTTGAATTTGGAAATTGTACCTGCTTATTGCCACAGCAGCATGGGATTCTGATAGCCTCTCAGGTTGAGAATCACAGCTGAAGTATAAATCTTAATTTTTCTTTGTCTACAGTAATACAAATGAAAGAATTGAATAAAATAAGTGATACTCAAATTTTAAGTCTAAAGTCATAACTTGTGCAGATCCTAGACAATTGATTGTAAAATGAATATTTTGTTCCCTCAGTTCCAGTGTGTCTGCACCAGTTGAGCAGGACTGTTCACCTACATCCAGTAATACAATTTATAGTAGTATCTGCTATCCCTTAAGGTGATTGTCACCCAGAGCTGGAAGAAAGAATAATGTGGTTTTCTTCCCATAGTAGGCAGTAGAAAGAAGAAAGGCAGGTGATTATCAGCCTCTAATAGAAAGTGGTAGGTTTGTCTACTGTGTTTTTACTTGTAAGGTGGCATGCTGGCCAGTAAGCCAACCAGTCTACCTCTGTAAACTATATATGTACCCACCCTCAGTAGAAAGGTTGTATAGAAATGCAGACATATTCTAATACTCTTATGCCTGTGTAAAAGTACTAATCAGTCTTTCGAGTAAGTCAGTTTGAGGATTACTTTAAAATATTTGTAAATGCTAGGAAATGTGTCTGAGCAAAGTTATCGTGCCTTATGTATTAAAGAAGTACAATCCTACATGTTAGATTTGATTTAACTACATCTAAAATAAAGCATTTCTGTCTAGTTTCTTAAAGCATGACATTTTTGGCTAATCTCCTTTTGATCATGCTTCATTTTCAATAATACTTTGAAAATGCTGGGAAAAAAAGCTCCTTTTATTTGTATACTGTGCTTTTAAAACATCACCTAATCCATGAGACTTCATAAGCTTGGATTCAGAAAATCAATGGCAGGTATAAGGGAATGGAAAACAGGAAAATCCAATTTACATCCCTGGAGTGCGGTGTACTTATTTCCTATTTGGCCCTCCATTTGGAGAATCTGCCACTTGTGAATTTCGTGTCCTTTCCCTCAGCATACCCATTTTTTTTCTTCACATCATAAAAACATAACTGACTCTACCTATAGGTAAGCTTTCAAAATCTTTCCTACAAATGAAGTGGAAGTTCTTTTCAGTGTACACTAATTTATCTTAAAAGCTTAGAGAGCACATTATTCATGTCTTCTGTCATGCTGTTTGGACGGCATACCTTAGGGGAGACTGTAAAAAAAGGGCAAACACCCAAAACTGTTGGTGTGTTCTATAATTAGCTTTTATCAAGCCAGTAACTAGAGTGTACTTCTGAAACTCTATAACAAGAGTCACAGACTATCCCCTTAGACTTTTCGGTCTCTCTTGCCACCCAGACCAACTGAATTTAATTATAAATGGTCACTTATACCTAAAACCATACCACATTCAGATTGCTTCCAGTCTCAAGAGACCAATCGCTTAGGCTCAGATTGGTTGGTAACCAAGATTTTATACCAAAAACATCTCCAGCCAACCATGTAATAAATCTCAAGGTTTATTAACTAGGAAAAAAGAAATGAGATATTTACAGGTTAAAGAAAGCAAACAAATACATACCGATGAGTTACTCTGTAAATCCAAAGAGTGACAGAGTTGTAGAGATCTGTCAATGCAAAATGTCTTTCAGGGTGGACCTAGGAGGCAGCCCCTAGGAATCTTTGGCTTCACTTCAGAATCTCTGACCCTTCAGAGTTTGAACAGCTAAAAAGTTAGAAAAATTTCCTGTGGGTTTGTTTCCTTCCTTCAGCTTCCAAGCCCACAGGATGGGTACCTAGCATTTCTCAGCTGCGATAAGACCATTATCCAATTTGGGATGTAAGCGACTAGTCGACTAGTAGCCAAGCAAATGCTTATTGAATAGTTGAGTAGTGACTCAGCTAGTCACTTCTCCCCCCCTTGCTGCCTCTATCAGAGAGAGGCAGTAAGGGAGGAGCAGAAGCTGGTGCTGGGGGAAACTTACAGGGCTCTTACACATTTCAAAAGCAGAAGCGCCACAGGGAGCACGGGGTGAAGAGGGACACAAGCAGTCCCTGCTCGCCCCGTGCTCTCTGTGGTGCCCCCCCCCTTGTTGCATCTATGAGAGGCAGCAAGTGGGGTTCAGGAGTAGGTGCTGGGGGGGAGTTGACTTAAAACCCGATTTCCCCCAGCATCGTCTCCGGGTGCCGCGTGCTCCCCCCTCCCCAACTGCCTCTATCAGAGGCAGTGGAGTGGGGGATAGTGGATGCTACTGTGAAGCAGCACCTGTCCGCAAGGTCCCAGCAGGGGGATGGGCTATTGCTGCCAAGCAATCCCTGTTCACTGCCAGCCTTGGCTGCCGTGAACAGAGGCTTGTGCCAGAGCAGTCTGTGTTCGTGGCAGCCAGGGCTGAACGCCACAAACAGAGGCTACTCCGGCACCAGCCCCTGTTTGCAGCAGACAGGGCTGTCTGCAAACAGGGGCTACTGGACTCAGCGTGAGCCGGGATCAAGCATTCCCAGCTCACGCTGATCGCTGTGCTTCTGCCCAGTGGCTCTTACTACATTTAAAATGCAGAGCTGCAGTGTGGGTTGCTCCGGAGCTGGCACGAGCCAGGACTGTTCAGTCCCGGCTTGAGTCGGCTCCTGGTGCTACCCCCGCTGCAGCTCTTCAGAGCGGTGCTTAGTTGATACAATTAGTTGATACAAGTTGACAAACTGTATCAACTATATGATTAGCCAGATAATCGCATTTTAACATCCTTATAACCAGTCCTTTCTTTTGCGCTAATCCTTAACGTCCCATGTGATTTTGATAGTCTTCTGGATGAGTTGGAGTGACAGGGAGCAATGATTCCTGGGCCTGAGTTCATAAGTCCAGAGCAAACATTTTCACAGTTACCAAGTAAAACTTACATATTTTCTTACAGCATAAAATACAGACATAGAAGTGGGATTAACACATGCAGCAGTTTACAAACATGAGTCTGAACACTAAGTACGTTCTTATAAGACTAATGCCTGCTTTGAGCAAAACTAATATACAGGTGTCCTGTGGGTTTCCAGCTATGAGGTTGTCTGTACTTCTCTAGGTCCTGCAACCTGAGTAAGAGCTGGCATCTGGCCTGCTAGCATACAATATTCTCTCTATTTCATTACATCCCAAAACTGCTTTCTTTCTCCAATAAAAAGAACTACATGGCTGTGCCCCCTGCTCGCTCCGCTCACCAACCCCCCACCCACCGTTGGCTGCCAGGCAACCAACTAAGGGTTTCTACCTAGAAACATTTATTCATGTGCTTGACTTTGGAACACTTACACATGTGTTCAAGCATTGGAGTATCTTGTCAAGTGTTTCAGTGGTTTCATCATCACTCAAAATTTTAAAATCAAGTTTGGGTGGTATCGCTATGTTGTAATTCAAACAGGAATTTAATTCAGGGAAATCCTATAGTCTGTATTATGCAGGAGATCACACTAGATTTTCATGTTGGTTTCTTCTGTCTTTATAAACACTGAATCTAGTAGTATAATCTATTGATATAACTGTGCTAATGACCTATCTCGGTACGGCAACTTATGTGAATATAGTGAAGCAAAAACATAAGTGTTTGCAGGCACAGAGCCAAAAATTAGACTGTCATGCCATAAAGAGTGAGGAAAGGAGTGGGATACAGTAACCAATATTACTTATGTGAAAGACCATGTGTATTGTTTTATGATAACCAAGATCCTATTCTTTTTTTTTTTTTCGTTTTTAAATGGACAAACACAGAAGTGAGTATCATCTGAAGAATGTCATTCCCTTTTGGCATTCTCGTCATCCTCTCTTTCAAGTTTCAACATCCTAAGCAGATTAGTTTCTCTGTAGGCAGTAATGGCAGGCCAGTGTTTGTATTAGCTCTGAAAACAGCAACTAAAGAGGATCTGACAGCTCTGCCTATGCTGGCATTGAGCCATAGCATAAGATAGTGCCAGGTCCCACACCTAATGCTTCTGCTGAAGCCTGCACCTGTGCTGGTGTTGATACTGATTGATTTCCTGTATTGTTGGAGTGCTCCAGGATTCTGTCTTGAAAAAGCATTGCCATTTATCCTAAACCTTGAAATCAACAAGACTGCATAAGTGTTTGTGCAGGCCTTTGTGTATTCACAGTAAAATCAGACAGTTCCTACAGGTCGACAATAATTTCTAAAAGGAATGCCAATGAACAGGTGTTTGTGTAAGTGTATTGAATTATATTCAGTATAGATGTTGATTGGACTATAATATAGACATATGCGTGCACACACACAAAATATAGCCTTATTGATACTAATGTATTTAGCAGAGAAAGAAGACAATGGGGAGAGTGACATAGGTTTTATTTGGCATAAGTTTGGAATGTTTTTATTATTCACAAATATCAGAGTCACAAGAGAATGCTGTGAGTGATTCTGAGCAAATACGGTTATAATCTTCATACCACACCATGCCATCATGAATTATGTGCATGATGCTTCTTTTTCAGAAAGGGTGTTATGTTATTTACTAAAAGTGTATGCTACTGAGAGTTACTAAAATACATTTAGTACTGATTTTATATACCTTCACTTGCAAAATGTCTTTGTATCGCAAATTTAACCATACAAGATTTGGAAGCAGAGGAAAATTGTAACAAACCTTTCATAACCACCTACAATAACTTTTTACGATAAGGTAGTGACTTTAAAGAAGCTAGTTCATCATCTACAAAGGCTATAAACAAAGGTATATCATTGCAAAGAGTGAAATCATTCCATTCTAATTATATTTTCATAGCATTGATGGATCGTCAAACCTCTTATTGGCTCTTTTTGTGAGGAAATTCAACATTTTGGAAGAAAAGGGAGAGGAAGTATTGTGACAAGTTGTTTTGGGACAACATCATGATATTGGCACCTGTATTTTGATGATTGTGCACATGCTTATATAGGGGGTAGGAAGAAAGGGCACAATCAGATGATCGAGGTAATGGTCAGCACTGGCTAGTTTCATAGCAACACTGTTTTAGCCTGCTTTCATTGTGGTTACAATGTTAAATGCTTGTTTAATGATGTATGCCATCTTAAAATTAATCAGAGAAAGCAACTTTAAATTAATGCAAAACTATTTGCATGCTAGCAGCAAAAGTAATATCTTTTACTATTTGGTTGCATTGCATTGCACAGCTTATAGACAAGTGTGAAAGGGGACATAGTTTGAATAATGGAATATCACACTGCTTCCCTGTGGTTGCTCATGGAGGGGCGATCTAGTTTGATAATTCCTTACATGTTATTTGAAAATCCTACCCCTTAATTTTTTAGACGTATTTAAGGGATTGTGGCTCTTATGCAGCCCTGTAGGCAGCAGCAAAACAGAACTACCCACAGAAATAGTAGAATTTGTTCAATTAATGGAAAATTATATGAATGCTGTTGGATGGTAATATTTTGTAATATATGTAATGTTTGGAGTGCATATGATGTTTGTACTTAGCTACAGCATTTATCTTTCCGCTGTTAGGTTACATTCAGTTGACTTGTTTTAATGTACAGTTGGCTCACATAAAATAGACTATTGCCCTGAGTTTTACACCTTTCTAGGTGGAACGAATAAAATGAGGTCCAATCAAAGAGCATCAGCTCCTCTTAGAGCATAGTTTTAGTGTTTGCAGTTCTTGCTAAATTCCCCCTGAGCCTTTTTAGAGACAGCAAGGCTCAGGTTTCTCCCCTAGGTAATGACCTTTTTGTAATTTAGCCTTTCCTGAGAATTTCCAAACATACTGCTTTTACTTAGCTGGATCCTTTTACTCCCCAGTAGAGTCAGACATTTATGTAAATGTCAGGTTCTCAATGCAGACTTTTGACCCAGGCCACTTTGTGTGTTTGGAGGTGGGGAGAATGGATTGCTAAGGATTGGCCCCATAACGTAAAAGAGAGAACTTTAATACTGGAAGGATTAAAGTAGGGGCTTAGAGAGGCTTTTTTAGGAGAGAGAAAAAATACAAAAAGGAAATTATTTTGCTAGTTATGATGACCTAAATATTCAAAAGTGACTATTGATTTTTGGCATGTCTGCTTTGGATGCCAAACTTTAGACAACTTGAAGGGGCCAGATGTTCAAAGGTGAGACACACAGAGCCAATTTTAGGTTAACACAGTAATCTTAATTCTGGCATTTACAAGTTTTGAGTGCTTCACTGTACAACATAAATTTGATTATATGTACTTTGATGTATGTATTTCGATATATAGTGTGCAATTTGTCTGCATGCTTACAGGATATTTTTACCAGGTTCTAATTCCTGCTAGCAGACTGCAGAATTGTTCATATTGTTTTTGTATTCCTTTTTTATCTTGCTTTATTCTGCTTTATCCTCATTTTGTAGATTTAGTGTGTAATAAAAATGCAATAATGTACATAGTTGCATGAGTTGCACACTGTTGGAAAAAATCATTTAAAATTATGGGCCATTGAGCAGCAAATGAATTAATAGCATATAGAGGTAATGCTTATAGTAAGGCTATGGACAGAATTCTACCGTAGCTCAGCAATGGAGTGTTTAGATGGAGAGGAGCAGTATTAGCCAAATCAAGTCTCCAGAAGTCATCATGCCATGCAGAACAGGGTGTCTCAGGAGGCTTGGTTAAAAACACAGCATACAATAGTTCTTATTGTTTCTCAAAAAATGAAAACCATGCACACTCTTTCTCCAAATCCAGTATTTGCTGTTGAATGCAGAGTGCATAAAGGTGTGCCTTGGGGCCTGGTCATGACCCTAAACCAACTAATTATGCCTCCTTGGGTCTAAGGATACATTAGTTAGGGTATCCTTCACAATGTTCAGGAGAGTGCTTTTTACATGAAGGTATGGGAGTAGGCACTTTGCATTTTTCCCCTTTCTGGCTTACTGAGCAACAAAAGGAAATTTACCCTTAGGGACTGTCTACACTGCAACTAAAAACCCATGTCTGACCTGGGCCAGTTGATTTGGGTTTGTGGGGCCATTTAATTGCAGTGCATACATTTTGGCTTAGGGTGGAACACTGCAATTAAACAATGTCAGCTGGCATAGGCCAGCCATGGATTTTTAACTGCAGCATAGGCAAACCTATATACATTCTGGAAGATGCAGATCTCCATTGATCTACTCCTGCTGTGAATTTTAATAGGGGTTGATGATGCTTGTGGATTTACTAGATCAGTCCAATTAGTATGCTGATTTGCAATAAGTTTATGGAGCATGGGGGAAATCCAGGAAAACTGAAAGAAAACTAAATTTTCTGCAAATATTTTAAAAGGATAATTATAGACCTGTCACCCTGATACTGATTGTGGGCAAGATGGTGAAGTCAAGATGAGACTTGGTTAATAAAGAATTAAAAGAGGTCTCTTCAATCTAGCAGAGAGGTACACTTTGAAACTCTCTAAACTGGAACTCTCTGGTCCTGGAACGTCCATGACAGGACCACGGGTCTTCCATGACAAGGGGCTGGCAGGGCAGTGGGCTGCAAGCATCGAACTGCCAGTGAGGCCAGGAGCCCAGCGTGAAGCTGCGGGGCTGCCGAGTGAGGCCAGAAGGTGGGTGCATGGCTGCAAGGCTGCCTGGAGGGGCCGGGAAGCCTAGGCAGGGTAGAGGAAACTGTCCAGCGACCAGGCCATGGCTGGGGGGAAGCAATGGCGGGGGGGAGGCAGAAATGACCTCTCCTGGTCTAACAAAAACCATCAGCAGGGACCAATCAGCTCCTGATGGTGCCAGACCAGGGCGGTCCTACCTGCATAACACAATCCAATGGTTGGAAGTTGAAGCTAGTCCAATTAAAACTGGAAATAAGGTGTATGTGTTATATTATGAGAGTGAACACCCACTGGAATAGCTTAACAAGGTTTCTGGTGGATTCTCCATCATCAGCAATATTTTAATTTTTTTTGTTCCTAAGAAAAAATGCTTTAGGAATGGTTTTAGAGAAGTTCTGTGGCCTATCCAGGAGATCAGGTTAGATTGTGACTATAGTCCCTCCTGGCTTTGGAATATCTGAATCTCTTGTTTCTAGTAAAGTGTATCTGTACTGCATAATGGTGTTATAGCTTTAATTTATTACAGTATTGTCTTGTCTCCATTACCTTGAATATTATCGGTCTCTACTTTTGTTGTTTTACATTACTAAATCTGTGTTGGTTCCATAATTCATATCAGCAATAGCAATACCATATATGTGGTCCAGATAATAATGAATCCAATTCCCTTTCCTCCATTATTTGTCCTAAGATTAAATTTCCTTTTAGCTGTAATATTCTTTGTTATAAAGATTTTTAGGAGTTTTTTTAAAGTTAGAACTTGACAGTTTACCACAGCCAAGCACAATATTTGCTTCCTTATGTCAGAATATTTGTTTCAACCAGGTGGAATCTTCAGACAAATTTATGATCAGTAGCTGTTGTTGCAAGGTGAACTGTGATGAGGATAGTATGCCGTCTGCTTGTGAAGAAGATGGGCCACAGAAAACCCCTCCTATCATATGGAAATCATTGGAACATAATTCTCTGCAATACAGTGAGTTTTGTATACCTCTTTCTCATTAGGAAAGAAAGTCATATTTATTTCATATACTCTTGTGGAACATGATATTAAACATTATTACAAAAATCCTGTTGTGAGTGAATGTTTGTAATCTTATTGCTGTCCAGATATTCTGAAGAAAAGATGTGTCTGGGATGAGGAGCTTTTTGTCTGCACAGAGAGATCATCTTGGGCGATCATATATAGTATTTATACTAATGTGTTTGAGATTAATTCTAGGACTGATGCTGCTTCTTCAAAGGATATCTCTTGTCAGTTTTTTATAAGAGAAAATGCTAAATTTTAACAGCACTGGCTCTGTCCATGTAATTTTATCTGCTTTATATTTTAGCCTTCCATTAATTGGATTGGAGAAAAGGTTATGGTGGCTTTAAAAAATCACAAACATTCCCTCCCCTTAGTCCCTGCATCTTTTAAAAACATAAAATAACAGCCTGCTGTGCCTCAGTTTTCAGTGTACCAGAAATCCCTTATGTACTTTCTCCTGTGCCTAGAATGCAAAAGTGATACTATTACAACTTTCTTTTCCATCAAACTACTTTCCGAAATTTATTTGCTGTCCACACAGCTTCCTGTGCTCAGAAGTCACTTCAGGACTGTTATATCTGGAGGCGATTGACTCAGATTTATGCATGGGTGAAGCCATACATGTAATTCTCATTATTATTATGGGAGTATAAACTACCCATGTGACTTCTTACTTGATGACATGTCCATGCCTTCTATCATTTGAACTGAAATGCTCTGAATCTTACTTATCTGAATTACAGCCTGTTCCTGCAAACAGTTACTTCTGCAAGGAGCTGCGTTCACTTGAATAAAAGCAGTGGTACTATACACAGAGTCCTGTGCATATACAGCATTTGTATCTACATCTGATGCGCCATCTGCCGGTATAGTCCATGGATATAGATATCCACAGAGCAGGGCTCTACCTATATATGCAGGAGATTGCAGATCCATACCCTTAGGCTAGAGTTCTGAGACAAGAGACTTCGGGTAAAATCCTAGCCCCATTATCACGAGTGGTGAAACTCCCATTAAATTCAATAGAGCCAGAATGTCACCCTTCATCTTCCTCTATGGTATAGAGCATCATGTACATTTTATAAATAAATAATAACTCTACCTTGCATTAATAAGAATATACAGCCAATGCAATACTACATGGGAGAATGTTGTATTCAAGTAAGATGCAGAAAAAATCGTCCCCCTGATTAATTCAAGAAATATTCTTAGTTTAAAAAGTTCAGAAGTCACATTTACAAATTGATAGTTTGACGAGTGAGTGCCTAGCAGCCTACATTTTCATAGATATTTGAGCATCAGATATTGTGGCTAGAGGCTTTATGGGAATTTGAAAAGGGCCCCGGCAAGTTAGGCATCTAACTCCCATTCGTTAGGCATTGTAGTTAATAAAATGGCAAGATATACAAATAATACTTCAGCTTCAACACTTTGTAAGAAATGTGTTCTGGAGAAAATCTGTGGGAGAAGATTTGCCAGGTCCTATTTGGTAGTGTTGATGATTTCAAATGTACTTTTGATACTTGTGTTATATTTTACTGTATAAAAATCATTTTTAAAATGATCTAATAATCTATAATTTTGCCCCCTGAACATAGACAATAGTTTAAAACATTTTTTTGATCAAACTTAAACTGATGTCTCTTGTCTTTGTAATCAGATCAATTTTCTTTCATTTGTTTAGGTAAGCCATTAGAAAATTCTGGAAAATCCCTAAGTGGTTACCAGTGGGTTTCAGGTATTGCTGCCCGCTTCCTTCAATTAGAAGAAAGAAGTATTCAAGAAGCAGCTCAGGAGGCCTTCTCTTCCCTCCAAGGTAGTTTATTAGTCCAAGCTGTTATTTATCATAAAAAAGGTTGTTGTTTTTTAAATATAGTGAAAAAGTAAGGAGCTGAAATATTTTTATATTTCAATAACTTTAAATTCTGTGATTGTAAATTTACCATTTGAGGCTTGCTTCGGGCTGGCATCATGCTGTGAAGACTGCTAACTTTAATATTTACTGTTGAAATATGCACAGAGTTTGAAGACTCTAAAAAGTAAAGATGGGGGATAAACTCAGCATATCAGAATTATTTCCAAAATATTCTTAACAGCTTTGTGGAAGACAACTCTATCGTTTTATATAATGGAATATATGTATTATATACATCTATCTCTTTTCAGATACGGTGTTTTCCATAGCCTATCTGTGCACATATGTTGTAGGAGATGCTGGCTGCGTGGTGAAGCTTTTGTTAACATAATAATTTTAAATTAAGTTTTCTAGAAAGCTGTTGCTCTTGTACATTTTGGCATCTAGGATTAGGTCAGGAGCAGTAAATCTCATTTATGTACTTAATGCAAAGGGAAAATTGCTGTCTTGGGAATCATGGAAGCCACATTCCTTGCTATCACACTCTTACAAGATATTGACATATAAAACAAAATGTTCCCATTTTGTTTATCAGGTTTTTTTGCATTTTAAACTTTAAATAAATAATGTTTATGCGGGCTTCTTTTTCATTCATAAAAATGAAATTCATTCTTAGTGACTGCTTGGGTAGGCTTGTATTCTTGTTCACGAATTCTTGTCATATATTAGCCCATAAAATCTTTACATTTGGCTTGTGCAGCTGAGTTCATGACTGAATACAGAATGATAAAGAAGCTTTAGCATTTTTAGAAAGCACAGAAGTCATGCTTTCTAGATGGGTTTTCAGCTAGTTTTTAACAGCCTGAAAATCAGCAAAGAGGGTGTAATCAAACTTGTAGTTAAAGGCGCTAGTGTTTCGTGTAAATCTTTTGGGTATAATCTGTAAATTGAAGCAAAGGGGCTTTATAACATTTTCTTTGGTTCTCATTTTATTTGTGTGGATATCTGCCAATCTAAACATTATATATTTTTGCCTTACCATCCATCAGAAGTTTTTTTAAAAACTCTACTTATTGTGTCATTGGCTAGTTGAGTAGCCTATTGCTTTCAGCATGTATTTACTGTATTAGCTGTATTGTTTTCCATTTCTGGCAAAATAGTAGTTTTTTGATTCTTGGTAGTAAATGTCAGTGCTCATGTTTCCTGTGGGGTTTTTGCCTTTTCGTGTGGAGGGTGGGGAAAGCTGAGTGAATTATGATCCTGTCAGCTGAAGAAACCACAATATGTTTCTTTGCCAAATTTTTCTGAGGGCTAAAGTGATCATCTGCAGGTATTGCATGAGCCTTTTCCTGAACCCTTACTAGCAATGTACTCAGGACTTCAGCCTGTTCTCTATCATGCTGGGAAAATGGAGCATACACAAGTCCTTTTAACTTATTCCTTGCAAGGTTAATTGATTTAATCACTTCTAAAGAAGATGAGTTTTGCCAGAAGGATTTAGAAATGGAAATTTACTACTGGACTTCATGAAACATATGATACCCTAGCCATAAAATCAAAAACAGAAGAGGGAATCTAGTGCTGTATTTTTTCCATTTATTTACTTTTCTAAGCTATATTTTTTATTCAGACTTTTCCTTCAGTAAAGTTTTTAGAAGGAGATAAAAATTACAGCACTAAATGCTCTCCATAGAGGGCCAGTTCATGAGCTATAATAAACTGGCATTTTTCCATAGACATCAGTGATCTGAACCGGAGTTGGATGTATTACAGTTACACAGCATCAGGGGGGCCCAGCTCCATACTCCTGGAAGCAGCAGGGCTTGAATCATAGAATAGGCTTGCGGGGCAGCCAGCCCTAAGCACCTCCTGGAGTGTACCTTGGCTCCCCCACTAGCCCTTAGTGCTGCCCTGAGTGTGCTGTGTGGTGCTCCCTCAGTGATTTTAAGTGCTTGGGAGCCCCAGGCCCTTTTGAATAGCTGGGATCCAGGGCAACTGCCTCCTTTGCCCCTTCCTTCCACCATCCTCCCCTCCCCCCACTTGTGGGCCTGCACAGAACGGAAAATACTGATGTTATTCTCTTGTTCATTTTCACAATAAGCACCCTACTGTGGTCGTATGTCTACACTTGCTCCCTAGTTCGAATGTAGCCAACCGAAATTGCCAGTGAAGTGGGGATTTAAATATCCCACGCTTCATTAGCATAATCTCACCCGCGCATTATTCTGCTCAACAGCTGATTCGAACCAGGAAGTGCGCTCCGGGATGTGTTAGTTCAAATCAAACCCCTTGGTTCGAACTAACGTTACTCCTCATTTTTTTATTCAAACTAACACGTCCCGGAGTGCACTTCCTGGTTCGAATCAGCTGTTGAGCGGAATAATGCACGGGTGAGATTATGCTAATGAATATTTAAATCCCCGCTTCATTAGCAGTTTTGGTCCACTACATATGCATCCCTAGCTCGAACTAGGGAGCAAGTGTAGACGTACCTGTCATCCATTAATAAATAAGTGTAAGCAGTGTAGTTGTAGGTGTGTTGGCCTCAGGACATTAGAGAGACAAGATAAATGAGGATGTGTCTTTTGTTGGCCTAACTTCAGTTGGTGAGAGTTCTTCTTCACAAGTTCAAAAGCTTATCTCTCTCACCAAGAGAAGTTGGTCCAATAAAAGATATTGTTACCCACATTGTGTGTCAGAAGTAAATAGCATGCTGGCCAATAGTACTTTCACTTCAAAAGCAGTGTCTAGACTACAGGGTTTTGTCGACAAAAGTGGACTTTTGTCGACAAAACTATACCTGCGTCTACACTGCTGCTGAGTTCTGTTGACATAACATCGACAGAACTCATCAGTTTCTACGAGGAATAACACCTTTTGTCAACAGAGTTCTGTCGACAGAAGGCGTTATTGCATCTACACTGTCCTTTGCGTCTACACTGTCATGTCGACAAAGCGGCTTGCTTTGTTGACAGAACTGGATGTAGTCCAGATGTTCTTTGTCGACAGAAGCTTTGTCAACAGTATCTGTCAACAAAACTACTGTCGACAAAAGCCTATAGTCTAGACATACCCAAAGAGACTAAGTCATACCTGATCAAATCCCACAGACTTCTAGATGGCAGCAAAAGGCCCAAACCTAAGTAAAAATAACATGTACTACTTTTGTGAATCATGGACATACACACTCAGGAGGATAGCTCTATGAGTGAATGAATGGAGGGTTTGTAGGTTGGTTAAGAAAATGGTGTGTAGATGCATAGCTGGAATGTGGTTGACTTCTAAGTAGGT
This sequence comes from Apalone spinifera, assembly GCA_030068395.1. Classification (NCBI taxonomy): domain Eukaryota; kingdom Metazoa; phylum Chordata; order Testudines; family Trionychidae; genus Apalone; species Apalone spinifera. The sequence goes on along the minus strand of CM057848.1, from coordinate 51,011,406 downwards.
GCATAGGTGGAAAAGAGCTTCACCAATTGTGCCTTTCTATTGGACATAGTCCTTTAAGGGGCCAGCAGTGTCCTGCCTCCACGTTGGGAGAAAGATTCCATCTCCCCATGCGTCCCAGCGTGCATACATTGTTCTTGTTGCAGGGCAGAGTAGTATTCCACCTTTAAAATCTTTTTTAAGTGAATCTTTTTTGTAACAAAGTTGAAAATTATCAACATTCAGAAATAAATTTCCTTTCCTTTCAACTTCGTTAAATACAGTTATACATCAACCAAATTAGTTTTTCAGTTTAGCCTAGTATTTCCTTCCAAAAAATATGTTTCAGATCGCACATATTAAACTGTAACTTGAGGAGAAAAAAATAATGCTTCGCTAAAATGTTCCACTGTCTGGAGGTTTGAAGAGTGCACTTATTTACTAGCTGACTGAAGAAGAATTCTGCGTAAGCTCAAATTCTTGTTTTTGAATATATTTAAAAGAATTGAGATTTTATTTGAAAACTATTTGCTTTCACTTTAGCTTCACTCAGCAGATTATCTTCATGTTCTCATCCTGCTTGCTAATTAGAAGGAAAATATATATGTCCAATCTATGACTTTAAAGGGCAATATAGCTAAAACTATCATGAAGGGAGGCTTATGTAGCAGTTAACTCATTTCACATGGGACCCTATTACTGTATATGTTCTACATTCTTTCATACTTTTCAGAGAAATATTTATACTTAATTTGGCTTCTGTAGCTCATGAAACTTGAATGCAGAATATGAGGACCACATAGTAAATGTCCCACAAATTTTAATAAGGCACTCAGAATGGACATGTGTGTTCTAAATTATATCTTCTTAACTCCCTTAACTTTATTCTTCTTCTATACAATCAGCTCTGGTTGAGTCCATTTTCTTACCTGCACCCCTTTATCCTCAACCCATTTACCAATTTTCTGTCACCAAATATGTGTTTTCTTTCTTTACCCCTCTGCATATCATCCCCAGCTCCTTCAGTCTCTCCATCCATTTATACCCCTTTACTTGTATTGAAAATTCCATTGCCTGATCTCCACAAAGTGCTTGGTAAATTGGTAGGAATTATGGTATATTCTATTATACATTAGTTCTGTTTTTGCACAGTGGAATGTAGACTGCTGTATATATGTATTTTTTAGGACACAATGTATTATCATAAGGCAAGTGTAAGTTCAGGTTTGAACTTTCAGTTACGTTTTATCTTCATATTATCAGATTAAATTAATAAAAAAGCACTTACTAAAAATAAGGCTATGTCATCAAAGATTATTGTAAGGGGGAAAGTAATGTATAACTAAAGCATTCAGTCATGTTAACTAAGTGTATTATCTTTTCTTTTTTGTACAAACAGAAGATGTCCCTGGTATCTTTCTATGTGTATTTAAAATGTCTTAACTTTAACAGCTATGTTATTTTTTTCTGGCAGCTAATATGAATACAAAGGGATTGGAATTGAAAGATATTATTTTGGTCCATCTGTATATGAAGAACATGAAAGATTTTGCTGTTATAAATTCAGCTTATATGACAATATTTGATTTATGTCCACCAGCAAGGTAGGATCAGACTATTGCTATAGTATATTTATGATACACTATTATATACTGTATTACTACTGCTATATTTATGAAGCTTTTGTACTTTTTGTGTCTTACATATTCAGAAGTAGTGTTTTGTTCACCTTTTTCTAGGAAGCATGCTGGTTTTGATCTTTTTTTTTTTAAATTTCCTTCATGGAACAGTTGCTAATAGTATAGCATAAGCATATATACTGCTTAATTAAAAGCATGTGTGTGGTAAGGAGATGGTGTCAATGTTCTGAGTACTGTGAGCCTAACTACTTTTTTTGGCAGAGACCAAGCATATCCCTTTCAGTATATGTATAGTGTCTGTCAGACTAGACCTCCACACTTGCTGCCAAACCCAGTTCTATGGGAATGAGCCAGTCAGTCTAGGCCTGCAAGTTTATCCACAGTTCCAATTTTGTACTGCTCTTGACTTCTAGTTTAGGTAGTAGTTTTCTGTTGGAAACTGGACCAGTATAGTAAATGCTTAAGTTACTGAAAACCTTACTCCAGTTTTTTGAAAGTTGTTTCAAATCTAGCACATTCCATTCCAAAGAACTGTCTTTTTGTTTTGAATTGTGTTTTTGTTAGAAGAGTACATGATGGGGGGAAGCAGTGGATGTGATATAGCTCAGCTTTAGCAAGGCTTCTGATACTCTCACATGACCTTATAAACAAACTAGGGAAATGCAGCCTAGATTAACCTACTATTAAGGTAGGTGCACAACTGTTTGAGAATCATACTCAATTAATTATCAATGGTAAACAATCAAGCTGGAAGGGTGTATTGAGTGTTGTGCTTCAGGCCTCTGTCCTGGGTCTGATTCTAGTCTATCTCATCAATGATTTTGATAATGGCATAGAGAATATACTTATAACATTTACAGATCATTCTGGATTTGCAAGAGCTTTGGAGGACCAGATTTGAAATCAAAATTATCTTGACAAGGTGGATAAATGATCTAAAATAAACAGGATAAAATTCAATAAGGACAAATGAGAAGTACTCCACTTAGGAAGAAATAATAAATTGCACAGACAAAAACTAGGAAATGACTACCTAAGAAGGAGCACAGCAGAAGGATCTGTGGGTTATGGTGAAGCACAATCTAAATATGAATCCACAATGTAATACTGCTGCAAAAAAAAGCAGCAAATATCATTCTGGATTATATTAGTAGGAGGGTTGTAAGGCATATTCAAGAAGTATTTTTTTCCACTTTACTCAGCAGTAATAAGCCATCAAGTAGATTTTGAATTCAGGATACCACACTTCAGGAAAGATGGGGACAGATTAAAGAAAGTCCAGAGGAGAGTTTCCAAAATGATTAAACGTCTAGGAATCATGACCCACAGGAAAAAATGAAAAATTTTGGTTTGAGTCTGAAGAAAAGAGAGGACCTAACCATAGTCTTTGAGTACCTAAAAGGTTGTTATGAAGAGGATGGTGATGTCTAGTTATGCTTCACCACCTAGGACAGAACAAGGAGTAATGGACTTAAATTGCAGCAAGGGAGATTTAAGTTAGACTCTAGGAAAAAGTTCCTAACATACAAGAATAGTTAGCACTGAAACAAATTACCTAGTGAGGTTGTGGAATCTCTTGTCATTGGAGGTTTTAAAGAACTATTTAGATGAACACTTGTCTGAGATGGTCGGTAATACTGAGTCCTGCCTCAATGCAGAGGACTGGAGTAGATGACCTATTGAGGTCTCTTCCAGGTCCACATTTCTATGTTTCTGTGACTTCCAGAGTGAGAACTGGAAAGAATCTACAGGCCTTCACAACTAAAATATTGCTAGGTTGCCTGACAGCTTTCCCTTTAATTAATTAATCCTATCAACAGTTTGTGTGATCTCCTTATAATTGAAAACTTTAACTTCAGGTCAATTAAAGTAAAGTTTAGTTTTTGTTCATATTTATAAAAAAAGGTAAAACATCTGTATAAATGGAGCAAGATTTGAGATTATAATAATTCAGTTAGTGAAAATGTCATCCATAATTACAGATTTTTTGTTATTCATAGAGAAGGTAGATGCATGACAGTAAATTGTTATAACAGATGTGATATGGAGAAGTAATACCTTTTTTACTCAAAATAGTCTTTGCATCAAAAATACTCTAGTCCATATTCCAGGTTTGAGTGAATAAAACAATGAAAGATCTGTGTAATAATATTCCCTACAGTACACTTTCCTTTAATTCAGCGTTAAATGGGTCTGGTGATGGGGATACCATCACTTCATTTAGGAAACTATTAATATACCTAAAAGCTCTGGTTGACAAGTAGGTTTTTCTAATATTCAGCCTAAATTATCATTTTTTTAAAAAAATTACATTCCATTTCTCCTAATTTTGCCCACCTGGACAGCTATAAACATGTCCACTTGTTCATTAGCTTTTACACTTTTCTGGACCCTCTCCATCCAGATTGTCAATATCTTTTGGAATTAACTTTCTAGAAATTAAAGCAGTAATCCAGGTTCAGTAATGCCATGGGTGTAGGGAGAGGAACTGTATCCTCAGTGTTCTGTTGTGTAATTCCTGTGTGTATGATGTCCCATATTGTATTGATCTTTTTATTGGCTGCCACATTTCATTGCTAACTCTTGTCTACTGTTCTGGCCATTGTCACCACTACATCTTTTGCATCATTGTTGCTTTCCAAATTTTTTCCTCCTATTAAACATCTGCATTTGGGTTTATAATTTCCCACAACAAGCATACTTGAGTTTTCATCATTCCTAATTTGCTATTCTCTGTGAATTTATTGTCATAATGCATACATTCTCTTCCAGGTCATTAATGGAAATATACATATGTAAAGTTAAAGGCCTCGACGACTGACAAACTGTTTTTTTGGTATTTTTAGTGCTGAATAAAATCTTTTATAGGAAGCAAGTTCTTTGCTTTTTCCCATTGTGCGACAGTGAGGGCTTTATTACTTATTCAAGTTCATAAGATATATTTTCCACTGCTTAGTAATAGCTCTACTAGTAATTGGATCCGTGGTGGACTCATTGCTTTGAAGGCTTCCCTAAGATAAATATCCATGGATCCTTATTAATGTCATGCCCCATAATTTACAAATCTTCCTGTATTTTATCCCAATATACAGTCAGTGGATAAGAGGTCCAAAAATAATGGAATTAAGTTGCAAGCTTGCATTTGCTACAGAGTGAATAAGATTTATACAATAGATAGTAGGAATTATGCAACATAACAGCACTATAGTAAAGATAAAATATAATCTTCTATTTAAGCATCATTGCTTTACTATCAGTCTGAATACTATTGAGTTTGCATTAATCATAACTATTTGATTTGATTTTTTTTTGTGCACTCTTTTATTCTTTGTCTATTCCTGGTATATTTCAAGCAACCATTGAGTGGATACTGTTAGAAAAATTGAAAATAATATAATCATAGATGTATGAATGTAAGTGCAAGGAGGTAGGAAGGATGGAAAAGGATAAAAAGTTATAGCCCTATAGAGAAGGATTGTTTTATGTGAAACATATTACCATTTAAAGCAAAAATGCTCAATGTTTTCCTTTTTAAAACTGCTTGCCAGTTTTAGTGAAATTTTATAAACGAACTAATGGAAAATGCAAATACATAGGAGATAATGTCAGGGTTGGGACATTGGCCTGTGACAAACATCAGTGCAAATATTGTGTCAAAATAAGTGTTATAGACAACATTGCTGTGACAAAATGCTGTTCCACTGGCACGGTTTACATTGCATCGAATGAAAATAAAGTTAATCCCTTTCAAATGTCATTATTAGTATTTTCACTGTAACCAAAGGATGGAGATATGCCAGAATTTTTCACTTGACCTTTATTTAAAAAAATGTATTTTCCGCCTTAGCCATAATAACTGAAAGAGTATATTATTTGAAAAAAGGCTTTCCATATATTTATTGTATTGAATTTCTAAATGATTGGCTACTAATATTGCTAATTATATTTAATGTTCTGGTAACCTTCTGGTAACCTTTAATGATTGGTCATTAGTGGTTTTATCTGATTGATGAGAGACACTTGTAGAGTTATCCCAATAAAGATATGTGTTTGCAGTATACTCCAATTTCAAAAGCAGTCGGGAACTAAAAAGCTTGGAAATAAAGGTTTTCTATCTACTCATCCTTTGTTGTCCTGTGTCTGGTGTTATATATCATTATTTTTTCCTCTGGAGACATGGAGGCATCAAAGGGGATTCATTTTACAATCTTTAGGACAGAGGTTTCAAATTCATGGCTGGCCGGCCATCTGTGGCCCAAGCAGTTCCACAATCTGGCCTGTACACAGCTGTTGGCATGTGAGTTCTTGCAGCCTGGAAGAGGAGGGGGTCTATAGCCTTCCCCCAAGTCCAGACCCTGCTTTGCTCCTTCCCTGCCTCTTTCCACCCCTTCTCTGCCTTCCCCACCTTTAAGCCTCCTCCCCCAAGGGCACAGATTCAGGGATTACCAGGAGGCCTGGTGTGGGGTTGCAGCAGGGGTCAGGCCCCCCACACTCACCATGATGGCAGCAGCTGTGGGGAAGCAGAGCGATGCAGTAGTCGGTGACCAGTCCAGCTCAGTCGCTCTACTTTACCACCATGGAAAATGGAGCTCCCCAGCCCTAGCCCAGGCTGGCCTGGGACATGGCAGTGGAGTTAATCAGAAAGCAGAAAGAGAAAACTCTGTTTTCCTGGGGCTCCCATCACAATGGTGAGTACTGAAGGGGTTAACTCCTGCTGTCAGCCCCAGCCCTCCCAGGGCCCCATGGTCTCACCTGAGTATGAAGGACCATTCTGTCCACAGAATGATTCAGGTGGCTGCATGGGGCCAAGGGAGGCCATTCTGAACCATCCTATGGATAGAGTGGCTCTGCACATACCTCCTCTCTCAGGGCCTCCCAGGGAGGAGAAAGAGGGTCCTTAAATTGCCATGGGAGGCAGACAGGCTGGGAGGTGTGTGATGGCGGATGCACAGAGACACGCACCCTCCCCGCAGAGCCTTGTCAGAGAGGGGTGCCCACTGGGAGGATTTGAGGACTGTCATTGGCCCTATTGTAAATTGAGTTTGAGACCCCTGCTTTAGGAGAATATACAATAGTATAGCTTGTTTTTTTATGCACCTCTGTCTTTGCTGACCTATGTGGAATCAGATTCATCAAAGACTTTCTCTCAATTTATAAAAAAAAATATTTATCGTCCTACTCAAACAATACTGATCTGAGCCAGCACAATGTGGAAATATAAATCTATGGATAGCGAACTATGCATGATGTGACAATTTAGACTTATATTGCATATCAAGGTCCCAACTCAGGTAGCAGAAGAGCACTGAGATCTCTGATAAGCTCAGAATAACCCAGCCATGTAAATTGATTATTAAATAATTTAATTACTTATTGTGGTTCATAAAATAAGATAGGAATGGGCAGTGCCAGAAGAGGCTAACACACTTCCTTAAAGGGAGTGGGGAGAGGCTTCTAAGAGATTCTGCAGCCATCCAGAGTTACTAATCCACACAGACATGGCGTTTTCTTTCTGCATGGACTAAGAGGAGAATGCGGCAGATTCTATTCCCTACTGTCAGCTCATAAAGCTGCACAAGAGCAGATCACCACTTCAGTATATTTTAAGTATAGTACCTCCTCCTACTTCATCCTCATCTGCAGCTCATGCTACTGTATGTCTTTTACTCCCTCTTTTGAAGAATAGCTAGCCATATAATCCCCCATCCTTTCATACAAAGCTTATAAAGGAACAGGAAAAAAGTTATGAGCTAGGAGGATGCAGAAAAATCACTTTCTGAGATTATTTATGTAGCACAAGCAGACTTGTGCTGCATTTTGGTCAAAAGAAAAATTATGCACACATTTGCATGGCTGCATAATTGCATTATGCACAGTGACCTGGCTACGTAACATGCTAGAAGCACAGACCCAAGGGTATACAGCTATAATAAATTTGCAAAATTGTCTTGAAAATTTAGCAGCCCAAGCAGAAAATCTACTTACCCATCCTTATGATGATGATAATGGTGGGGTGGTAGGCAGAAAGAGGAAATATTTTACTTGCCTGCGTTGAAAAAAAGTCACTTCTCCAGAATAGAATTTTACAAAACTGTATTTTAAGATACTTCCTGAGAATAAGCATTTACAACTCATTTTCTCTTGGAATTTATGCTGAGAGTTATATGTAACCTCTTTATGTGTGGGCTTCCAACTTAATTGTTTTTCAGTAAATATAGGCTTTGAGATACTGGTCTCTTATTTCTTTTTAATGGTTTAATTATATATACATACAAACAAACACACACCCTCTCTTATATGTTATCTAATTGAAATGAAAATATAGTAAATATGATATTATACACTATATCCGTTGATATAAAAAATTAAAAAGCAGAGGAAAACACTAACATATTAGTTTACAAACTTGTTATTAAAAAATAAAATACAGAATTTACTGTTACTAGTGGTAAATGTTTCAATTATTTTATAGCTGTTTTTTATTTGTAATGTGATTTTTGCATTGGCTAGTGCATGTTTCCCCATGTATTATTAAGTAATACATATTGCCATAAAAATAGGTGAGAAAAAAAGTAACCTAAAAATTTCACTATTAAAATTTTGAAGACTGTACTCATAGGTCAGGAAACTGGATGTGGTTTTCCATTAGAATTTATCCGTTTTCTAATTAATTGGCTGAGCAGCAGTAATGGGTAAGCAAAAGGCATTATGATGAAATTGTTGAAGATGAATATGCTGCTACTCTCTTGGCTCTTGACTGGAGGGTGGTTGACCAGCCATGGTAGTTACAAGTATGGTTGGAGACTTGAAGGGGCAGTGATTTCATTATTTTGCAATAATGGCGAGCTGGAGGACTTTTTACTCAACTCCTGTAACCCTCATTTCATGAGGAGTAAGGGAAGTTGAAGAAATAGTGTTCTTCCTTAGACTTCCTGCTGTGTAGACTGCGCCAAAAGCTATTTCAACTTCAACTACACAATTGATGTAGCTCAATTTGTGTAGCTTAATTCAGCTTTTGCCTTGCCGTGTAAACACACCCTTAGATACGGAGAACAGGTCTCATGTACATAGTGTTAATAAGGACACATGTATAAAGTAATTGAACGAGTAACACCAGCCTTCATTCGGTGACATCTGTTTCTCTTCATCAATAAAAACTGACTCACTGCAAGACCTGAAATTGACCACCATCTCACTGAGATGTCAGCAGAATATCAATGATACTGGAGCTTTTTCATACATTTCCAACCAAAGTCTTTAACATAGTAACCACAGAAAAGTGGTAACAGTGTTTTGGTAAGGGTGGGGTAAATAACATCAGTAGTTCACTGTCAGATTGGGAAGGTGCCTCTCAAGGGGCTCTGGAGGAGAAAGGCCGTGGGTCTAGGTGTTAGCGTTTTCTTCAATAAGTTGGGTAATGGAGTGGAGTTGGCTAATCTCATATTTATAAGATTTGCAAATGACACTAAGCTAAGTGGCATTGCAAGCACATTAGAAGACAGGATTAGAGCTCAAAGTGGGCTGACAAATTGAAAAATAAAATTCACAACTGGAAGGAAAAATCAAATTCACAACTGCTAAATGGAGAACAACTGGCTAAGTGATAGAACTGTTCAAAAGGATCTGGGGGTTATAGTGGATCAAAATTGAATATGAGTCAACAATGTGATGCAGTTGTAAAAAAAAAAAAGGCTAATACCATTCTAGTGTGTATTCATAGGGGTGTGATATGTCAGATAAGGGAAGTAATGGTCTACTTTTATTTGGTACTCTGGCAGTCTCAACTGCAGTACTGTGTCCAGTTCCAGGTGCTACTCGTTAGGAAGGATATAGATAATTTGGAAAGAGTCCAGAGAAGAGAAAAAAATAAATAAATAATAATAAAAGGTTTAGAAAATTTGACCTTGTAGGACAGATTTTAAAAAATCTAGGTATTTTTAGTCTTGAGAAAAGAAGACTAAGAGGGGATCTGATAACAGTCTTCGAATATGTTAAGGCCTCTTATGTAGTGGAAGGACAAGAAGTAATGAGCTTATTCTACAGTAAGGGAGATTTAGGTTAGATATTAAGGGAGGGGGAAGCTTTCTAAGAGTAACTGATTTCAGGAATAGGATTCAAAGGGGGTTTGTGCATCCCCTGTCATTGTCCAAGGAGAACAATTTTCTCCTTATAACACCCTTTTAGATACTTGAAAACCGCTATCATGTCCCCTCTCAGTCTTCTCTTTTCTAAACTAAACAAGCCCAGTTCTTTCAGTCTTCCTTCATAGGTAATGTTTTCTAGACCTTTAAGCATTTTTGTTGCTCTTCTCTGAACCTTCTCCAATTTCTCCACATTTTTCTTGAAATGTGGTGCCCAGAACTAGACACAATACTCCAGTTGAGGCCTAAACAGCGCAAAGTAGAGTAGAAGAATGACTTCTCGTGTCTTGCTCACAACACTCCTGTTAATGCATCCCAAAATTATGTTTGCTTTTTTTGCAATAGTGTCACACTGTTGACTTATATTTAGGTTGTCATCTACTATGAGCCCTAAATCCCTTTCAGCAGTACTACTTCCTAGACAATCACTTCCCATTTTGTATGTGTGAAACTGATCCTTCTTAAGTGGAGTACTTTGCATTTCTCCTTATTAAACTTCATCCTGTTTACCTCAGCCCATTTTTCTAGTTTGTCAAGATCATTTTGAATTTTGATGGTATCCTCCAAAACACTTGCAACCCCTCCCAGCATGGTATCATCTGCAGACTATATTGAACAGAACCGGCTCCAAAACGGACCCCTGCGGAACCCCACTTATGTCCTTCCAGCATGATTGTGAACCATTAATAACTACTCTCTGAGAATGGTTATCCAGCAAGTTATGCACCCACCTCATAGTAACCCCTCTAGGTTATATTTCCCTAGTTTATTGATAAGAAGGTCATGCAAGACGGTGTCAAATGCCTTACTAAAGTTTAAGTATACCACATCCACCACTTCTCCCTTATTCACAAGACTTGTTATCCTATCAAAGAAAGCTGTCAGATTGGTTTGACATAATTTGTTCTTTACAAATCCATGATGGCTGTTACCTATCACCTTATTCAGGATGTTTGCAGATGAACTCCTTATTACTTGTTCCATTATCTTCCCTGGTACAGAAGTTAAACTGACTGGTCTGTAGTTTCCTGGGTTGTTCTTATTTCCCTTTTCATAGATGGGCACTATATTTGCCCTTTTCCAGTTTTCTGGAATCTCCTGTCTTCCATGACTTTTCAAAGATGATAACTAAAGGCTGAGATACCTCCTCTATCAGTTCCTTGAGTATTATAGGATGCATTTCATTAGGCACTGGTGACTTACAGACGTCTAACTTTTCTAAGTAATTTAAAAATTGTTCTTTTATTTTAACTTCTAAACCTACCCCGTGTCCACTAGCAGTCACTATGTTAGGCATTCCTTCATCATCAAGACTTCTTGGTGAAGACCGAAACAAAGAGGTCATTAAGCGCCTCTGCCATTTCCAAGTTTCCTCTTATTGTTTCTTCTTCCTTGCTGAGCGATGGGCCTACCCTGTCCTTGGTCTTCCTCTTGCTCCTAATATACATGTAGAACATCTTCTTGTTACTCTTTATGCCTCTAGCTAGATTTAGCTTGTTTTGCACCTTTGCCTTTCTAATCTTGCCCCTGCATACCTGTGATGTTTGCTTATATTCATCCTTTGCAATTTGACGTAGTTTCCTCTTTTTATACAACTCCATTTTGATTTTTAGATCATATAAGATCTCCCAGTTGCTCCAAGGTGGTCTCTTGCCATACTTTTTATTTTTCCTACGTAGTGGAATAGTTTGCTTTTGGGCCCTTAATAATGTCCCGTTAAAAAGCTGCCAACTCTCTTCAGTTGTTTTTCCTCCTACTCTTGCTTCCCATGGGACCTTACCTACCAGCTCTCTGAGTTTACTAAAATCTGCTTTCCTGAAATCCATTGTCTCTATTTTACTGTTCTCCCTTCTACCATTCCTTAGAATCATGAAATCTATGATTTCATGATCCCTTTCTCCCAACCTGCCTCCCAAGCTCCCAAGGTTCCTTCCAGCCTTGTATTTCTATTATTCAAAAGATACTCTCATAATCTTTCATGATTTGTGTTTTCAGAGTGTGTGTGGAAGCCCCACTTGTTGATGGAGTACTGTTTTCGATGGATTGCCTTGCACATAAGTGTGACGTTACAGTTGGTGATGTACGCAGTTATCAAAAACAGATCATGCATGTGCAGAGCATTTCTCACTGGGCACCTGCTAACATAGGACCTTATAGTCAGTCCATCAAGGTAAGCAATCCTTGTTACTATTTATGAATTTTTTACCAGTTAAGAAATGTATCTGTTCTTTTCTTTGATTTTAATCTGTACAGAATGGGAAAAAAACAAAACAAAACAAAACATAGGCATTTTTGTAATACAGGTTGGACCTCTGTGGTCTGGCACCCTCAGGACCCGACTGGTCCAGGATGAGGCAGTTTGTAGGATAAGGGGAAGTAATATCTGGCACCCCTCTAATGGCTCCCCAAGCCCTGGACTGGCCGCTGGTCTCCTGGCAGGCTCCCCCTGCTTCTCCCCGCTCCTCCCTGTCGCTAGCTCCACTTCCCTGCCAGTCCCTCCCCCTTCCCTGCTAAGCTGGGTAGCCCAGCTCCCTGGTCACTGGTCTCCTGGATGTGTTGGGCAGCCCCGTTCTGGAGCACTGAGCCCTGTTCTGGAGCATTGCAGCTGCATTGCAACATGCTGGTCTCCTGGCCCCACCCACTGCAGTGCGCCAGGCTCCTGGCCCCACCGGGCAGCCCTTCTGGTTTGTATCTAGTAGCCCAGATGCGTCACACTGGGCATCCCAGCTGTGGGGAGCCCAGCTCCTAGCCTTCCATTGGGACTCTCTGGTCCTGGAACATCCATGGTCCTGCTGGACCACAGATGTTGCCAAACCAACGTTAACAGAGGGTCAACCTGTATGTTTTAAAAAATACTACAAAAATGAAAAATATGAGTATATAAATTTAAAGTTTTAAAATGTTTGCAAATGACCACTGTCAGGCAGTGCTAAGAACAATTTATATTATAGTGCCCGTCTGCGCAAAAACAGTATTTTGAGGTTATGCACTATAATTATAAAAGTAAATAATTATAGTGCATATATATTTCCATATGTGTTCTGAAATTTAACAAATAAGTGAAAACATTTCAGGATATTTTAAATTTCTTTATGTTCAAAGACAGAAAAAAGTTCACATTTTTTCATAGGAAATCAACACTTACATATGTTTAAGTGAATTTCCTTACAAAGCTCTAGATATTAGTATTGCACTACAAAAAAGCAAATCAAGACTGATGAAATACTCAGTATTTCTAAAACTTACATTTAATATAAAGTGAATGGGACATGGTATGTTACTTAACAAATATGAAAGAGCAGCCCAGGCATCCTCCTCCCAAACTGCTAGTGCCTTCCTGAGTATGAGGGAAAGGATTTATCTTTCACCTTGCAAAAGAGATTTGTATGCATTCTCTACTCCACTGCCTGTACAACAGAAATAAGATCTGGCCCAAACGATGTTGTTACATGTAGGGGACTCTATCATTTACATAATATTTTATTTAATATTTGATAGTAATTCTTCTGAATTGCACATAAGCCTATTATTATACTGCTGCAACAATGTTTTGTTTTATTTGATGCTAGTTGCATTCAGTATGTAGAGTGATGATTTAGTGATAAGATAGCAGGTGGACTCACCTGGAAAGACACAGAGGATGGTTATTACGTGTAACATGTTTACCTACTTACTGAAGATTCGTTTGTGAAGAACAAAAAGTTGATTTGGTAGACATTTTCTTAATTCTGTTTTAAATTCTGTGGACCATGCCTTCGCTGGCCCTGCCTGGTTTATTCAAAGGTGAAAATGCAAAGAACTGTACATTCATTTTGCACTCGTGCTTGGGTAATCATATTCTAACTGTAGTGCACAGTCAGAGTGAATATTCTAGACCTGGCACAATTTGGACTTGTGTGCTCTCTTACTTTTATGAATGGGCATTCATTTTCATCCTCAACAATCTCTGCAGCATCTGATGGCAAACCATAGAATACTGTTCCTTTAAAAAAAAAAAAAAAAAAAAAAAAAAAAGAGGAGCAAAGTACAAAGCAATATGTTAAAATTATTCAAGTTCTTCCTGGAGAGCTGCACTCAAAGAGTAGAGATAGGAAACTGCACCTCATTGAATAGATCCCTCACTTGTGGAGTCCCAGAACTTTTCTCTGGTCCTTTTCAAATTCGACATGAGACTACTAGCTGAAATGATAACATGACATGGACTCGGTGCCAGCTGCATGCAAATGCTATGCTTATCTTTTATTTCATGTAACCATACCACTACCACTGAGTAAGATCAGTGCAGGGATGAAGAATAGCTGGTTGGAGCAAACTGCAAGCAAAACAGAGGTGATGCTGGTTTGCAGAGACTAGCACTTTGCAAAATGTGCAGTCATGAGCAATCTCCTTTGGCTGATGGTACAGCACCGTAGTTGGGCAGTTCAATCTGTAGCTTAGATCTATCCGTACTGCTAAGCTCTCACTTAGCAGCATTCACTAGTAATGTTTTCTGCCATTTTTTGGTTGGGTAGCAGACCCCACCCAACTCATCCTAGCATAGGTTATATTATGTCTTTATCACCTCCCATCTGAACAGTAGTGCAGTATAAAGGGGACAGAAATACATCGGCCTTTAGGAAGCACCAACTAGTATAGAATACTCCTTAGCAATACTGACTACCATTTTATAAGTATAGTAACAGGGATGGCCTTGGAAAGATAAAAATCCTTTGTGCATTATCCTAGAATGTTGATATTTTGATCAATCTTGCATGTTTGAAGAACAGAAATGTATGGATCTTTTAATAGTAAAGGACTAATGCCTTCTATGTTTTGAGACTTTCTTGGTTCTAATTTGATTTTAACAAGTACAAATAAGTAGGTAATCTTAATGGTTGCTGGTGAACTTTTGTTTACATTACAAAACCACCACACATTTTTGCATAAAATTGTCATGCTTCTCTGAGTAGACCCAACACTGTAATAGCAAGGATATGGCAGTCAAGATTGATGTGCATTGACATAAATACTGTACTGGCAACTGAAAAGTGGAGGTAGTCCATGCAAATTACAGGTATTCACACTCCAGGCTCAACAAATCACTCAGAAGAGCATCAGTTTAATTCTGTAGAAACCTTCAGGATCCTGCCAACTGAAGCATGAGAAAAAAAATTGTAGAAATTAGAAATATACATGAGAGTGTCCTTCTGACCTCAGGCTGCCAGAAGGAAAACAACACTTGCAGAATGTAGTTAGGCTCTGAATTCCATTCAAAATATTTATAGCAAAATCAGAAGTAATTCTCTCGCTTGAAATTACATGCTTTACAATCGACTCCAAAGCTTCTGCTCATACTATGTTGGTAGGATATAAAGTAGCTGATACACCCATTTACAAGAACAAAATTGTTTGTGATAACTTAACATGTTTTTCTTGGCTCATATCTTTTATTGGTACAGAAGCCTCTCTCCATATGAGTGTTCATCTATCAGTAACTTCAGTATAACATCATATATCTATGCAAGGGGTGGGCAATAATTTTTTGATGGGGGAGGGGAGCACACCAAGATTTTGGAAAGTGTTGGAGGGCTGCACTCTTCCATTATATTAATGGAGGCGATGCAGGGTCTGGGCTGGAGGTTGGGTGTAGAAAGAAGCTTGGGGTAAGGGATTGGGGTGCAGGAGGGAGAATGGAGTCTGGAAGGGATTTTGGGTGAAGGTGGCAGTTGTGACCTAACAAAGGGGACTGGGGTGCAGGGGTTTGAGATGTGATCTAGGGTAGGAGGCGATTGTGATCTGGAGCAGGAGATTGGGGTGCCAGAGCTGGGAGGAGGTATGGGTACAAAAGAGGGACAGAGGGTTTGAGTATGTTGATTGGAGGGGCCGACGGTTGGGGAAGGGAGGGACTGGAGTGCCAAAGGCAGGCTCTGGCTGGGAGTCTTATCAGCCAGGAGCCAAACCAGCCTGTCTGCCTGCAGAGCTAAGACTTGCAGAGCTTAAAATGTTTCTCAGCCAGCCTTTCTGCCAACCCTGCGCCTGCACAGGCTGCAGAGCCATGTGCTTGTGTGAATAACTGAGCCAAGGAGAGGTGTCATGGTTCTCCTTGGCTGCCTGTTATTGGCCAGTTTCTGGCAAGAAACAAGCCAATGGGATTGTGCTGGGGGTGGGGGGCAGCTCCTGAAGCTTTCCTCCCCACCCCTCCAGTTTTGAAACAGAAAAAGGGCCCAACAGTCACGTTTCTGAGTGACATGCAGGGCTGCGGGGCAAGCAGAGGAGCCTGCCTGGGGCTCCTTGCTACTTCCATGGGCTGGAACTGGTGGCTTGGCAGGCCAGATGTGGCCCACAGGCCATATTTTGCCCAGGCCTGACTTATGCTGTAGTAATGACTATGCTTCTGGTGTTAGTAAATATGATGCAAATGTATTTAAATCCAGAATAATGTGAGATTACAAGATCTGCCTTACTTCTTATAGGCAATAAACCAATTATTAGGTAGTATTTAGCTCTGTGTTACATCTATGAAGAAAAAAACGTTGTATATTGCACTCAGTAGCAATGGATTGTGGCTACCGTTTAAAGGAGGGCTAAAAGGGGGCTTATTTCACCCTAACTGAAGGAGAGGGGCAAATTGCAGTATCCTCTTACAAATGGGACATTCATCTCTGGAGAAGAATAAACAACCCTAATAGCAATAGTAGGTTGTTATAATGTATGTAGACCAGCACGAGAGAGGAATGAGACACATTATTTGCAAGTGGGCTTAACATATCTTTATTATCAGAGGGAAATGTTAATATATTGGAAATGGCAACTAAACAGTATGAGCCCTGACTACTTTGACCACCTTTAGAGGCCTCTCTTCTCTCCTTTTCCTGTCATCTCTTGCATCCACCAATCTGATGCTAGGAGAAAGGGGAACTAAATTTAAAACATGATTATGAATTCAGATATATATGTATTATTTATTTGACTTTTCCCATGATGAATGACAGTTTTAGACAAAGAGTCAGATTCTTAGTTGGTATAAATTGATTTAGTTCCATTGACTTCAGCAGAACTTTGGCAAAAGTATACCAGCTAAGAATTTGGCCTAAATCTTAACAGAATGCATGTTTAAAAGAGGTTTGTGGTGCTTTATTGCTGTAGAGAAGTTATACTTAAATGTTGAACCAGTATTTTTTAAAATAACCTTTTAGCAATATTTACAGAATTAAAATTACTTATTTCACCTGACTAATTATTTTGTTATATATAAAATATTGGCGGCACATTTCTCTTTAGATAGAGAGTTTTATATTGCTGAATGCAATATGTGACTCCTATTAAATCCCTATCAACTAGCCTGGAAGTTGTACACAGTTGTATCTGTTATCTGAGAGGTACACAGAATTGTCTTCCACAGAATTTTTTCTTCAGTTAATGTTATATTAGTTATGTAACACAAAATTCTGTACTGTGCATCAGTATTGAGGCAAAAGACGTTTGTATAAAATTAGAGATCTCCTTGTAAAGTAAGGCATATGGGGAAAGCACGGCATCTATTGGAAGAATGGTAGAGGGCAAGCAACATCTGGTTGAGAAAATTGGCAACAAACATCAACCACAGTATTACCAAATCATTCAACTAACATCAGAATCCAAGTTAGCATATTAACATGCACCAAACAGATATCTGGACTAGATAACTAAGCTAAGTCATACCACCTACACCTACAGATTTGAATAAACAATACAAACATACAAATAATGCATTTTTAAGGAAAGAAAGAAGCTGAAAGTGAGTCATCATCGTCTCTGTATCTCCCTTTTAGTATTGCTCTTAGATTTGTGAAGATACAAATGAGAAAATTATGTAACTGGAAAAAATAAAGTAGGACTTGTTAAAAAGCATGAGTCATAGTGACACACTGAATATGTCTATACTGCAGTTAAAAACTCAAAGTTGGCCTGTACCACGTGACTCAGGCTAACTTTGTAATTTCCATGTAGGTGCTAGAGTTTGGGCTATTACCTTGGTCTAGGACTCAGAGCCAGGATGTCTGAGCCTGAGCCTGAATATCTACTCATTAAAAAGAACCTTAGCACAAGCCCTCTGATCCCAAGTGAGGTGGCATGGACAAGCTGAAGGTTTTTAATTGCAATGAAGACATTCACTCAGGAACCCAGTGAAAGATGGTTAGTGCTGGCAACTGTTGAACAGAATAATGGGATCAGAAATTTTGGGTGAAATTTGTCATTCCATTGTAAAAATGACAAAAAATGTGAATAAGCTTCAGGGGGTAGCTGGGTTAGTCTGTACAGGATAAACTTAAAAAACAACAAATGATCTGGTAGCATTTTATAGACTAACAAAACATGTAGCTGGTATCATGAGCTTTCGTGGGCACAGCCCACTTATTCAGATGACCGGAGTCTAAAGAAGTGGGCTGTTCCCACAAAAGCTTATGATACCATCTACATGTTTTGTTAGTCTATAAAGCGTTACCAGACCATTTGTTGTTTTTAAAAAAAAGTCAATGTGTGCCTTATTTTTTTTCTTTTTGAAATTCCTTTAAAAGCAATATGTGTGATATTTAGTCC
Organism: Apalone spinifera; assembly: GCA_030068395.1. Lineage (NCBI taxonomy): Eukaryota > Metazoa > Chordata > Testudines > Trionychidae > Apalone > Apalone spinifera. Next base: position 50,993,090 of record CM057848.1, on the reverse strand, counting down.
TTACAACTATATGGGATTGCTGTCTGTCAGAGGGTTTTATACTTCTGCCTACTTTTATTCCACATCCTCCACCCTTATCATCTGATGACAATCCCAGAGTTTCTAAAAGCTTTGGCCATTACCTGGAAGCGGTTCCTAGATGTAAGGCAGTGTCTTAGGAGGCAGGTTGCTGGAGATGGGCAAGGCTGGGTTTGTTAATGTGTTGTAGTTTTATAAGAACATAAGAACATAAGAATGGCCGTACCGGGTCAGACCAAAGGTC
>CM057848.1:50991142-50992728 GCA_030068395.1 Apalone spinifera | reverse complement strand
CTATGTTTTTTAATTTGGAGAATACATTTAAGTTGGGCCTCTATTATGGTGTCTATTATGTTATTGCTACTTGCATTTGGAGAGTATGTGTGCTCATGCAGTGGAATTCCAATCCTAGTTTGTAGAGTAGACATAGCCTTTGAGTGTAGCATCCAGAACTGGACAGAGTACTCCAGCTGAGGCTTCAATAGTGTCAACTAAAGCAGGACAGTTACTTTAGTTGCCATGCCATGTCTTGCATATGGCACTTTTTAATTTACCTCAAAACAATATCAAACTTTTTTGCAACTAAATCACATTGGTGACATGTTCAATTTGTCATCCACATCACATTGCTGACATATTCAATTTGTCATCCACTTTAACCCCCATATTCTTTTTAACAGTACTATGACCTACCAGTTATTCCCCACTGTGTATTCATATATTTTATTTTTCCTTCCTCATTGTAGTAAATTGCACATGTTTTTATTCAATTCAAATTGTTGATTTTAGACTAAATCTCTAGTTTGTTATTATCATTTTGGATTCTAATCCTCTCCTCCAAAGTGACTACAATCCTTCCCAACCTGCCTGCAAATTTTATAAGCATGATCTCCACTCCATTATTTAAGTTATTAAATGAAAATATTGATCTGTATCACGCCTGGGACACATCCCTGCCAGATCACACTTGATACTATGCCAGTTGTGCACCACTTGAGAGACCACATTTTCCTACTTTGCCTATTAGAATGTCATGTGGGACTGTTAGTAGGGACCGTTCAAGGAAGAATGGCCAATTAACACATCTGCAGTCATAAGCTACAACTACACTTCCTACAACATGAGTTATTATATCAATCATCTTCCTAAAATCAACATATATCATGTTTTTAGGGGAGATTTTGTCAGTCCTGTCAGTAATTGCAGTTTTGATCATCTTGCTTATTGGAAGTAGCTATAGGGCCTTTGTTAGGAGCAAGCCAGATGTGTGGTGGTTGAGTGACCATGAGAAGTGAGTATGACCCTCTCGCCATCTTTTTAGGCATGTTTTTAAAGCTGCTGAAGCATGCAGCTTTTTAAAACAAGAAGGCTGGCTATATTTGATATATTAGAGAGAGCTGTGCAACTAACAGCTTGAAATAATTTGCTTAGCTTTTTATTTTATTGGACATGTTATTAATGTTATTTAACAGTTACTAGCATAGAAAGGATAAACAGGTCTCAGTGAGCTGGGTCTGATTTTTGAACATCTTTGGAGATCCCCAGGGATTGGCTGATGATTGGGTATCTGAACCATGTTGTTTGCCACTTGAGACCACTTGAAACCTTTAGATTCTGAAAGGTAATCGCTAACGGTTCTGAGATGGCTTCAGCTAGTTCCTCAAGTACTCTAGGATGGACATCATGAGGTCCTGCTTATTTTAATACATGTAACTTAATGAAATACTCTTTAACATGTTATTTCTCTATATTGGCTTGTGTTCTTTCCCCATTGTTGTTAATATTAATTTTGTTTAGTATTTGATCACCAATAACCTTTTTATGAAAACTAAAGTAAAATGAGAATTAAACACATCTAGTTTCTTAATAGCATCCCTTTC
>CM057848.1:50973642-50986142 GCA_030068395.1 Apalone spinifera | reverse complement strand
ACTAATGCTTTTCTGCAACATGTGAAACACATTGTGCTTTTGGAGGTGCCATCTTGCACACAGGAAAAAAAAAAGCTGATGTCCCGATAATGAAAGGGAAAGGTGTCCAGGAGAGCTGGCAGTATTTTAAAGAAGCCTTACTAAAGGCACAGGAAGACACCATCCCAATGCGTAGTAAGAAAAGCAAATATGGCAGGCGACCAGATTGGCTTACCAGGGAAATCCTTGGTGATCTTAAACACAAAAAGGAAGCTTACAAGAAATGGAAACTTGGACAGATGACGAGGGAGGAGTATAAATATATTGCTCGAGAATGCAGGGGACTTACCAGGAAGGCGAAAGCGCAATTGGAATGCTAGCAAGGGATGTCAAGGGGAACTAGAAAGGTTTCTACAGGCATGTTAGCAATAAGAGGGTGATCAGAGTGGATGTGAGGCCCATACTGGATGAGGGAGGTAACCTAGTGACAGATGATGTGGAAAAAGCTGAAGTACTTAATGCTTTCTTTGCCTCTATCTCTTGTCTTCATAGACAAGGTCAGCTCCCAGACTACTGCACTAGGCAACACCATATAGGAAGGAGGTGGGCAGTCCTTGGTGGGTAAAGAACAAGTTAGGAACTATTTAGAAAAGCTAGAAATACACAGATCCATGGGTCCAGATTTAATGCATCCAAGGGTGCTGAGGGAGTTGGCAAATGTTATTGCAGAGCCTTTGGCCACTATCTTTGAAAACTTGTGGAGATTGGGAGGGATCCCGGATGATTGGAAAAAGGCAAATGTAGTGTCCATCTTTAAAAAAGGTAAGAAGGACAATCCAGGGAACTACTGACCAGTCAGCCATACTTCAGTCCACGGAAAAATCATGGAGGGGATCCTCAAGGTATCCATTTTGAAGCACTTGGAAGAGGGGAAAGTGATCAGGAATAGTCAACATGGATTCACCAAGGGCAAGTCATGCCTGACCAATCTGATTAGCTTCTATGATGAGGTAACTGGCTCTGTGGATATGGGAAAGTCAGTGGATGTGATATACCTTGACTTTAGAAAAGCTTTTGATATGGTCTCCCACAAAATTCTTGCCAGCAAGTTAAGGAAGTATGGATTGGATAAATGGACTGTAAGATGGATAGAAAGCTGGCTAGACTGTTGGGCCCAACGGGTAGTGATTAACAGCTCAATGTCAGGTTGGTGGTTGGTTTCTAGCGGAGTGCCCCAAGGATCGATTTTAGGGCCAGTTTTGTTCAACATCTTTATTAATGACCTGGATGAGGGGATAGATTGCACCCTCAGCAAGTTTGTGGATGACGCTAAGCTAGGGGGAGAGCTAGATAACGCTGGAGTGCAGGGATAGGGTCCAGAGTGACCTAGACAGATTAGAGGATTGGGCCAAAAGAAATCTGATGAGGTTCAACAAAGACAAGTGTAGAGTCCTGCACTTGGGATGGAAGAATCCCAAGCATTGTTACAGGCAGTTCTGCAGAAAAGTACCTGGGGATTACAGTGGATGAGAAGCTGGATATGAGTCAACAGTGTGCTCTTGTAGCCAAGAAGACTAATGGCATATTAGGAGGAGCATTAGGAGGAGCATTACCAGCAGATCTAGAGAAGTGATTATTCCCCTTTATTCAGCTCTGATGAAGCCACATCTGGAGTATTGTGTCCAGTTCTGGGCCCCCCACTATAGAAAGGATGTGGATGCGTTGGAGAGGATCCAGCACAGGGCAACCAATAGGGGGATTAGGGGGCTGGAGCACATAACCTATGAGGAGAGTCTGAGGGATTTGGATTTTAGTCTGCAGAAGGGAAGAGTGAGGGGGGATTTGAGAGCAGCCTTCAACTTCCTGAAGGGAGGTTCCAAAGATGGAGAAAGGCTGTTCTCAGTAGTGGCAGATGGCAGAACAAGGAGCAATGGGCTCAAGTTACAGTGAGGGGAGGTCTAGATTGGATATTAGGAAAAACTATTTCACTAGGAGGGTGGTGAAGTACTAGAATGGGTTACCTAGGGAGTTGGTGGAATCTCCAGCACTAAAGGTTTTTAAGTCTCGGCTTCACAAAGCCCTGGCTGGGTTGATTTAGCTGGGATTGGTCCTGTTTTGGGGGGGGAGCTGGACTTGATGACCTCCTGAAATCTCTTCCAGCTCTATGATAACTTGTGGTCAAAATCCAAAGTATTGTTTCCAAATATTAGGGTTGTCTTGACCATATTTTGTGTTGGATAGTTAGGTATTGTCTTATTGAATTCCACATTCTATTCCAGTTGGTTAGGATGTTCATTTTCTCTCCCAGTTGTTTGGTAATAGTAGTATGAGCTGCTAAGCAGCTGCTGCATTTCATTGCAGAAGTAGCTGCGTATCAGTGGTGGATGAAATTTCCTATATATAATTTTCTTTCTACTTGTAAAGCACTTTGAGATCCTTAGGGAGTAAAAATACTATATATATATATATAAGGTGATTTACTGGTAGTAGCCTGAGGATTCATTTTATTTTCTAATTATTATTTATATTTGTGTAGCTGTAATTCTTAGCTTTTTAGCACTAGTGAGAAAGGGAATTTATTACTGATACTCTATAACATTTATTTTCTTTCTTGCATTTTCAGTGCCGTTTTTCTTACTCATTATAACAAATTATATAAAATGTGTGTGCTCAGACAAATATGCCTGCTTCCTTGCAACCTAATTGTTCTTTCCCTCAGTCTGATCCTTATATAATTACAATACTTTGTGTGTGACAACGTAACAGTTATCATTCGAATGTATTGTGATTTTCCAGAAAGTGGCATATGAACCAAATGAGGAACATGAAGGAAAGAAACTTTGTTTTGTGTGAGTGATGAATATAGTTGCAGTTTAAGTATACATCTTCATTATGAAATATTGCAAATGCTAACTTTTTTATATTACAGTTTTATTTGTGTTCATTTCTTTAGTTTGCTTGCAAAATGTCCCTATTTATTATTAAAACTAACTCATTTTTTGTGAAAAGATATATGATAATTACACAGAAACATGCCTCTTCTAGAGCACCTCATTCTGAAGTTAGATTTCTGAGTTTAGAATGTTAGATCTTTGTGATGTGGAGTATTTTTTACTAATTGTACATGCCATTTATATATCCAGCGATCTTTGATCCTTATGTTTATTGTGATGATTATTGCCATACCCACATAGCAAGATATTATTAAAACATGAGCTAATAAATGAAGAACTCTGTTTAATTGAGCTTGTGTAAAGGCAGGAAACATTTTATAAATAAGCATTTCCAAAAGGGAATAATAATTTTAAAGCAAATGTTACAATGAAAGTAAAACAAGTATGATAGATTGTAGATACCAGGCAGCACCACAGGAACATTGTATATATCAGAGAGAGTGCAATACTTATGAAAACATCCTTTAAACACACATTGTCCTTACATCTTTTCTTTCTCAAGTAGCGTTTTCATGGGCTTCTTGTCTTGGTAAAATATTGTGATATGAAGCACATATTTCAAATGTTTTTGTTAAGAACCCTACAAGACCCCACTCTTTACTCAGACTTTGGAGGAAGGAGATTTGTGATAATAGCTGACACCTGTTGGGAAGAACGTTGTTGTTTGGACTTGACATTTTTATGGTTAGACAATCTCTGGCTTGGGGTGAGAAGTGGCTATTCAGTTTGCTTCTGTTAGTTTTAATTTTTGCTGAAGATAGATGCACTTGCCCTTTGTGTGTATTATACATCAACATAATTCTTGAATACAGTTGAACTATTTAAAAGCAGTGCTAGCCCTAATTTCCCATATATTCCCTACTGGAAATTCAGGATTCCTTTCACAGTGTAATACCATACTCTGGACATATAATTGTGGTATGTTGTTATAGATTTTTTTTAAGTTTTAAATGTTTATTATCCTGAGACACAGAAATCATGACTACTGCTAACAATGTTAGATGAAAGAAGTACATTGGATACTCCCTGCACTTCTGCCGTTAAACTCCAGGGATGAAATCTTGTCCCTGTTGAAGTCAATGGGAGTTTTACCATTTCACTTGAATGGGATCAGGATTTCACAGAACAGATGAGGAAGTGCTGGGGAAAGAGGAGAAGAAAGAAATGTAAAAATGGCAAAGGTTAGGATTAGATGAAATAATATGGCAAAGGAACAAACAGGCAGTAAAGAGTACAAATATGCCAGAGTGGGAGGGGAAAATGTTAAATGCTTTGGGGAAAGGGAGAAGATTATCATAGGTGGAGTGAGGAAAATATTTGCAAAGAAGGGAGAGGGAAGGTAAATAATATGAAAATAAGAGGGGTGTGTCTGTCGGGGGGGAGTTAGAAAACAGCAGAGGTAAAGAAAGACAAGAAAAGAGAAAGGGGAAATTCATCTCACCATAGACGACTGCTTCTGTCAGTCACAGATGACTGTTGCTTCTAGAAAGGTCAGTTCAGGCATCACCAAGTGACAGAAGTCATAGGGAATACCACATCATCTGAAGTAAGGTAAATAAAAGGATAATAAGGCTCAAACCCAATTTTTTGTCATTGGTAGGCTTCTGTCTACTTTGATTTATGAATGTACCCTGGAATTGTGTGGGAAGGTCCGGTGAATATGCTTGTTCATTTTTCTGTTATCTCCTATTGTCTAAGATTCTTCTACCCATACATGCCTTACAGTATATTTTTCAAGTGACTAGAACATTTGAAAAGCTAGAAAGAAATTCATAAGAAAGACTACCCCCAAGAAGAACTGTCTAGACACTGGGTAATACTGAAATCTTCTTGAAGGCCTTAACGCACTTGAGAACCATGCTTTACTGTAGCCAGGTTACATGTTTTATAAGGAAAACATATGTAACATCAAAATAAAGCTACAGTCATTCTGTTGTGTTTTTCTGAAGATATACCCTATAACTTCTTTAAAATATTAGCCATCAAGTATAGCTCTTGTTTAAGATTTTGCTGTCCTATATGAATATTTGTTCATTCTTTGTTCCTCTAATTGAGAGTTAAAAATTTCTGATCTGCAGCTTTTTCATAAGCAGTTAGTGCTCAGTTGTGATGACTGTAACAATAGGAAGGACAGCAGTGTCAAGTTATTTATAAACCTTCAGCATTTCATTTTCATGAAGGTTAAAGTTACCATACACTTTTGATCCTATAGACTAGGTTAATAACTCTCCTGCTATATCTCACCATCTTCCCAAGTAATTCACATTATAGACAATGTTTCCCTTAGACCAATTTGATTTGCTTTATTTGTTTGTTATGAACCATACAAGGGGATGCTGTGTTTTTAATTAATTTTCTTTTACTTCTGAAAAGCTGTTTTACTAGATCATTTCAGATTTTATTAATCAGTGGAAAGGGCATCACATAAAGAAAAGGAAAACAGCATGATAAACGTTGTGACCTTCTAGTGAAAAACAGTGCAGCATGCATAGAAGACGGCTGCATTAGATGGAGGAGGGGGAGAAGGAAGTGGATAATTATTTGTAGCAGTGCTTTTACTGTTGTTGGAATGAGACAGACTAACAGTGGCAGCAGTCATTTTGCTGAATCAAAGTCCATGTTAGTCGCATTATACACTGCCACAAAAGGTTGTTAAGGCTGGTATTAGCATGTACCACTGAGGACATTGGAAGGACTCGATCTGTCACACTAAATCGCCTTCTTGCCCTCAACCATTGAAGTCTCCAGCTCCTCTGACATGTTCTTTCATTAATGGCCTGGCCTTGACAACTGATCCTAATTGCCTCTGAACCACACTTCATGTATTATTGGTGTCTGCCTGCCCTGGTTCATGTCAACAAGCCGCAGCATGCACAGGGTGTGCCCGGTGCCTTTTGCTGAAATGATGCTCACATAGTCATTTACCTCTGAGGGTTTGGGTCTCACTGGGAATGCAGTACAAAGCTAAAGATCTTCCTGTCTCTTCTTAGTAATACTTTAATGTGGATCTGTGCTAGGTACTTATTAGGTGGGTATGAAGACCAAGTAAAGCATCAGATCAATCATGCAGGATTCCATTAAAGCATAGACTGGAAATGTTAAAGAAAAGTTGCCTATATTTTAGTTACTATGTAAGTGTTTATTCATTCTGAAAGGCTTGCTGAGCTAGAAAGACAGTATAGCTTGTACTTTTTTTTTTCATTTTAAAAAGCTATTCTCATTTGAAGTAATAGCCTAAGAGAAATAATATTTTTAATATTGATATAGTTCCTGTAGGTTGAAATTCTTTGATCATAAAAAAGTGGAAAAAAAATCTCTTTTAGTTGAGATAGAAATTAAAATAAAAACCATTCAAAATCTCAATAGTCTGTCGTTTAAAATTAAACAGCCTCATATCTTTACGGAATTTCCCAGAAACTGAATTGCTTTAAAAATTATAATTCTCATTGCATAATGGGCTAAATTTGTTTTCTTAGTTCTAAAATCTTTTTAACTGTATTCATTTGGGATACAATGGTGTTTTAATTTTAATTGGGATACAATTTAATATTTTAATTCAAAATTCTGTAATAAGCATTATTTGCTTGTAGTAAGCTTTTATTTTTAAATCCCCAAATAAAATGTCTTGCTGTCCAGGATATTTATTTTTTCTTAATAGTTTGGTTGTGATTTAAAATTTGCTTCAATCCTATGACTTTTTTATGACTACTGCAGTGTACAATAAGACTGTATTATTTCAATCTTTTCATCCTTTTTTATTTATTGAAGGCTTTTTTCTGGGAAGCATTTTAAGAATGTAAGTTTTACCAGTGATAATAAAAAATAAATCATAGAAGCTCTTTGGTGCTAGGTATCATTTAGCCTAATCTAGACAGTGACATTTGGGCCACTAACAGCATAATCATAGTTATTGCTACAAATTGCTCCATGTTTGAGTTTTAATGTTATAAGTAAATTATGCCACAGGATAAAATATGTTTCTTTGGGAATTAAACATGTTTATTTCAGCAATGTGAATATGGAATATCACGTATATAATAGGTTTGTTTCATGTAGTAATACTGCCACCTTCTGAATCAGTGAAGAATTGTCCAGAAAATTTACCTTTCTCTCCCCATACCTTACCTTTCCTTTTTTCCTGGGCACTTTTTCAGAATGTTTTTCAAATTGGCCATTTGCTTTGAAGCCAGCAAGCATACCTTCCTAAAGTAAAAAAGCACTTGATACTAAAAACAGCTGGAATCCTATTATCAACATGATTGCTTCAAAAGCCACTATGGGAGAAGGCTTAACTTCTTAGAGATGTTGCATTCCCAATGTGACAGTCTGACAGGCTAGGAGAAGTTAGCAAGAAGAGTCAATGTTCAACATTTGGTAAAAGTACATCTCTAAGAATACAATACCCTTTAACTTCAGGACCACAAAATTGTCCTTGTTGGTAATTTTCATGCACTGCCAAAAGACTTTGTAGATTGTAAGTTAATTCTGGTGCAGGAATCATATAGCAGAAAAGGTTGCTTGGTGGTTGTAGGGCAGAGGTGGCCACAGCTGGGATTAGGAAATGAAAGGGATTGCAAACATTCTTTCACCATCATTCAATCAGACAACGTGCCCTTCAGCAGAACAGCGAGCCCTCCTGATTCTCTCGAATTAGGAAGATTAGCATGAAGCGCATAATGCGGGATGATGGAATTTGTCATAATTTGCATTGTCCTGGAAAGATTCTGTTTGATAGAGCGATGCATCTCGGAGCATGTCATGTCCCACGGGCAGGTCATGGAGGAAGCTTGGCAGAAATAATTTTGCGATATGTGCATCAGTTGTAAATGCCTCATAACCAATTTGTCAAAAAAAAATGGAGGTCAGGAGAGTTGAAGGAGGTGGGCATTTACCCAAACAGAAGGAGAAGTTTAACACAGTGATGATAAATCAGAATTTGTATAATTTGGAGTAAGATATGATTGCATACAATTAATGTGTATTCTGACTAGATATTTGATAGGTTACTGGCATAATTTCTCTTTCTGTAATTTATAAGAAAGGTGAACTTCTTGCTAATTGTACATGATCATCACTGTAAAGTTTACTTATGAGAAGTCCTTATAGAAATTATCGGACACAAGAGCATCAGGAGGACTTTTCTGAGCAGTTACTTCTGACCTTGATAATGTTCCCAAACTGCAGATAGAAAAGGATAATCAGCATGTAGTTGACAAAACGGACATGACAGTGTTACTTATCTGCTGCGGCATTTCTGGAAATGGGCATGTAGAATTCAGACAGGCAAGGGGAACTCGCTTATTTACAGTAGCATAGCAAGAAGAAAAGGTCCAATGTCATGAATTGACCGGGGTTTATTTATGGACCACCTGACAACGATGCCACTATCTTTGATATTTAGAAATTTCTTCCACCAAAGAACATTATAACTAGTGCTCATAGGTTATGTTATTTATCATTTCAATATCTGATTCTACTTCAAGAAGACATTTTGTGATGTCTCCTTTATTTGTCTTTCTTTATTCATTTCAAACAAAAGATTAATGTTGGCGGTTCAGTAACGCTGATCTTTTGTGACAGTTGAGCATTTGTGAGTTGAGGGTCTAATAAGGAAATAAAATAAAAAAGGGGGAAATGAAAAGAAAATTGTCATTTGTAACACCAGTCTTACAATCCGTGGTATATAAATGTTTCTTCTTACCTAATGGTTGATAGTAAGACTTCTCTGCCGTTCAGAGGGTTATAATTGTAGAATTAGAATTTTGAAAACAGAATTACCTTAGGGTGCAGCTCAACATGAATAAATCTTTCAACACCCAGTATCAGGAAACATGATACATGTGAAACTAATAATAGTGTACAGTTATTACTAGATCAAGAGGAACTATGTAAAGAAAAAAGAAAAAAGCAGTATTATTTATAGGGTTCTATAGTCTAAAACTGGGTTTTAACAATGTTAGTTCAGTCATTCTAAATCATTTGTTGCTTCCAAATAGCCCTTTATATATGCTTTATGAGTTTTTAATCTCTCTCTTATCCATAGTTTAGAGCTCTAATTAAGTTTTCAGACAAACTGTGATGCTAGTCAGAGATAATAGCTGATGTATGATGTCAGTAAAAAAAATACTGTTTTTTTAAAAGGGAAATTTCCCATAAAAACACTCTCTTCAAGACCATGAAAAAAACTGTACTTTTCTTGAGTTACACCCCCCTATCTTTATGAACTAGTATTGCATGATGTACAGTGAACTAAGTATCACATTTTTCAGATGGCTAAGTGTATTTTTAGAAGCTATGCATACTAAATATATATTTCTAATTAAGTATCATATTTTTTCCCATTTTTGCATTCAAAATGTGGTGAATATTTTTCAGTGGGCCTATTTTGCAAACGTTGTGACAGACAAGCAACAGGTGTCTATGATTTGTATAATTTCTGTGATTGCAGGACTTCAGAAAATGTTACACCCTGACAACCATTTACATTTCATTATTCATCCATGTTGTACTCTGAGAATTTTGAGAACTAATAATAGTAAATTGATAAGCAAGAAGTTAGCAGGTAGTCTTCAAATGAACATCAAGAATCACTGTATAGCAGAAATAATTTCCTGCCTAATAGAATCAAAGGCCCAGGAGACAAGTAGTTGGAGATAAAGCAAGCAGATTGTCTAAAAGTTTGCATAGCTTACCTAATGACATAACAATGTTCTATTGTTTAGCTTCTCCACTCACCGTGAATATTAAATGAAGTCTGTTTGAAGCTATGGAGAGGTTCTGTTTGGATATAGGAAAAGTGAGTGGTGCAACTTCCTACACAGTCGTCTTAGTCTGCAGCCACTTATGTGAATATATCCATCCACTTCTTTCTCTTTTTTAAATGGTGTGTGTATACATTGAGCTCAGAAGAAACTGTGATGAGATCCCATTGTGGAAGTTAATAGAATCAGTCTTTTCTTGTATAATGTCTCCTTTAGGCCTCATCTTCAGCTGTTTTGGAAAAAGTATGATAAACACTATCAGATGTTCTGTGTCACTGGGATCTTAAATGGAGGCTTTCTAAAAACGACTATATTCTATAAGAGTAGAAGATGGATATTGATGGAAAGCATATTTTATAGCTCATCAGTTACTTACTAAATATTCACGAACAGTTTAATTCTATGAAAATATGATCCTAGTAACATTACCCAGATCAGAAACATGAAGTGATATGCTCCTCCAAGAGGTGCAGGTTATATTAGAAAAACTACCAGTTTTAACTTGACTGCTAAGAATTTTTTAAAGGGGAATGCACCTAGCTAACAGTGCTTTTTCTTTTTCTATTTTTTTCTACCACATTTTGACATGCATTTCTTCTTCGAGTGATGGTCCCACAGAGGGATTATTCATGCACACCATGTGTCTGTAGTCAGAGAATTTGAAAATAGTATCTCTTGGTCTATGTATGTGCTGTGGCTTGCCTTGTGCTTCTATCCAAATTGCAGTAAAGTGCAGTTTAGACTGACACCTTGTCAGTTCCTTCTTACCACCGCATGGTCCGCATCAGGCCTCTGAAGTACATCTAAACACAATAACTGTATGTAGTTTTTAAAGTGTTTTTACAATAGATTTCAAGTTTTAGTTATTTTCTAGTTTTTAAAAGTTATTTAACTTCATTTATTTTACATAGGTTTAGAGGTTTTATATTCCTCTCACTCTCCTCCTCCTCTGCCCCGTACCCCCTGCTGCCACCTCAGTACTTTCTTGTGGGTGCTGGACTATGCCTAGGACTTCAGTCTTTAAATTCTGCATCTTTTGCCCATGATTCTTCTCAGTCAGTGATGACCACAAATGCTGCCCTTATTGCCTGGGAGAATAAGCTTGTATTGCAGCCTGGTGCAGTATTTGTCAGTATTGTCTAACTGCACTTGAGAAGACCAAGAGGTTTGCCTCCAGAAACATGTAATGGGACTCGCCATCAGACTGCACTCAGACCCAGGCCAGGGAACCCCTCCCCTCCATAACATCAGCCTGATTTGGTGAGAAACACACCTCCTTCTACTCTATCTGATTCTGGTGCTAGTTTGGGAAAGAAAGAAAAAAAAATTATGGATTGGAAAAGAGGATTAGTGAGTGAGTCAGAGGGAAACGCTCAGAAAAAAGAGGGAGAAAGAAACACAATTGAAATGCCAGAGAGGGAAAGACTAAAAAAAAGTAAGATAGAAACAGAAAAAAGGAGAAGGAAGAAGGAAACAACAACAGCGTCCTCTCTCACTGCAGCAGCCTGGGGCAAGTGAGAGGCACCTCTCTGCCATCTGTAGCAGCTCTGGGGAGGCTGGGTTGAGGGGTGTCTCTCTCCCAGCTATGGCAGGTCCATGCTGTTGGGAAGTGCGGGAGTTGGGGGGAGAACTTGGAGAAGGTACTTCTCCTGTGGCCCCATCAGGTCCCTGTTGGGCCTGCTGCTGTTGGAGGAGCTTGCTTCTCTTCTAGCCCTAGCAGGAAGGTCCGACAGCTGGGGAAGAGGTGTGCTCTACCATCCCCATCAGAGAGCTACCATGGCTGGGAGTGAGGAATATTTCTCCAGCTCCAGAAGGGAGCTACCGTGGCTGGAGGAGAGGGGTCTCTCCCTCTACTGCACAGCCCTGAATCCTTGTGTAGGGCTTTTTAGGCAGCTGTGCTTATGTGATCATGAAGCTTAGAGGGAATCCTGATGTGCAAACTACAAAGCTCCTTTTGGTGGCAAAACTCTGCTGTTTTGACTACAAAACCAAACCACCTCAATGAGGTTATGTCCAGACGACAGGGTTTTTTCGAAAAAAAGTGGCCTTTTTTCGAAAAAAAGCTTCACCTGCATCTAGACTGCCTCTGCGGTCTTTTGAAATTAAATCGAAAGAACGCGGCAGTGGTTTTGACAGCAGTAAACCGTATTTTACGAGGAAGAATGGCTTTTTTCAAAAGAGCTCTTTTGAAAAAAGGCATTCTTCACTGCAAACAGGGCTTCTTTGAAAGATAGCATCCAGATTGCCTGGGTGCTCTCTTTTGAAAAAGCAGATCGTTTTTTCGAAAAAAGTTGTAGCTGTATAGATGATCTCTTTTGAAAGAAGCTTTTTCGAAAGATTTTCGGAAAAAAATTTTTTGAAAGAAGCATGTAGTCTAGACATACCCTGGGAGGCATAAAGCTTTTTGCAACACAGTTAAAGCAACAACACATCAATGAAGACACTGCTGGGGGGAGGGCTTGGTTGGTTTTTTTGTTTTGTTTTCTTTTTGACATAACTGGCTTCCAATAGTATCCCACAATGCCTGTGATGACTGCTATGCTTACTGTTTTGATCTCTCCTACCATCTGACAGCTGAGAGTACTGCTCCTTTTGGAGAACAGAAAACAACTCATTAACATGGAATGCTCATGTTCTGTCCCGCACTTGGAACACAGTAGCAAGGAGACTGCTGCTACAGGGAGTGGTAGGGAAGAAGAGGTCTGGACTTGTTAGTGTGGATGCATTCAATCGAAACAAGTTACAGTAAACATCCGATAATCCGGCACCTTTAGGACCCAGGGGGTGCCAGATAATCAGATATGCC
>CM057848.1:50945882-50967904 GCA_030068395.1 Apalone spinifera | reverse complement strand
CCCCCCCCCCCCCCCCCACTGCTCCCAGAGCTCCCTAGCACTATCCCCACCCTGGACCCCCAGTGCCTGCCCCACTCCACTCACCTACCCCTGTGCTGCCTCCCACCCCTCAAAAGCTGCAGTGCCAGGCTCCACACAGCCCTCCCACCATGCAGCAAAATGCTGTTCCGTGTCTTGGAAGAGACTGAGCCCCTGCTTGGCACTGGTTGGCTGAGAGATGGGGCAGGACACACCTCTCCCAACAGCTGCAGCGGGAGCGGTGTACCCCAGTCCGCAGCAGTTGAGAACTACTGGGCTAGGGGATTCTTCATGGCACTGGAAAACTTCTGTGTCCATGATAGGACCTGAGAGAAAGGATGGCCTTGAGTTTAAGACATTGAACAAAGGGTATTTGGATCTCTGCTACAGACTTCCTGTATAAACTTGGGCAAGTCACTTAATCATGGTGTCTCAGTTCTCTGTCAAATGAGAATAATATTTGCTTCCTCACACCCTAGATGTCTCCTGGCCTATCTCCCCAAGGAATAATTAATCCCATTCACAGAGTCTGTTCTGTTTCTTCCTTTAGGATGGAGTTTTATTCTTCAGAAACAAAACTCCCAAAGTAACACAAACCAATTTCTCTCTTCTCTCCTCTCCTTTCCTCCTCTCTCCCACATCCTTCTTTTAGCTGTGCACTTGAGAGATTGGGAAGTGTTAGAGTGGGGAGCCTAACAAGGGCTAGCAGCACTGAATGTTCTTCCCTCTACATAGCATGACCTGAAGGGAAGAAGGAATGCTATAGCTTTTTTCCAGCAGGGGTAATTTAGCCATGTGAGTGAGTAGGACTGGGAGTTGTGACAAAAGGCCAGACCAGGGGAGATGCTTGTCTAGAAAATCTCTGAATCATTCAATGTGTGTGGTGAATGAACCAATAAAAGTTGCATGTGGATCAACAAAGGTAAAAAAAAAACATTAATGTCTCATTCTCTGAATACAGTCCCTGAATGAGACAGAGTTCTTGCATAACATGAAGTATATGTTTATATAATTAAACACTACGCCATAAGGCACATATATAAATGTTTAGAATTGAGGTTTTGCAGGCAGTTTTAACATTGAGAATTCCTGACTTCTGTGTACTTCATCTTGCATGTTTAACATTATTTTGACTTAGGTTTTTTAGTGTGTCTGTGATAAGATGGAATTCTCCTAAAGGTACATTCCTGGATATGTGACTGGAAGGAACTCCCATAGCTTTCAAGCTTTAAAGACATTAAACTGTTTTGCCACTAGGTAGTGCATGTCTACCTTTGCTGAGGACATGACAGTTGCCTCTAGTGTCTTACATTACTAGGTAGTGCCTTTTTCATCCCAGATGATAGAAATGGCCCTTTAAACTATTGGCATCATTTTGGAATGGCTCTCCCTAGCTTCATTTGGTATCTTTAGTATCTTTCTCTCTGATAATGTTTTTGTCAAGTTATCTCAAGTTATTTATCAGTTATGTGGTTTTAATTTTCTAAATGATGCTACTTTGATATACTGAGCTAGATACCTCTCTGACTTATTGTATATATGTTGCGTTTTACTGCTTTTCTACTGTTTGTTTTCATTTTTACAAAATGGCTGAAAAACAGCCCAATATCTTTAAGGCATGCTCAGTGTATGAGAGATCTTTCACAGATGGATGTGACTGATTCTGGACATTTCTTAAGGTGGAATATGACTTGGTTTGCCATGGGAACTGCACCAATATGTTGCCATAAGTTGTTTAGTCCTGGGTGAATTCTTTAATGTCCTGTTATCCTTCTCAGGAGTTTTTCCGAAGTTTACTTGGAAATGTTCAGAACCAAAATTCTTATGATTTAGAGTTGAATACTACAGCTGGGCACATGATTCTATCATCCTGAGGGAAGTCTTTGTTAAGAAGGGGTAACAGTCTCTGCAGTAGACACCACCTATATGGTCGCACGTAGTCAAATACGTGAAACCATTTCCCACTTATTCTGCACTTTGGCGCTCTCGTCTGTGAAATATTGGAGTTGGTTTCTTATCAAATGACAAGGATTCCAGAGATCAGGGTTCACTGATTTCCTTAGAGAGCATGGTCAACACAGTTAATCTCTTTGTGCCTCAGTTCTCTAGCTGTAAAACAAAAATCATACTGCTTCCTTTGCCTGTTTTGTCTATTTAGATTGTGATCCCTTTAGGGCAATGACTCTTTCTAAATATTTGTATAGTGGGAACCGATCTCGGATGGGCCTTCTAAAAAGCTAATACATGCTCTGTTCTATGTTGCCTGGGATATAGCAGTGAGATGAACTGCCTCTGGGCTATGCTCACAAAAACTCATGCCTAGAACTGGGTGAAGTGTTGTTAAAAAAAAACTAAGATAAATACAAAAGGTTAAGTAGTTAAACTCCTCTCAAACTTTCTGGTTCAGTTCACGTCTTTAGAGAGAAATACTAGCGTTCCATCCCAGATTCCTAAGTGGTAAACTGAGTCATGTGGTGAGCAATCTGTCATCTTTTTTCACTCTTCTTTCCAAAAGACAGATGGCATAACCCTCTAATAGGGCAACAAAACCAAAAATGTGGTAGTGTTTTCTTAAAAGAGACTGAAAAACCACTCCAAAACCTCCTCTTCTTCTGTAAGCTCCAGCCCTCTAAGAAAAATCTCTCAGCTTCAGAGCCCCAAACTAGAAAAATAGGGCAGATGCTCTCTGTAAAGAGAGGAAGGTGTTTGCATCCATTGAAGTCCAGTCAGAGAAAGAGAATGAACAGGTTAAAACAATGGGATGTTGTCCCACAACCAAAAACTTCAAACTAAATGTGTTTTCTGTTTCATTCCTCCATGAAAAAGCCATTATGGAGGAGGGGGAGACCCACGACAGAGGTAAAGATGTGTTTCCCTCATGACAAGGCAGGAGCCATTCAGTAATAGGCAACCCACTACCCTGCAGCTGGGGAGAAGAGTCGTCATCTGCCTCCAGTGACAGCAGGGTTGCCGAGGGCTCCCTGTCCTACAGCAATATCCCAGGGACTTGCTCTCCTCTTCCTTGCAGTCCTGGCCAGGGATTTTTGCTTTATTATTTGAACCTATGAATTATCCAAATCTTTTGTTCCTCAGCATGAGGTACATGTGAGACAAGGAAGGGATTCATATAATTCAGAGGTTCAGGTAATTGGTACAATGCAAACCATTGAACAGCTATGCTTGTAGCCTGGGGAGCCTCTTACACTGCTTGGTTCTCAGAACACCACTATTGGCCTGTTCACACAGCCTTCAGCATTCAAATTCACTTCCAGCTGACAAAGTTACTCATGAATTGTATACGGGACAATATCCACAAATTCTTAGTTCCAGTATTTTTCTCCTAGAAATCTGCTTCTTGGACAGTCCAGTGCACTACTAAATAATGCAAGCACATAGAAAGTCCATCATTTCATCAAAGGAAAATGAGATATCACCAGCCTTGAGATCCCAGATGGAGTTTCCTACATACTTTAAATCCAACACACTTGTTGAGTTAAAACAATAAGAAAAGTTTACCCGCTACAGAGTGATTATAAGTGATAATGCATAAAAGTCAGGAGGGTTACAAAAGAATATGAAAGAGCTATATGCATGCTAATATCTAATTTAACAAGCTAGTGAACTTAAAAGCAAAGGTTTTGTCTCACTATATGCTGTTGTAAATTTCATAGGCTTTCTCTTTTCAGCCTGGGACCACTCCCTGCTTAGTTTGGTTCTTTGAGAGTGGTTGATGTCATGAGCAAATAAATTGGAAGGAGCGAAGATAGGTGAAATGGAGACCACTGTCTCTCTCTTGTACCATCCTCCACTCTTCAAGGTTTAACTCAAACTGGGATACAAGTGACAAGTAGTCTCTTAAAAACATAAAGGTTGAACCATCTCTGTAGTGAAATGTAGATTTTGTTTACATTTTCCTGTTGCTGAAGAATGGCTGCTTAAGGTGGTGATAGCTCTTTGATACCTGACTAAGGTACTACTGTGGCTTTGCCTATGAAAAACTGGTTTGTGGGTGTTACCGTGAATTACAGTATAGTTCAGTAACTATCATACACATGTTTTTCCATGACCATAATGTTCAGCAAATTCTGTAGTTTCAAATGATTCCTCACAAGGCATATGTACTAAAGGTAGCATAGTCTTGTAAAAATAGTAAACATAATTGTATTGACTGTCACGGGGAGTGTATTGTGCTCCACTTAAAGTGTTAGAACTTGCGGACGTGAAACCTGGGACCATGGAGGTTCTGGATCACTGACACCACCACATCAACCTAGAAGGCTTATGCAAACAGAAGCAAAAGAGGGCCCCTGCCCTAAAGAGTTTACAATCTATGTATAAGACAAGCCACAACAGATGGATACAAACAGATGGGTGAATACAAGGAAATAAGGAGACAATATTAGTCAGCTCGGTTGGCAGTGGTATAAACACATCAATGCCCTAACCGTTGTCAGGGTTGTTTTTTTTTTAAGACAGATAAAAACTACAAAAGTAGAGTTTTAAGGAGGAATTTGAAGGAAAATGAGATAGTTTTGCAGATATTTACAGGGAGTGTCTTCCAAGCGTGAGAGAGAGCATATGGGAAAAAATGTGAAGGTACTAGTTTGAAAATGTAACAAATGAGCAATGGAGGCTGCCATCGTTGGCTGATTGGAGACAACTTTTGACATCTCAATCAGAGTTGTTAAGGAGGGTGGTGATAGAACGTGAAGGCACTTGAAAATGAAGACAGGTGACCTACACTTGATGTAATAAAGAAAGGAAAGCCAGTGGAGGGATGCAAAGAAGGTGATATGATGAAAGCATTGGGCTCAGAAAAGTATCTTTGTAGCAGCCTTCTGAAAGGCTGGCAAGATTTCATTTGTCAAGGCCAGAGAAAAGGATGTTGCAGAATTCAAGACATGAAAATGTTCTCTCTGTGGATGGATGAGAAAAGGCACATCTTTGAGATGTTATGTATAAAGAATCGTAAAGGGTTAGCTATGGCCTGGATGTGAGGACCCAGAGATATGTCCAAATAGGACTGTCAAGTGAACATACAAATGTAGAATTATGTACAAAAAAACCTACATTCAAAAATAAAACATTGTAAAATTTTAGAGCTTATCTGTCCACTAAGTTTTACTTCTTGTTCAGCCAATCACTCCAACCAACAAGTTTCTTTACTTTGGCATAAGTTAGTGCTGCCTGCTTCTTGTTTATAATGTCACCTTAAAGTGAGAACAGACGTTCACATGGCAGAATTATAGCTGGCATTGAAAGATATAAATGTGCCTGATAATGAGTTGTGCTTGAAAATCATCCAGGGCAGTGTGGACTATCACATGGTTGTTTTCATCATCTGAGTCAGATGCCACCAGCAAAAGATGGATTTTCTTCTTTGGTTTTTAGGGTTCTGAAGTTCCCACATCAGAACGTTGCTCTTTTAAGATTTCTGAAAGCATGTTCCAGCCCTCTTCCTTTTTAGATTTTGGAAGGCACTTCAAATTCCTAAACCCAGTTGAATGCTGTAACTATCTTTAGAAATCTCACATTAATATTTGTTTTGTCAAATATTCAGTGCATGTGCTCTTGCAATGAACAACACATGCTCGGTCATCATCTGAGATTGCTATTATATGAAATATATGGCAGATTGTAGGTAAAACAGATCAGGAGACATATAAGTCTCCACCAAGGAGTAGAGTCACAAATTAAATTAACACGTTATTTTTTAAAGAGAGTCATGAGTATCGAAATATGATCTTTGGAATGGTGGCCAAAGCATGAAGGGGCATATGTATATCTTTCAACACCAGCTACAAAAGTGTCATGTGAACACCTGTTCTCACTTTTAGGTGACATAAATAATAAGCTAGCAGTAATGTCTCCCATAAATATAAACAAACTTATTTGTCTGAGATGGACAAGAAGTAGGACTGAATGGACTTGTAGGCTGCAAAGTTTTACATTGTTTTGTTTTTGAATGCAGTTTATATGACAAAAAAATCTACATGTACAAATTGTACTTTCATAATAAAGAGATTGTGCCACCATTGTATGTGGTGAATTGAAAAATACTGTTTCTTTTGTTTATCTTTTTACAGTGCTAGTGTTTATAACCAAAAACAATAATACAAAGTGAGCACTGCACACTTTGTATTTTGTGGATTAAGAGAAACACATCCAAAATATTTAAATGAATACATTTTAATTTATATTCTAATGGTTAAGAGTACAATTAAAATGGTGGTTTTGATTAATTTTTAAAATCATGACTAATTTGGTAATTAATTGTGATTATCTGAGAGTACATCTACACACCACCCTAAACTCAAAATAAGATACTCAGTTTGCGATCTCAGTTTGGGGAAAGATTTATAGTGGAAGGAGGAAGAAGAGACAAGCCATGGGGAGGAGAAAAGTCATAAAGTATTTTGTCAGATTCCTCTGGACAAAATTGGCAAAACCTCGTGTAGAGAGAAAATTGGGAGCCATAAGAGGGGAGGGTTGAAGGAATGAGTTATAGGTGTGAAAATGGTGACTGAACACTTGGAATTTAATTAAGTTGGAGAAGTGGAGTTGTTTACAAAGATAATGGCAGAGAGAAGAAGGGGAGAATTCATTTGTAGTGGAAGAAGTCATTCAGATCACAGAATTTCCACTGTGCAACAGGGGAGCAGGAGTGGAAGAAGCAGGTGTTGGGGGTGAACCCAGACTGGGGGTCAGTATGGTTGAACCTTGCAATGGAAGAGAGGAGCAAGAGTTAATAGTGGAGAAGAGTAAAGCATGAAGAGAATCAACAACCATATGAGTGGAAGAAAGGAAGGGGAAAGCTGAGAGCAGATAAAAAGTCATCAATGCTGATAGAATGGAAGTCACAGAGAGGCTGAATGACAGGTAGCGAAAGAAGGGCACGGTGGGCAATGCATAAAGAAACCAAGAAGGGAAACTCAGCAACAGAGAACAGAAAAAGACCATGTCTACCACTATTCTTCAGTGCAGAATGAATTAATTGATAAAATTAAGGCTGTAGCAGCAATATAATGTAAGTTTGCAAGCATGTTTAATCAGAATTAGTATTCTGTGTGGGTGGAGAGAGAGATTACAATAAAGATTTCATACTTCATGCTCGCCACAAAAGGCCACCAAGAAAATGGCTAAGAAATGCAGGTTAGAAAGGCTGAAGAAACCTGTTTCATGTACAGTGAACAAGCACACTGAAGCAGGTAGCTACGTCAGTAATTTATATTCTTTAGGCTATCACATTTTGAAGTACAACTCGAAATAAATTTAGCAAAATTGTCAAGACATTATAAAGAAAATGTAATATTTCCGCACTAAAAGTATTCTGAGATGTGCTTGATTCTAAGCATTATGGGAAACTTCTAGAAATTGAATATTCACAAAAGCTCTTTCATCTACTAAGTGTGCCACAATAGATCTGAGACATGATGTGAGCGGGAAATGACCATATTGTTACATAAATGTTTCCAGTATTCTCTTCTATATAGATCTTTGTACTGCACTCATCACTATATTATGTGAGCACCTTCCAGTAACGCATTAAGCAGTATGACTACACATCTGTCGCACGTTGTTTGTTCTTTCATCCTTTCCCAAGAGCAAAAAGAAGTGTGTGAAGTGGTGTATCTGGTTTCGATAAGTGGTTTGTTTGGGGGAGGGGAAGGATTTAAATACCTGTTTCCATGTGTTTATATTAGAGAAGGCAAAATCAATTAAATGCATCTGTCACTTGGAGCAGAAAGTGGTCAAGTTTGTGATAGTTCTTATGTCATTCCACAAGCTCGAACCACTCTGGAGACGGTTCAGTCTCAAACACAAATGATCTTTATGCTTGTCGTTGAAAGACAACATTGTGCCAGAGGAGCAAAATTGCCAGACATGGACTTCATCCTAGAATTTTGGTCTTTTAGGTATCATAGACCCAGGCCATGGATCACTTTGAAGGTAAAGACTGAGACCTTGAACTGGATCTGAAATGTCACAGTATATTTATACTGGGTTGAAGCATTAAAACAATTGCTTTTGGGTTTTACTTTGCTGTTCTCTGTGAAGACAAGATTTTCTATCAGGGGAGCAGACAGCCATGCTGGACTCCTGGGCAAGGTAAGGGTGGGGCGGCTCTGCACTCCCCAGTAAGGGTGAGGCCTCAGGTGGAAAGGACGGGGCTGAGGGCAGCAGCAGCCAGAGCCCCAGGTTCCTTTGAATCACCAGGCCCTTGGGCAGTTACCTCCTTTGCCCCCAAATTGGCAGGCTTGTGTTCAATGGTATTGTTTTACTTTGCAGTTAGTTCCTCATAGGAATGTTACATTTAGATTAATTAAATCACTGAATAGATGATTTAACTAATCGCTTAGTCTATAAGGGTGCCTCTACCTTTGAACTGTAGCAAGAACTCTGCCAGGCTCTTGCTACAGTTGGAAAGCAGAAGCAGAAGTGGGGATCTCCCCACTGGCCCTACGTTCCCTGTGGCGCCTCAACCTTCGAAATATACAAAAGCTCCAGCAGCTCCCTCCAGCTTCTGCTCCTCCCCTTGCTGCCTCTGATGGGGAGCGACTAGTCGAATCACAACTCAACTATCCAATAAGCATTTGCTTACTAGTCAGCTAGTCTCTTGCATCCATACTTCAGCAACCTAACTGCATATTTTTGCACCATTTCCTGCACATATCAGTTTTACTCCTGTGGTTTAAAGTTCCATGATGCCTCGGGAGAGGAATTATTAATCAAGGAGCTTTAAGCAATGTTTTAGGTCACTGAGGATAGGCCATTGAGTAATTTGAAGATAAGAGCTGAAACATTGAAGTTTGCATTTAAAACATATATTCAATGTTTTCATTGCATTCAGGAAACAATAAAGGAGCTGTCCTATATGTTATTTAACAAGTATACATTCTCATCCATTGTAATCAAAATACATTTGGCCTAGCTGATGAAGTTGTCTAATAGAAATAACCTTGTATCAAAGGAGAGTCTTAAAATCCACTGATGGTCTCCTTGTATTAAGAGTTCTTCATAACCTTTTTCTCTGGCTCAAATTTTTCAGTATAATGCATTTTCAATGCCAAACTATAACAATACTGTTAAATTATCACTTTATGTGTGATAGCATTGGGGGCACCCTCTCGCTTGACTTGGGAGACCGTTAGTATCTCTTGACTATTTTCCTCCTTTCTGTTAGTTCTGCTGTACAGGCCAGATTAACAGAAGCACTGTGGTGCTGGAACTATATGTAGTAACATTTTATAGAAAATTGGGCTATTCAATTTTTGCTTGACACAACCTTATTTTTTGGTTTCAGATTGTTTTTTGTTAAGCTTTGGTTTTTGTAAGCCTTTATTTTTAAAGACTTTTGCTGTTTATGGGAAACATTTCTGGAAAGCTTTTAAAGTGTTATTTTTCTTATTTTAATAATAGATATCAGAGAAAGGGGAATATGTATGAATAATCTGCCATTAACAATACAAAAGGTACAGCCTATTAAAAATGGAAAAGTCCCTGCACAATTATTAAAAAATAATTGCCTCTTAATAGAGCGTCAAAATCTGCACCTTTCTGTAAAATGCTGCTGCACTTAGTGTCAGCACCACAGTGCCTCTTGCAATCCTTCCAGTCTCTTTAGTTGGATTTGCAGGGAATCAGAGGAGCATTCCAGTGAAATCAGAGAATTGTCAACTCATAGATTTTAAGGCCAGAAGGGACCATTGTGATAATCTAGTCTGACCTTCTGCATATTATGAGCCACAGAATCTTACCCAATTGTAAGGGGACTGTTAGCCCCTTACTAAAACTCAGTGGGAGTTTTTGATTGGCCAGCTCCCAGTACCAAAAGGGGAAGGGGCCATGAGAAATCAGGGCCCTGAGACGGACAGACCCCAGAGACAATGGAATGCAGCCAACACTCCAGTCCAGCCTGATTGACAGGTTGGACAGGCAGTGAGAAAATTAAGAGGCCATGTCCCGTCCTCTGTGTGAGCTGGGATTTTCTGGGTCTCTGAGAAAAAGCAGAGAGAGCTAAGAAGAGCAGCAAGAAGAGCAAACTGTGTGAAGAGACAGACCTGCAGTGCCAGAGCCCAAGGAGCCTAGACCCTGTGCTAAGGGGCAGCCTGCAGCAACAGAGCCAGGCACACACAGCCCAAGGAGCGCAGACCCTGTGTTGAGCAGCAGACTTGCAGTGATCAGAGAGCCAACGGAGATAGAGAGGCAACACAAGGAGCTAGAGACTGGCAAAGCAGCACAGTCTGCAGCTGGGTGTGGTGAGCAGCTGGGACTAGCAAAGTAGGGGGAGAGGCTCTGGGCAGCGAGACACCACCACCCAAGAGGCCCTGCAGGCCAGTCTGGGAGAGAGATCCTGCCACCTAGAGCCTGAGTCCCTGTGGTCACTGTCAGAGCAGGTGTATCTAGCTTGCAACCCCCCTGCAGCACAGCCAGGGCCTGAGAGAGAGCCCTGGGACCTATAAGGAAGAGACTGTGAACTGTCCTTACACTCTGCAGACTGCTGTTTGTGATGTCCCCATGCTACAGAGCAGGACTGTGTGTTCTCATTTAACCTTTCTCATTTTTTCTTATTCTTTTCTCTTTAATCAGTTGATGTTTAATAAATTGTATTTGCTTTGAACTGTATGAAATGATCACTGGGTCAAGAAAGCATGCAGTGTGAAGAGAGTACCCCGGAATGGGGACACCCTAGCCCCTACCCCAAGTGACTACAAGGCCAGGGATTAAGCCCTAGGAAATCTGGGCCCAGCCTTGGGATTTCGAGGACTCTGCTACTCAGGAGAGCGGAAGAGGAGTCCTTAGGGTCAGGGAGGCCGTTGGGTAAAGGAAGTGGGAGTGGGGAAGATCCTTTCGTTGGTCCATTTCACTGGGGTAGTATAGAAGCCAGGAAAGTTCCCTGCAATAGCGGGACCATTCCCCCGCTTACATAATCACTCCTGATATAGACTCCTAACCTCTCGCTGAGTTACTGAAGATCTCAGGTTATGACTTAAAAACATCAAGTAACAGACCATTCACCATTTATACCAGTTTAAACCTGCAAATGACTCATGTCTTAGAGGAAGGTGAAAAACTCTTGGGATCTCTGTCAGTCTGACCAGGGGGAGAATTCCTTCCTAGGAATTCCTAGAATCAATTAGACCCAGAGCATGTGGGGAAAACCTGCCAAGACTGGGAAAGAATTCTCTGTAGTAACTCAGAGCCCTGCCCTATCAGCAGCGGTTGGGAATTTTTGCCACTGGCAGTTGCCAGAAGGCCACACATGCCTTTATAGTCAGTCCCATCATACCATCTCCTCCATGAACGTATTAGCCTCAGTTTGAAGCCAGGTAGAGTTTTTTGTCCCCACTCTTCCTTTAGGAAGGTCATTCTAGAACTTCACCCCTCTGATAGTTACAAACATTTATCTAATTTTGAGATTAAACTTGTTGATGGCCAGTTAATAGCTATTTGTTCTTATGTCCACACTGGCGCTTAACTTAAATAACTCCTCTACTTCCCTGGTATTTATCCCTCTGATGTATTTATAGAGAACAACTGTATCTTCTCCTCCTTGGTATCACATGACTAAATTGCTCCACACCCAGAAATATCCATGGCAGAAGAAACCTCCCTAAGATTCACTTTGTGAATTTTTTACTGGATTTTCCATCTCTTCAGATATTCCAAGGTCCATGTGGATCTTTAGGGAGCCATAAACCTACACACCATTTCCAGGTCTCCTTTCTCTCTCTCTGGCTCACCGCTTTCATGAACTTCCTCTTAAAAGAGAATGCCAAAATGTCAAAACTTTTTAATAAATCATATCCCTTCTCTCCTTTCTGTAATAATTTAAAAAGTGAGACAAGTAAGTTGGATTGTAAGTATATATCTCTCTTATTGATTTCAAAAAAAGGACAAAGATACAGGAAATATATGCATACTACATACTCAAGTAGCTAAATCTACAGTATTTTATTACCCTAATTCTGTGGCAAGCAGGCAAAAGAAAGGAACCTAAAAATGCAAATGTGCTGCTACAGTACAAAGTTTTTTTTAGTGAAAACTAAAAGAAGCAACACTTTTTAGAAATTTTTACAAATACTAAAATAGCAAATGAGACATCCAGAAAACATTAAAAAGACACTGTAACAGAGAGGCTTGTCCCATAAGGGCTGGAGACCTGGAGCCAACCTGCTCGATTATTGTTACAACCCACCTGTGCCTCACTAATAGGCTTGATGGGCTGATGAAGGGACAGCTGAAACTGCCTATAAAAGGGCAGCAGGGCGCAGACTCCCTCAGGGAAAACTGTGAGACTATCTGAGTTGTTCCAGATAGGAGGACTAAGAGTAACCTGGTAAGGTAGGAGGAAGAAGTAGTTTGGAAATCAGAGCCTGTAGGCTAAGGTCCAGCTAGGTAAAGCCGAAGAGATGGTGAAATGAACCCCTGCTCTAGATGGAGCCCTGGGAATGCCCTACCAAGGGGAGAGAGAGGCACTGAACTGATAAGGGGGCCTGGAGGGCACGATGTGTGTAAAAATTAACCAAAGTGGATCCCAGACAGAAATTACAATTTGCACAGTGATGTGGAGATATTGAGCCAATCAAGAAGAGAAAGAGAGGCCAGATGCCACAGTGACGTCTGGCCACAAGGCTGTGTATGGGAGGCTACAGGAACAATTGAAATTTGGCTACCTTTTGGGATTCATAAACCCATACAGAAGAGCTCTGAATTAAGCTAAAGCTATCAAGTTATCTATAAAAACAAGTAGTCCTGTGGCACCTAACAAAAATATATATAATAGCATGAGCTTTCGTGAGCAAAATCCACTTCAGATGAGCGAGTTATCTTTTGTTTAGCTTGACCATTTCAACATCAATCCTTTTCTAAGATAGTTGGTTTTACCCAGATTTCATCCTTTCATTGATGAGCTGTTCTTCTTTAGCTTCACAGTTTCTACAGATGAAATGATTGTCATCAGGTATTGCATATGTTACATTGATTACATGAAAGAATGTTGAAGCCTTCATTATCTATGTTTTGTCAGTGTAAGAACTTAGCAGTAGCCATCAGGTGATGTTGTTCAGTTTGACAGTTATACTTTTGGGAAAATATCAAAGCTAATTTCTAATTTGTAATATATGTAACCTTCCAAAGGTATCATTTAGGGTGATTTGGGACTACCATCTTCCCAATGCTTCTGCTATTTTAAGCATTTCCAAAGAGTCTTATTTTCTTTTTGTTAATCTTTCCACGTTACATTTTAATTGCCTTTACAATAGTAGTGATCATTTCTTGTATCTCTTTTAGTCTTTCCATTACATATATAATAAGAGTCTAAAATATAGCAATTCAAAGCCTTGTTCTCAGTTATGATTTATTCAGAAGAAAATGCAGGAAAAAGATCATCAAGAATATGGACTTAATGAGGTTTTATGCGATATTGGTATGGGTAAGCTACTATGTGGTGGTAGAATGCACTGAAAATAATTTTAAAGCCAGGGACGTGACTGCTGGTTTGACAAGATGAAAGTCTGGTCCTCTCTGGTCTGGCACACTCAGAATGTGACTGGTCCTGAACAAGGGAATGTTCCAGACCAGAGGAGGCCCCCTGCTAACCTCCAGACCACCTTCCCTCTCTGAGCCCGGCCCCAGCCTCTCCCTCCCACCAGTCTGCGGGCTATCCCAGGGCTGGAGCTGGCTCTAGCATTCGGAAGACAGGGTAAGGGATGCTTGGAAGGTAGGTAGGTGGGGTGGGTTCTGGAGTGGCCTAGGGGATAGGGCACTCACCACGGATGTTGTCGGATGAGGGATTCCCAGTTTTGGGAGGTCCAACCTGTAGTAGTTGGGTGGGGGGAGAGAACAACATGAATTTAGTGCTGAGACATCTAAACGCTTGTTCATAGTGACCAGACAATTCTTGGATTTTAGGTGGACTGCTACAATCTAGCCTTCTGCACACCACTTTTGGAATTCTATAATTTAGGGCTTATCAACATAGCGCATCCTGAGGAGAGGAATTTTGAGGCATACTAATGTGTTGCACACTAACCAGCCCATGTAGATCCTGTTGTTGCATACTAAAATCTCCCTGCTCTTTAATGTAGTCAGTACTATGAACAACAGGTAGTTATTGCACTTTAGAAGTCACACCATGTAGCCAACCCCTTAATCTTCATGTATTTCTATTCATTTTCATGTTGTTGATTCTCAAACTGGTGTGTATTATTTATTGTTGTACATGGCATTTTATAAACAAATAAGTCCCTACCCTGATCTCTACTGTGTAATATCTTTATCTTACAGATACTTACTAAAACACTTTCTATTGACTAATTGGGAGCTATCTCAGCTGACGTGGGTAGGAGAATGGTCTGCAGTGTAGAAGGTAGTGAACTGTGTTTCAGCATTACACCCTAATATTTTGATGATGAAAAATACTAAGAGTGTGGAACCATATCTCTGTTTACTGCTACAGGCACTAGTCAAATTTCACAGTATGTAGCACCATGACATGTAACTAGATTCAGATCCTGATTAAAATGGTTCCAACAGCTACCAGCTCATCTATTCTAGGACTCCTAACATTGGTAACTTCTGTGAAGCTGAACTTATATGAACGATTGTAAGACATCTTTACGAAACTTTCTTAGTTTGCTGAGGCTTTTGAAGGTAGCAAGTTCAGATTCTAGAATCTGGGGGAAGAAAGTGAGTTTTGTTTCTGTGGGTTTTATTTATTCAATTTTACACAGTTACATGTTTTTAATGACTAATTTTAAAGTTCTCTTGTCACTGATTACTTTTGAGGCATAGCAATGAAGCAATACAGATTTTCATTTGCTATTTTGTTTTTAAATTTACACTATGATTTTAATGCTGTTTACAGATCACAGAACTAAGAGAAGAAAAACGTTGCATCACCTTGAATGCCTCATATATTGTAGCCCAGTTATGCATCTAAAGTAGAGTAATAAACTATGGTTGCAAATTAGATTGCAAACAAACTTTGCTTAAGGCATGAACCATAAATTAAAGTAATAATCATCTCTGTAAGACACAACTTTTTTCCACTGTTCTTTTATAATAAAAAGGAAAGTAGGTCAGGGAAATTTAGGATATTTTAGAGTATGTACAGTATTGTATTGTTTGCCAGTACCTAATTTACAATTACAGAGCTCCATGAATATTGAAATGATTCAGCTTCCCATTATAAATGTATGTGGCAGTTTGGTTGTTGATCAGTTTATGAAGTTAATGCAAATGAAACTGTCTTCCTGTCAGCATTTGAAATATATAATGCAGTCATGTTGTATATTCAGGGACAGGCCATTGACAGTCAATTAACAAGTTTGATTGGTATGTCAACTCATTCTTTTGAATTGTTAATAGTATGTTAATAGCATTCATTTCTTTGTGCAGTCCCATTTGCAGCTTCACAGTTACAGCTATTTTTTATAATTCCGAGTAACCTAAAATAGTGCCTTAATAATAGATTATTAAACACCTGTCTGGTGTAGCTTAGGGAGGTTTTTCTAGTCTGGGAGTTTGCAGTGGATCCCTTTGATATTCAAATCAACAAATGATAGCCTTTTTATTCAAAACGTAAGTTCTTTTGATGGTTAGCTTGTTAAGAAATATCCAGCTCCAGTCTGACCTGATCTGGTTTCCCCTGGAAAAGATCTGATGGTGTTTGAAGGTTCATAAATGGAATGCCAATGACAATTTGTTGTTGACGTTTTGCTGCCTCAGCCTTCAGATGCTGCTCGTTGATGTGCCGCTTTAGCTTCACCAAATAATGCTTGCAGGTAAATGATCTTCTGATTGATCAGATAGTTTCAAAGCAAAGAGTTCTCTTCTGTGGTCGGTAGTCATGGTTTTTTAAGCTTGGAGAGGTGCTTTAAAAGATGCATCAAAGTTGACAGATGAATCTTGAGGCAAGGAATGATGGGAGACAGCAGAATTATGGGAATATTTTTAGTGAATAACATATTACTGAGAGTTTTGAAGACCTTCAAAGATCTATCAAACCAGTTCCCCATAGCAGAGTTATTTCTTCTTCAACAACAAAACAAAAACAAAACAAAACCCCGGATACAGAGGTTAACTCTCAGTTTCCCATGCCAGGGAAGCTGTTGCGCTATCAACATGTCGTATTCTCAAATGGTATTTTATAGAGCATATATCCTTTTTATTTGAACATCACTCTTTTCTCCAGTAAGAGCCCAAATCTTACAAGGTGCAGAGTGTTCTCAGTTTCCATTAAAGTCCTGGCACTACATCAGTTTGCAGGTCTGGACTTGAGATAATGAAGTTTTATATAAAATTCCTTTACAGTGAGGTATTAATAGGTTTTCATATTCAGCAATAAGTCCAAATAGGAGGGGAAAATCACACTGGAGTTATTGTATTTCTGCTCCTTCTTCCACATTATACACATTGTTCTTACGCACCTTTCTTCATTCTCCGTTGCTTTCTTTCCTGAATGTAACTCAGCTATTATTTTTAAGAATCAGATTAGCAAGTAAAAATCTTCAAAATATATATCACAGAAATAGCTCATTTCACTTTGGTTTGAGTATTTAGTTCTTCACTATTGTGTAATTTTTTTTTTGTCACCCCATAAAGAAGATAATGTTGAAGAGCCACATGAATTAACCCCTTCAGGCCAGAAGAGCAGTGGCCTCCATGGTTTGTCATTAAATGTCATGCTTTAGTATATTACAAAATGCATCTTTTGACATAAGATTAAAAAACATTATGCATTAGTTTTAATGAACCAACTTCCATATTAATAAAATAATTCCATTTGGTTTCATCTGGAATAAAATTTATTTCATAACTGAAATATTGGCTACATGTCTTTATAAAAAAAACCTATTTAAAACTCACAGGTGGAACAACTAAAGGCTCATTGGATTTCAATCCAACAGATTAAGTAAAATATGTATTGTATAAGGTCTCTTGGGAACTGATTTAACTTTTGCATCCTCAGTTATGACATGTTTTGACAGAGGTTTATAAATATTGTGCGTTATTTTGATTGACATTGAAGGCCATAGTTGAAAGCTATTTCCCCTTGGGTAGAAAAAATAAACTGTAATACTTGAACATTGGCTACTGGAGGTCACTTTTACAATGAAAGGAACAGTAGTTTCCCTATAAGATTATTTAAAAAAAAATATTTTAAACTGCTTTCAGAATAAATTGTATATCTTAATTCTGATGAAGCATCTGTGTTTTATCTTAAGGGATTGAAAGATCTTGCCTAAGCTCATTTCAGATGTCTAGCTATATTACCAATCATTTCTTATTTTAATATCAGTGGTAACTTGAATCATCCTTTGGTTTCTTTCCCTCACCTGTAGCAATAGTAGTAGTACATAATATACAACTTTTTCGGCACATCTCACAATGCCCGGAACCTTGAGTAACTGTTTCTGTTTCCTTTTATTTTCACGTTGGTTTTATTTCAATTTTCCCACTGTTATTTTCATGTTACCACATATGCCTCGCAAGCCTAAAAAAGATCAGCTGAGGAAGACAGTTTACCCAAATGTAGACTACATGCTATTGTTTTAAATACAGACTCATCTTGTCCAAAATGTTCTACAGCATGCTGAAATATCTCTTTTTGTTAATAATAAAACAGAGTCAGTATTTCAAGACATTGTTGCTTTCCTGGCTGTTTAATAATAACTAGTGTTACAAAGAGTGGGATTATTTTAGTCCAGTAGTTAAAGCATTATAATGGAACAGCAACAACAGGTTCAATGAAGGATGAATAACAGTTTCTGTTCTAGATCCCTGTTTTTATTTGCTCACAAGAAGTTTTACCCAGTCCTTAATTTGGTTATTTTGGGGGGGGGGGAAGGGAAGGGGTGTTAAATAAAATGTACATGGTTCATTTAAATCATTGCTCTGGTCTGGGGCTGGGGATAAGAAGTTCAATATGTAGGCTGCTGTGGGGAGAGAGGACTAACGCAGTCCTCTCTCATTGCAGCAGCTTGAGGACAGCTGAAAAGCACTTCTCCATGGCTGCTGCAGCTCCATTGGGCACAGCCGGGGAAGCATTCATGTCCCTCAGTTGGGTCAGGTTGAAGTTCGTCTGTCCCCTGTGCTCCTGAGCCAGAGTGAGGAATGCAGCAAACTCTGCACTTTTCCTTGGCTCCCTGATGAAGGGGAACAGCCAGCAGTGTTCCCGTATGAATCATGGGTGGGAGGGGAAGCTTCAGCTCTTAAAGAGTGCCTGGTGGGTGGGAGGCTTAAGGTTGGGGCAGTCCCACATGGGGAAGGGTGCATTCCTAGCAGTCACTTTTCACCTATCTAGTGATTCTGTGTCTTGAGAAGCAATCCCATACTGGGCACAACCAAACCCTTAACTTACTTTAAGTTATGATCAGAGTAAGCTGTATGCCAAATGTGGTGGTCCTAAATCTTACCGTTTAGCAATTACTCTCATGTATAGCTCCACTAACATCAGTTCACATGAGCTTTACAGGTCACCTGTCCAAGTCTGACACCTTTGGTTTGAAATCTGGTTTTTCCTTTTCTTAGGTGAGCTGCCTACAAGGCTAATGAGTCCCACGTGCTGTGTCGAGACTTTTTTAAAATCTGTTTTTATTTACCTTAATATGTTCATCATAAAGCCAAAGGAGGATTTTACAGAGGTACTCGAGTTACCAGCTGCCGCTCTTCACTCTCCTGGGAAATTCGGACCATTGATCTATTGGTCACCTGCTGCTTATTCAATATTTTCAGCTACCCCACACAGGGAGCTGCCTTGGAACATACTGTTTGCTGATGATTTAGTGACACGAGGGGAAGACAATGAGACCCTTGCAAGCCCAATTTGAATGGGGGTAATTCAGCTTTGAGTAGGCTGAACTTAGAGTGAGTCTATGATAACTGAGGCAGGAGGATAGGCCATAAAGGTTATATCACAGGCAGAGAACTTGGAAGAGAGAAAGAATGTAAATTACTAGGATCTATGTTTGCTGTGATGGTGCCTCCTGAATTATTCCCAGCATCATAATTAAGCTGCTTGGTGCATGTGGCAGGAACTTAACTCAGTTCTTTGTAACTTAAAGATGTCAGAGTTAAAAGACACTATATAAAACTGTAACTTGATACATCTTAATATATAGAACAGACTTAGCCAGCTATAAGAAAGGAAATTGGTATTCTGTCTTCAACAGAAATAAATACATTGACTCAGTAAAATGGTTGATACTTCATGAGAGGAAATAAAATGATGTTGTAAGAGGCCTAGTGCGGGTTGTATCACCTAAAGACAAGTAAGGTAGGTCATACAATAGTGATATGGGCACATGTACTGAAGATCTGTGAGCTATAGTTGTAAAATGATTTTTGCAATGATTGTGGACAGAATATGATGATAAATTGCATGGATATCAGCAGACCTCAGAGAAACCAATCTCTATGACAGCCAGGCATACAATTATGAGTTTAGGAAAAGAAAGAAAGAAAGAAAGAAAGAAAGGTTCCTGTGATGATGTGCCCTCATATTTTATGGAAATATGTTTTGGAATATTAATATTCATGATTCAAATATGTTTTATGCAAAATGATGCATGTAATCTATCATTGAAGGATGTGTAATCCTCTGAATATGTATATTCTGTTTGTGTGCATGTATGTGAAGTTAGAAATATGAAGTAGAAACCTATTTATAGATCTAGATGTGCTAGTAAAGACCATTAGCAGTACTCATGGAACTTAATGGCCCAGTACTTAAGACAATGATCTAAGAATAGTCTTGTTTTTCCTGTAAGCTTTGACTATTGTTGGTAATACAAAGACATGTGGCCAAATCACCTGAGGCTGGAACCCAGTTTGAATATGCTACTTTTCCATGGAGGGAGGGAAAGGGTTGAAGCTGAACACAAAAAATTCCTGCCTTGGGCAAAATCCATTTCTAGACAGGAAATCAGGCAATAAAAGATGCCCCCTGCTTACCACCAGGATGACTGCTGGAAATATCTGAGATTAAACAGGGGAAGGATCAGCCCAAGCTAGGAGGCTGCTTAGCTTCTGAGAAAAGATAATTAAAACTACTGAAGGGTTTTTTCCTTAATAATAATTCACTTTCATCTGTTTTATCACTTTCAACCACTTAAATCCTACTTATTTTGTGTTTAATAAAATCACTTTTATTTATTAATTTACTCAGTGTAAATAATTGTTACCTCGGGTGGACAACAGTTGTGCATATCTGTCTTTCATTGATAAAGGGGAGTGAACTTTATGAGTTTGCTCTGTATAAATTTTGTATGCAGAATAAGGCAGATTTATCTGGAGTTTTGATCCTGTTGGAGCTATACGCCTAGATGCTGTGTTAATTTCCTGTGACTGACCCTTTCCAGAGCTGAGCTGTTCTCAGTGTCTGTGTGGCTCTGCTCTGGGCTGCAGCCCCCACTCCATTGCCTTTGCTGCGGGAGACCAGAGGTTCTGGCTTGGCTCAGCAGGACAGAGTTTTGGAGCACCCAGAGAGCAGGTATATGGGCTCAGAGAATGGTTTAAGTAAATGATTATGTCCAGGTTATATACCAGAGTGATGGTAGTGTTTAGCACAATGATCAAGAAAGGAGATAATGGGACGGGCTTGGGGGAAATATTAAAATCCTTTTTTTTTTGCCTTTGCCTTTGATCTGACAGTTAAGCAAATTCTACAAGATTTTCAGAGACTGAAATTTAAATTTAGACATAAGCAGAAAGGTCTGAAGTAAACAGATGGGTCTATGAGGGCTTGTCTCACTTTGCCAAGGATAGATGCTGCAGCGATTGATCAACTGGTCATCGATTTATTACACCGGCTTAGACACGATAAATCAGTCTTTCACCACACTCCCTTCAATTCTGGTACTTCACCAGAATGAGAAGAATAGCTGATATCAATGGGAGAGCAGCCCCTGCCAATCTTACCACATGTAAAATGATGCATTAAGTATGTCAACTTCAGCTACACTGTTTGCATATCTGAGGTCACTTAGATTAGATTGACAGTGGGGTTTAGTGTAAATCTGCCCTGATTCATCAGCATAGACAGGGAAATTGAATTGTGTTTGCAGATAAGATTACCCAGTGCTAGGTAATTATCTTACCTGAGATGTGGATATTTGGGATGAGGGTACCAAGAACAGAACCCTGTGGAACTTCTACAGAAGGTTGAGGGGGATAAGGAAGATCCTAGAGGACATGCTTAAGGAGTGATTAGAGAAGTTGGAGGAGAATTGAGATGACTGTCATGTAAGCTAACGGAGGGCAACATTTAAAGATGGGTATAGTTGATGCCTGTTTCAAAGGAGACTGACAGGACAAGGAATATAGAACATGGAGTACTGGTTCTGAGGTTTTGCTAGGAAGAGATCATTAAAGACTTTGGCAAGAGTGCTAAGGACAAAAGCCAAGGTGAAGAGGATGTAGGGGGATTGGAAGAGAGGCATTCCAGACAATGGTTATAAACAGTGCTTTCAATGTGGCTAGTAAAGAAAGGGAGAAAAGAGATTGAGTGGAAGTTTGAGAGGCAAAGTTGAATCAAAAGTGAGGAATTTAAGATGGAAGAAACTAAAAAAATGCCTCATTTTTTGAGGGGAAGAGCCAGAGTAGAAAGATTTGACAGAATTGCTCAACAGCATGAGAGCAGGAGATGGAAAGATGTTGGAGGTTAGCTGGAGCTGGGGTTTGGCAGGGTGGACCTTACAATGGGAGAGAGGATCAAATAGTTAAGAGTAGAGTAGGAATGTTAAATTGTGAGTAATTAACTAATTGAATAGTCAATGCATTTTGCATCGATTAGTCGATAGGGCGCCTCTGCCTTTGAAGTGCCTTAAAACTGTTTCTACACTTCAAAGAGAAAGCACCTGTGGATCCCTGGCTCAATTGGGGACCCCACCCCCCCACAGATCCTGGGCCATGTGGCACTGCCGCTTTGAAACGCCACGTGCAGTCTGGCCCCAGGCTCCACGCAGAGCTGCCACTTTGAAGTACCCCCTTTCCCCCCC
>CM057848.1:50924098-50939975 GCA_030068395.1 Apalone spinifera | reverse complement strand
ACCCATTACAAAGATAGCTTCCCCAATTATCACCTCTAATATCATTAGCTTACAAACATTTACCTCCCCCTCTCATCCCTCTTCTGTTCTGAAATTTGATTTGTCCTTTTCATATGTGTTCATTTTTTTTGATTGTATCCTTTGATATATATGGTCGTGCCAATTTTCTTCCACAATTTGATCTGAGGAAGTGGGTCTGGCCTACGAAAGCTCATCACCTAATAAACCATCTTGTTAGTCTTAAAAGTGCTGCATAGTCCTGTTTTTTGTTTCAGCTATACCAGACTAACACGGCTACATATCTATTACTATTCTACTGGGAAGTAATTACTTTGAGTGACTCTGGGGAGTAGTTATTTCAAAATAGCATTGTAGTGTCCACACTACGCTATTTCGAAATAACTATTGCAGAATAAGTGTTATTCCTCATGGAAAGCAGGAGATATTATTTTGAAATACCAGCCCCTTATTTCAAAATAATAAGATTGGTAGTGTGGACATCCTGCTTGTCACTTCGAACTAACTCCTTAGTATAGATCAGGGCTTAAGAGACTAGCGAAAATATATAGCGAGAATTATAAGCTTTGGTGGATAAAACTTATGTTTACTTACACACACACACACACACACACACACACACACACAGAGTAGAAGTACCTTTAATTGGTAGGACCAATGTTAATTAGGCTAATTAAGTGGGCTCAATGTGTCCCATTCATAGCTTTTTAATAGAAGGAGAAATTGGCTTTCAAATGTGCCAACCAGTTAATGTCTTTGTTTAGGCCCTGGGTAAGGTTGTCAGATCTGAAGATAAATTCCAGTTCTGCAGACTCTCTCTCTAACTGATTAGTGAATTTCCTTTTTAGAAGAATGGGGCTTCTTTTAAATCCATGATTTAAACGAAGCGGGTTAAAATGTTCCCCCACAGCAGGGCTCAGCAACCTTTTCAAACCAAAGAGCCAAACTACATCAAAATTCAGAACAAGTGGTCAACAAAGAGCCCATATAAGAATGCCCATTTGTATGACTGAAAATATACAATTTAATATTACTGATTATTGATATGATGATTAATAGCATAAACAAAACATTGTACTTGCAAACTTTATTTAACGGGACTTTTGCTGTTTCTGGGGGGAGCAGTTTGTGGATGTGGGAGTGCAGAAGTCAGGGTTGGGATGTGTGTGGAGCTCAGGACGGGGTTGGGTTGTGTGGGAGGTGCAGGAGATAGGGCAGGATGCTGTGGGTGGGATCAGGACAGGACTCTGGGCCCCAATTGGGGCCTTGGTCACAAGTCAGATGGAGGCTGGAGCTGGGCTGCCGCAGCCAGCCCCTCTTACTATCCTGACTTGGAGCACACATGCATCCCCTAGAGCACACCCTCAGCTGGCCCTTTAAATGTCCCAGCCAGCTCTTGTTGCGGCACAGCCAGTTCTTACCGGGGCACACTGCCTTACTTTCACCTCTGGTTAAAGATGAAATAGACAAAAAAAGACTATCTTGACATAAGTAATTATGCATTTTAAAATTTGAGTCAATTTTTCATATTAATTTAAAAAGTTGTGTGTGTTTTGGGAATGTCAAAAGAGCCATATTTGGTTCCGTATTGAGCCATATTTGGCTCAAGAGCCAAAGGATGCTGACCCCTGCACTACAGGTTTGCGTGTTACCATTTCTGATGTCTAATTTTGTATCCATTTATCCTTTGTTATACATCCTGTCTGGTTTGGCCAATGTACGTAGCAGAGGGGTATTGCTGGCACATGTCATATAAAAGGTGGTAGAATGATAGTCATGGAGAATGAAGTTCTCTTGTTTGCCATGGATGAAATACATCACAGGAGAAAGCCAGTGCTGCCTTCTTCACATTGTCCTGCCTGGGAAATTTCTCTTTCTATACTGGAGTGGCTGCTTTTGAGATGAGAGAATTAGTTCATTTTTTTCCCCACTGCGTCCTTGGCCTTTCTGTTTAGACTGCCAATAAGGATTCCAGTTAGTATCAACAATCATCTTGTGTGCCTGTGTGGGGCTTTGACCCAGCCAGACTAAAGGAACACTGACCTGGGAGCCTGTCTTGAGAAAGGAAGTATAGTTCAGGTCTGCCTCCTCTCTCCCCTTCCCACTAAATTCTGTGGACTCCACATGAGTAAAAAATAGGGGCCATTTAGTGTGGGCATCTCCCCAACTTCCATGTCCACTGTAGTTGTGGGTAGTTGGTTTGAATGTAATGGGAGGTAGCCCTTGCCTACACTATTTATAAGGGTCTCCTTGGTGGAGACTAGACACATGTAATGATAGATGCAGCCACCGTTTTATAAGCCCAATTTTTGGCATTTTTTAATCATCTTGATACTCTGAGAACAGAAATAAGAATGCAAGGCCATGAAATGCTTTTATATTAGAATTTGAATTTCTGAAACTTTGTCTTCCATAAATCTGAAATCTCTGTTTTCTGTATCCATCAGTTAAAGACCATGCTGTAGAACAAAGCAAAACTGATTTGCCTTTGATGAAACTTTAAACATAACTAGTACATCCCCAACACTATATGTGCCAACAAAATAGGGGTCTGATTTAAACATGCCTAAGTAATAAAATTCAGAACTGAATTTTTGACCTTATTTGCTCTCTGACCTTATTTGCTCTCGAACATTTTTGGCCAGATAGTTTATTTCATTGTATGCATGTAATTCTCACTGAAGTGTATGTGAGTTTTGCCAGGATGAAGCCCCATATGTAAGATTGCCTGATATTTGGAACTCGAAAACAATATATTGATTCAGCATTTTGTTGTACATGGTTGATATAGGCTTGTAAAAGGTTAAGCAGTTACTCAGTAAGCATTAGACTTACTGGCATGCTTACCTGGAAACTGGTTAACTGGAGGGTTGGGCCCGGCCTGAGCAAGGCCCCTATCTGTGGTGGGGCCAGCTAGAACAGGCCTCACCTACCGCCACCCATGGCATTGTGCTGTGGGGCTGACAGGCTGGAGAAGGCCCCTCCCTCGCCCACTTATTGTTTAACCAGTTAACTTTTTAATGGATATTTAAATCCCTAATGGTTGAGTGTGTTTTAGTGCAGGAGCAGCATGGAAGGAGAGTGTACTTTTTTTTATTAAAGTGGATTTGGCATGCATGTTATTAGGTATGTTGTTCTTCAGACCTATTTCAAGTCAATAATTATGGCAAGATTTACCCTATTTATGATACTGTGTATACACAATATGCTTTATGCTCCAGCTGCCCATTGATTAACAGTATACATTCATTGCTATGAATAGGAGTTTGTATACTATTTGAAATATACAAAACATCTTTAGCTATGTTTGAGTTTCTACAGTATGTACAATAAATATGTATTAATTGTGTGGTACATTTATATTTTATGAAACTAGTAAATTGTTATAGAACACTGTTAGTGTATATGTAAAGCTGAAATTTTTTATTTCACTTTTATATAAAAAGGGCCAAATCTGCTCTTCTTAATGGACAAAAAACTTACAGACATGTAATCTGAAAAAACAAAATGTAAATAAGTGCAAGAAAGTTAACTTTGGTACTGGCAGTGGGAAGGGGGGAAAGGAGAATGGAAGGAAAGTACTGTTTCTGTTCCTGTCAAATATATGACCAAATATCTGTTACTTTGAAATATGTGTAAAATTCCATCTTAACTGTACTTTTACAAGCTTAGCTAAGAAAAATGTTCTTTTTTTTTAATATATTTGAAGGACAACTACAGAATTTAGATTGATAATTTTAAGTAATATTCATGTTCTTATACTTGTCTTGGGGCTTTTGTAGGAGTGGGTAGCAGTGACCATTAAATTTTCCATTTTTCAATTAAAATAAATCCTTTGTTTTCAAACTAGTGTTGTAACCATTTCTCAGAAAGGAAACTTAAATGAGTATCAATCCATTAATATATCTGCACAGAGTTTTAAATGAAATATGTACTAGTTCAAGAAAAAAAATGTTTCTAGTTGAAGTTCATAACGTTAAAATTGAATGAGTCGTGCAGAATTCAAGTGGATGTTATGTACTGAAAATGTTTTCATATTATTGTTTAGGTGGTACATTTAAAAAAAAACAAAAAAAACCCTTATTCGCTCTGGAGAGCTGAATCTAAGATTCCATATTACAGAAAGCAATTTCACCATCATTAGCTAAATAAGAGGGCCCTAGGAAGCAGGGATTATCATATATTAAATTAAAAGTTCACCACCTTACAGCTTTAATCCTGTTAGAAAAGATGATTTCTATCTAACTTAATCAGCAAGAGGATTTTATTGCCTGAAGTATTAATTGATTTAGGTCCTCATTAAGGTCAGAGGTACACTTGACTGACCAGGGGCAGCCAATTAGCACATTGTCAGTTGTGCTTATTTACATTGACTGAACATAATGGTAGGTTATTTGACTGTTAGGTCAGGGGGTCACTGAATCTTTTGTGTACTGTGACCTTTTAAAGGGCAACAGTCACTCAGACACGCCACTGCATTTACAACAAAATTTAGTTTATTATGTATTGACTCCATTCAATCCTAGGAAACAGGTGCTTTGTTTCTACTGAGCAATTAGTATATTGTTACTAACCTAAATAATTTTAGGGGAGTTCATGAAATAGCTCTCTGAAAATTTCTAAAATTCTTGTTCAAATTCCAGTTCATTATTTCAAACTTTTTACACTTAAAAAAAAAAAGGAACTTAACAATCCATTCACACTAGAGATGTTAAATTTAGATTAATTGGCTAATTGAATAGTCAATGCAATGTGTATCGACTATTCGATTAGTTGATAAGGGTGCCTCCACCTTTGAAGTATCGCAACAGATATTTGGCCATGTATGTGACAGGAACAGAAACACTACTATTCTTGCATTCTACTCTCCCGCCTCCCCCTGCCAGTTTCAAAGCGGCAGCGCCACATGGAGCCTGGGGTAAGCTGGGGACTCTGAGTCCCCAGCTCACCCTGGACTCCATGCGGCACTGCCACTTTGAAATGCCACAAGGATCCCAGTGTCAGGCTCCACACGGGTGTTTCAAAGTG
Source organism: Apalone spinifera (assembly GCA_030068395.1). Lineage (NCBI taxonomy): Eukaryota > Metazoa > Chordata > Testudines > Trionychidae > Apalone > Apalone spinifera. Next base: position 50,934,929 of record CM057848.1, on the reverse strand, counting down.
ACAGCGCCTCATGGAGCCCTGCGTCAGTGGGGGAGTCTCCAGCTGCACGTGGTGTTTCAAAGCAGCAGACCCCGGGCTCCACATGGTGCTGCAGCTTTGAAGCATCCTTCCTCTTTCCCCTCCCCCTGCTGCCTTTTTCTGATATCAGACTTCCCGGAAGTGACTAGCCGACTAGTGTATTGACTAGTGTATTGACTATCCGATAAGCATTTGCTTATCGGATAGTCGACTAGTTGTTCACATCCCTAATTCACACTCTAATGCACTCATATTCTCTATTTTGATACTATCATGGCATGTTAATTTATTCAGGAATGATCTTGTGGCTTTAACTTAGTCAAACCTCAAGTCTTGCACTAGATCTGAAGACCCTCCTTAGCAACGAGAAGAAAGTACTACTGTTTCAATGCACATCCCACAACTCTAGTGCTTGTCAGTGGTTCTTTTAGTCCACAGAGAGGTGAGGCTGGACTGAAACAACTGCATAAGTACAGGGTCTGGTGAGAGAACTGGAGCCACAGAAGAGGTAAAGTCTGAAGTTTTTTCAGGCATTTCCCGGGCTCTTCCAGATCATTATTTGAAAAATTTCCATTTATGATTTACACTTTCTATGTTCAAAGTTTAAGGAAACTAGACATGGCAGAATGAGCCCCATAGCTTTGCTTTATAGTTTGCTAGTAAGATGGCAAGCCTCTTAACATAGCAAAACATTCTCCAAAGAAAGAATAGGCAAAGCAGATTGTCTGCAGACCATTACTTTGAAGCTAATCTTCTATTTCCTATGCATACATTGGTAAACGAGTTGAGTTCATTCACATGAGGCAATTAGCCAGTATTTCATTATAGCATAGGTAGCGAAACCAAAGACCATGTAGATAAAATTATTAATTTTCAGTATTATCTTACATCTTTGACCTTAAGATTAACTGAACTAGACACATGATGTGTGATGGGGCCTGAGGCATGAAAGACATGATTTCCCTTTAGAAATCAGCTTGATTTGACTTTAACAAGTTATATTTTTCCAAAGATTTAATTGTGTATATATTGTATATAATAAGACTCTCAATTATTCTTCCTCATGTGATGGTGTCCCTCCCACCCCCCAATCTTTAAGCATCAGCTACATTAATGGCACCCAGTTAGCTACATCAGCACTTCATTTTCTGGAACAGTTTCTGGATGTGTAGTTGTTATGTTTAAGGTCACAGAATGATAGAAATGTAAAGCTAAAAGGGACCTCAAGATGTCAATAAGTCTAGCCTCCAACGCTGAAGCAGGACCGAGTAAATTTAGACCACCTCTAACAGTGATGTGTGCAAGCTGTCCTTTAAAATCTCTGATTATGGTTATTCTACCATCAGAAGTAGGCTTACAAGGGAAAACTTATTTACGCTTATTGTTAGAAAGTTTTTAGTAATATCTGACCTTTTAAATTTCTCCTGCTGGGGATTAAATCCATTACTTCTTGCCCTTCTTTCATTGGACATGGAGAACAATTGATCACTGTCTTCTTTATAACAACCCTTATCCTATTCATAGAATCCTCAGCCAGAAGAGAACATTGTGATCCTCTAGTATGACTTCCTATATAACAGAAGACATAGAACTTCCCCAAAATAATTCCCAAGGCATTTCTTTTAGAAAAACTTCTAATCTTGATTTAAAAATTGTCAAGTGATGGAGAATTCATCACGACAAGTAAGTTCTCACAGTTGAAAAATTTCACTTTATTCTCACTCTAAGTTTGTCTTTCTTCAACTTCTAGCCAACTTCCAATGCTGAATTGAAGAATCAGCCATTAAATATTTGTTCCCCATGTTAAATACTTGTATACTGTGATCAAGTCATCCCTTAACCTCCTCTTTGTTCAACTAAACAGATTGAGCTCTTTGAAGACTGTTATAAGATCATGGAACAAAATACCCATTCACTCCATACTCTGGGTGTCCCTAATCCAGAAACACCTGTGGTACAGACCCTGGCAGATGAAGGAGGAAGCAGCTCTTTGTGTTGGCACTCTCTTCCTCCCCAGTCAGCTGGGAGAACAGCAGCACAGCAATGTGCTTCCCCTGAGGCTTTTCTCTGCCACTATGGGATCATTGGGAGGCAGTGTCTGGGAGTGATGCGGAGCACTGAGCCACATGCGCCCCAAGGAGCAGGACCCCAGAGGAGTACCCCATCCCTATCCCCCTCGTGCCTAGACTCTGCAGCACCGTCCCTGACCTGGCGAATTCTTTAACCTAGAATACCTTATTTCCCAGGATTCCCAGATTAAAGAGATTCATGTTTACTACCAACATTTAGAATTATTTCAAATACGTTTCTTTCTTCTGTATTTCTTAAATGCCCCTCAATAATTTGCTTTCATTACTGTCTCTTACTCCAACAGCTTTGCAAGCATATTGCCAACAGACAGAGCTGAACCTGGTACCTCTGGAGCGTAGTGCATGAACCCCTACTGCATGACCTAAAATCCAGTTGGCTTTCAGCTGAGGCTATAGAGCAAACTCATTTTTCTCTTTTTATATGGTCTACGTGACATTACATGGGACCGTGAACCACACCCAGTAGGTGTGTGGGTTACACCAGCACAGAAAAAGAATATATTCCAATGCTAGTGCCATCATGAGCATTAGCCAGAGGTTCGTGTGCAGATGTTCTAAGAAAGGTGTGGTTTCCTAGAAAGATCTTTGTGATGGACGTTTAGAACAACCCCAAGAAAGACAATTTTCAAATAATCCATTGCTTTACTTTTGGCTCATGATTTACTAGAATAGAACTGTGGAAAATTTTTATTTAATGTTTAGAGGTTTATGAAATGCAGGTAACTTCTGGACATGTTACTGTTATTGACAATGAGTGTATGACAAAATTTTCATTACTGGTTGGACCTCCCTAGTCCAGTACTCTAGGCACCTGACCGGTCCCAGACAAGGGTGTTTGCCAGACCAGGGGAGGTCGGGGAGGTAGAGGGCACCAGCCTTCCTACTCCACTGGGCTATGCTGCCCTTGGCACTCCTGGCTCTGGCAGCCCTGCCAGCTCCATGGTCTCACTGGACTTTGCTGCCCCACCGGCTTAAGGCTCTGTGACCCCGTGAGCTCCAGTGGCCTCTGCACCCCTGCCAGCCCCACAGGTTCTGTGGCCCCACCGGCTTTGCTGCCCTGCCGGGTCTGCAGGCTCCAATGGCCATGCTGGCTTTGCCTTCCTCTGGCTTTGCGGGCTCCAACGGTCCCGCTGGCTTTGCTGCTCCACTGGCTGTGGGCACTGCTGGCCCACAAGTTCCATTGCCCCACTAGCCCCCTCATTTGCCTCTCTTCCCAGCTGCTGGCAACCTCTGCTGCTGGGACGTTCTGGTCTGGCAACATGTTGCTGGATCAGAGAGTCCCAGACCACAAAGATTCAACCTGTAGTGGAAAAGGAGTATAATTTGAGTTAAAAGTCTGCATTCCCTGCTCAAAAATTGGATATATGGAATAATACATTGTCTTATTTTCTCACTTCTTTTATTAAGTGGTAACTTCTATTTTTTATACTTGAGCTGTTTCTTATGATATAACAAGCAAAGGAGGTATAGTTATATTGTGTTTGAATTAAAATAACAATCTGCAAATCCCTTCTGGTTTTACCATAGCTTTGCCATGAGTAAGCAGCATTGCTGTAGTTCCTGAGAAGTAGCCTGGCAGGGAATTTGAGTCTCTTGATTTAAGCTTCCCTGTGGTGGTGAGAGTACACTGTACCAGAACTATTCCTGGGGCAGCATCACCAATGCACTGATGCAGCTATCCTGTGTGGCATGTTGGAAAGATAGAACCTAGAACTCAATTTCCTTATTTTTGAGGGGACGAGGAGGAAGTAATGGGATATATTTCAGCTCTGAAAAGTCTACTTTCTCTCTTCCAGTGACAGCAGTGTTAGGGATGGATAGCACTGGAAGTAAGAGAGGATCTCATACCTCCTGTACTCCTTTGCTCCAGCACGCAGGACATGCCATGGTCTGGCCTTGTATTGTGCTTAGATGTTGCAGCACAGCTAGAATATATAATGGAACACACCCAAAGAAGAGTTTGGCATTCCTGACCATAAGAGGAAGAATTACAGATTTTGGAGGTTTGATTCTCCTCTGCCTTGCACTTCATGTAGTTGTTTACACCTACGCAAAATGAACATAGAATGACAGTTCATCACACCCACTTTTGCATCAGTTCAGTGATGCCACAAAATGCAAGAATCTATAGAATCACTATGATGTCGTTTATCATAGTGTCTAACTTCAAATCAATTTCACTAACTGTGGTGTAGCTACTCTGGATGTAGATTGGTGTAACAGACTGGAATCTGGCCCAGAAGAACAAGCCTTAAATCAGAGAGTGCTTTCATTTCTGATTTATTTGATCTTTAATGAAATTTTAACACAGGAAATATTTTTAATGGGTTACAATGGAAATAAAATTTACAATGTAAATGAAGTCATTATGTTGGTGTATGGATGCATAACAATTAAATTGCAGTTCTCTTTCCACTGATAATATTGGTCCTCTAGACTTGATATTCCGTGAAATTGTAGCCTGTTAAGTTTTCTGTAGTTGTCATGGAGGTTCCAGAGAAACTGTTGTAAAGCTTTAGCAGGGTTCTGCCCAGCACACTCACAACACAAGGATTGCCACCATACATTGTGACATCTCCTGTGGTATGATTTCTAAACTGTAAATGAGATGTTCTGGGGTCTTCCCAGCTTTAGATGGGTTTTACTCTATCACCTTTCTCTGAAGGATTTAAAAGTGCAGATAGTCCTTTGAAACCTGCTCAAACACTTTGCTGTGTTGCCTATTTGTTTATTGATAGTTGTATGCCATGACCAAGTCATTGGGAAAGGGGAGGAGAAGGATGTACCCCTCTTCTCTTTTAACTTAAGCTATGTCCCTCTGCAAAATAATTGCTAAAAATTTGTAACCTTGTTTTGATTCCTTTTCCTCCTTCTTGCCCGCTGGCACTCACCTTTATATAACATAACGGCATCTTGAGAATACAGGGATTTTTCTATAAATTATTTCTTAAGAAGAAAACAAGTATGTTAAGAAAGGAGAGCGGGGGCAAAAAGCGGTTGTTTAAAAAAAAACCTCTGTACACTTCCCACTGAATTTGAGCCAAAAGTGTTGCCAGTTTTGTTCAAATCTTTCAGAGTTTTGTTTTGACCCTACTTATGACCAGGGGGACTAATTGTATTAGAACTATCCAGGAGACTTTAAGAAAGTGCTGTTTTAATGCATATTTTAAAACACTGACAGATATTTTATCATTAATTAGTATTCATATTATGTCTCAAACAATCTGTTCAAGAATAGAGGAAATGAACTGGTTGAACAGCTCTTCTGTCTATCTAGTAATTAACATGGGAGATGCATGTAAAGCCAGGGGCCTAACGGGGAAGAGGGAGAAGTAGCACTGGGCAGATTTCTCTACAGAAGATTACAAATTACCTATGCTGAGGGCTTTGTCTTATCCAAAGATTTAATTTAGCGGATGTGAGAATAAAGGCCTCTTTTTCAAAAATAAACCTGTGCCCCTCTGAGTCATATCTTCCTGGATTTGCTTCCTATCTTGTCAATATGCCACTTGATAGCTGGCTGGACTCCCTTGTTCAGTGGCACATATTTTAAAATAGAAGGATTTCTTTTTAAAAAAAAAAAGACCATTTGTTCTTTTTTAACCAAAACATTGCTTGTTTCTTTTTTAAAAATACAGGGTTATATATAGCATTATCAAAACAATATTTTAGACATCTTATACAATTTTAAAAGATAGTTTGATGGGTGTCAGCTAATCTATTATGCTTCCTCTGTGCCTCCTCCCCCTCTTCAGCTGCTAATCATAGAATTTGTATGCCAAATTGTGTAAGACACTCTTCCAATAGTTACATGTGTGAGTCTTTTGTGAGACACAGACAGTTATGAGGACAGATTTGGAGTTGCATATGGGTCTGTCACATGGTTTGATTGCCATGTCTTCCAGGACACAGATTTCTTTATTACTTAGCCATAATTCAGAGGAGTTTATACAGTTTATAAAAAAAGTTCTGCAAAATGTATCTCAAAGAATTCTTGCACAATCCATTTTATATAACAAAACAGAGTGTTCCCCACTTACCGCAATATGTTTTCTATACTGGCTTCAAAGCTGCTTACTCCCACTGTATATCCAAATTCTGTACTTAGTTGTGTTTTGATGTGGAGTAACATTCACTGCTCAGAAATTGTATAGACTCTTTAGGGAATAAGAAGATGAAGGATATTTATATTTACATTAAATTCTTAAGTCCTGAATATGTCTGAACAATAGGAACCAACGTTTCTTCTGTTAGCTATGGTTGAAAGAGTAAATCTTGGGAGTGTTGCCTGGGAAGCTTTGTGAAAAGCCGTCCAATATAGCTATGCTTTAGCCTCCAAAATAACATAGATTGATCTGATATCTTGTGTGAGCAGAATATCTGGCAACTAATTCATTCTTGAAGCATTCTAGTTAGATTTCTGGAAGGTGAAACCAACTCCATTGGTCCCAGTAACATTCTTTTCAGCTCTGGAATCATCAGTGTCATGTTCCTTGGTGGCGGGTTATCATGAATTGTACAGCTGTCATTCAACTGGGTATTATATTTAATGATACTTAAGTTATACCGAAGACACCAAGAGTATTATGGACAGTTGTCTTTTATTGTTTGTATTTCTTGATAGAAATAAAATAAAAAAATGTAAGCAGGGATATCTGTGTTTAAAAAATCCATAAAATACAGTAGCCCACAACTCCACCTGTTTAAACTTAAAGCAAAAGCAGCCAACCGTTTTGAAGATTGACATGTTTTAGAAACAATAGCAAAATTTAACACCAAACAGAGCTGTTGGGCTGACACACTGTATGAAATGGTTACCTTGTTATAAATGCCTTGAAATAATGAAAAATCTTGTCCATGAATTGTGGAAGTAAAAAAAAAACTCCATTTTTTTCTGTATACCTGAGTTGTCAGGCTGTAAACAAACTTATTTGGAACTTGACACAAATCCTTTCAGTGATTTCAGAGAAATATTTTGACATTATGAAAGGTTAAATATACATATTTCTAGATGTACCTTATCAGTTCACAGCTGATTCTTTTGAAGAGTATGTACATTTGACCATCCATGTATTAAGTTTTAGGTTAAAGTTTATCATAGTTCAATACAATTATTGTGTAACTAAATCCCTGTCAAATATGACCTTTAGGTTGACACACTTACTTCATTTGTAGCAGAGTCAGAGGTAACTCTGTGATAGCAGAGAAGTCAGTGCTCAAAGAGAATGCTTAGAAAAAAGAAATATTTATTTCAAACTTTTTTTTTTCTTATTCTGTTCTAGGTTGGAGAAGTTCTATACTGTGCTGGACAGATTGCATTAGTACCTTGTACTATGCAGCTTGTAGGTGGTGGCATACAAACTGAGGCTACAGTCTCCCTAAGCCATGTTGAGAAAGTCCTTAAAGCTATGAGCCACAACACTGAACTCCACCACATCCTTATGGCTAATTGTTACGTAACTAACAGCAAGTACATTCCTGTTGCTCACGCTGTATGGCAAAAGAAATTAGACGAACTTAAAAAGGTATCTATAAGATCAATTTTCTTCTTTCTAGTTTTAAAAAAAATCAATTTATAGAAAGGTTTTTTCAGTAATATCAGAATTTTCTTAGTGTTTTTCAAAGGGGTTCAAGTAAAACTGATATAATAAGGTTTGATTGAGCTGTTATGTTCTGAGCTGTTATGTTCTGGCTTATAAGTGGCTGTGCACGGTTGAGAAGGAAAATTGCTTAATAGAAAGTTATAGTCATCACTAACTTTGTCTTAATTCCCAAAAGCAATAAGTTAAAGAATTCTTTAAGAACAGCCAATCCCTCCTGCTCAAATTTGAACAATATTCAATTTGAAATTGTTCTGCCTATGTATTTTCTATAAAAGTGCTATGTGGTTTATGTTAACATTTTAGGAAATATTCTGCTGTTTTTCTTTTTTCTGTGTTTATCTAAGTGATATCTTCATGCATGTGGAGTTCATTAGCTTTTGCTGGTTAATTTTCCCCACAATGTACAAGGCCAAATTCTGACCTGAGCATGTTTAGATGGCTATTCATGACCCTAGATCCTCTCTGACAATATAATAATTTCCACCGTGACGTTTTGTGATGCACTAATAATACTTTATATTCCTGTTTAATTTTTTTCTTGAATGACCTCAGTCATGCTTGGGAAAGAGAGGCTTGAGTACTGTTTTTTTTTTCTTATTGTGTTAAGGCCTTTACTGGTATGCTTTATGTATACCCACACTAAGGCTATGTCTATACTGCAAGGTTTTTGCACAAGAAGTCTTTTGCAGAACAGTTCTTGCGCAAAAACATGTCCACACCTCAAAGCGCATAACAAAAGTGATGTGCTTTTGCGCAAGAGAGCGTCCACACTGCATGGACGCTCTTGCTCAAGAAAGCTCTGATGGCCATTCGCTGTGCTTTTTCCCGTAGGGGTTTCTTGTGCAAGAAATCCCTCTGGAGCATCCACACTTGCCTTTTTGCGCAATAGCTGTAACACAAAAAGGAGTTATGCCTTGTAGAAGGAGGTTTACCTACACCGGCAAAAGCCCTCTGTCTGCCATTTTATTGCTGATTTACTTGCACAAAAGCGTATTTGAGGTGTGGACGCGCCACAGGTTTTAGCGCAAAAACAGATATTTTTGCACACAAAAACCTTGCATTGTAGACGTAGCCTAAGAGAGGGAAAGAGGTAACTTCCTTCTATCAAAAGGAACCAAGTGTCCTCCCACCTCCTGGACTCCAATGGGATCAATGGGAACCAAAGGAGGCATGTTTTTACCTGAGAAGCTGCTTGGCCTGACAGCTGGAAATAGAAGTCTCACCCTGATGTATCAAGGTTTTTATGGAAGGAGAAATAATGGCTTAGGCATTCTAAGGGAAAATTAAGTGTTCTCTCCTCTGACCAGGCAAGAATAGAGTCATGGGGCTTGTAGGCCTGAGAAAATTAGAGAACTAAGCTTCTTTCCCTTCTTCTAATCTGTGGAGGCAAGGAGGCCAGGAGACCTCCAGCCTTCCTGGGTCTGACACTTAACAGATCTCTTTGAAGCAAACTTGAGAGAGCCTTAATACAAGTTGTACCTCCCTTAATTGGGACTCTGTGGTCTGGCAAAATCTATGTCCGGCAGATGTTGCTGAACCACAGAGTCCAGGCATAAGGAGATCAGGCCACAGGGCAGGAGCAGAGAGGAGGAGGGGCATGACTCAGCCAGGAGGAGGACACAGCAGGGAGTTCTGGCCCCTTCTGCCGGATGCTCACAGGGGGCTGGCAGCGGCTGCAGAGTCCCAGCAGTGGCTGCAGAGTCCCAGTAGCCACAGAGCCACATTCCCAGTGGCCATGGAGCCCCAGCAACTCAGGCACCGTGCAGCCCCGGCAACCACAGAAGCCATAGCAGCCATAGAGCCCCAGCAGCTACGGAGCTCAGCCTGGGGTTAATGGAAGGGCACCAGCAGCGGGGCTCGGCTAGAGTCCTAGCCAAGGGCAGCAGCATGGGCCATGTTGGGAGGGACTTCCCTTTGTTTGGCAAATCACCTTGTTCAGGACAAATCAGGTCTCAAGGGTGCCAGATGAGGGAAGCACAACATGTACTAGTTTTTTGTGAGCAGGTGAGAACGCTGTTTCAGTCCACACTGAAAGGTGTGGACATTAGAGAGACAGGATTTTCTCTCTCCTTTTACTGTATTTTCCTTTTCTTTTCCTGGTGTCCCAATATTACAGCCCAGGGCCACTTTCATGTATCCTAGAATGAAATAAATGTTCCATTCTAGCTAAGTAAAACAGCCAGCCAAAAAAACCCCTGTTTTTCAAAAGGGTTTCCTTCGTTTCAAGCAGTGGCCAAAGATAGGCATGAATGAATAGCAACCTACTGCTTACTTAATAAGAACAAACAGTGCATAGATTGGAATTATTCAGTTTCAGTCATTCCATGAAAAACAGACAGTGTGTAACTGTGCAAATAAAATTATTCAGTTCAGAGCTCATTTCTTCCAGACCAGACATTATAAACCACAGATTTAATTAGATTTTGAGGGCTTTCAGATTTGTGTTCTATTGTTGAATGTTCTGAATTTAACAGAGAAATGATTGTGTATTGTGATTATTGAGGTAGTTGTATTTAACATTGTTCATATATATATATAAATAAATAAAACTTCTCAATTGCCAAAGGCTTATTTATAGAATACCAAAAAATAGTACAGTATCATCATTATGATAAATTTCTCCTGTATAAATATTTTTTCTAAAACTTCATCGAATAATTCTGTATATTACAAAATACAATACATAATTTGTGTAGGACAAGAATGAAGTGTGTCTAAAGGAAGGAATGATGGAGAAGTGAATGGGTTAGCATGTCTATGTGTTTATATACACAAAAACAATTTATTTCTTGGAAGATGATAATATAGCACATGAACATGAAGTCTATGGGATCTTAGCCTGAATAAGGACCACAGAATCAGACCCATAATTCAGTGATAGAAATGAACACTATTCATTAGGCATTGTTACCTATCTAGTAAAAATGAAAGGAGTTTCCAACTGTCCAAATTATTTCACTGACACATCAAATATGCATGAAAATTTTAAAGAACTATTATAATACAGAGGCAGCATGGTATAACAAATATGGTACTAGCCTGACAGCTAAGAGATCTTTCTTCTATTTTCCAGCTAAGTTACTTTTTAGCAAGCCACATTACTTCTCTGTGCCCTTGTTT
>CM057848.1:50902419-50923998 GCA_030068395.1 Apalone spinifera | reverse complement strand
TGCGGAAAAGCGGCTGATTTTCCACAAAAACTGGCCAGTCTAGACACAGCCATCCTGTTTAAATTGTAAATTCTTCAGGGTAAAGGCTGGCTATTACTTTGGGATGTGGCTAGAATAATGGGTCAGGTAGGATCTTCTAGGCACTGCTGCAATATAAATAATACCAAATATTAGTTTTTTCCCTAATTTCAGATGCCTTTTCAGTTAATGTTTGTTGCTTTTTCTCATACATACTTTTTCTACCACCATACCTGAGTAGCAATAATTAGAAACATTGCATGGCTTCACCTACCCAAAGCAGTAAGTAACAGATGTGTTAGACAAGGCTGGTATACAAGCATCAATCCACCGATTTCCTTTCCATTTTTCTTTGACCTGGAAAGCTCAAATGACACATTATGCTTTAGTTCTCAACTCTCATGTTTTCTTTTCTCTGTCTGTCCCTTCCAGCTCTTGTATATTAGACAGAAAGCAGAGATAAAGGTAAGAACTCTCAGAAATCTGCCACAAAGTCATGCCCAAGTGGAAATTATAGGAGATGGCATAAGAATCCTGAAGCCTCTGAAAACAAAGAAAAAAATGTGTACAACAGGACTTATTGGTGACTCTGGCATTGGCTAAGACTGTGTCTATGTGAAATATAGTGGCATAACTGTGGCAGCAGAGCTATGCCAGAATAACCCATTAGTGTAGATGCAGACTACAAGCGAAAAAGGGGGGTTTACCATTGTTGTAGGAACACCACCTCCTCAAGCACCAGTAGCTCGATCAACAGCAGTATGCTGCCAAGAGTTAGGTTGGCATACCTATGGGCTGTGTCTAGACAGGCCCCCTTTGCCGGAAAAGGCATGCAAAGGAGGCCAGTCGGAATTGCAAATGGAGTGGGGATTTGCATTTTCCCCGCTTCATTTGCATTAACATGGCTGCCGCTTTTTTCGTCTTTGAGCTTTGACGGAAAAAAGCACCAGTCTAGATAGGGCTCTTGCGGAAAATAAAGCCTTTTCCGCAAGATCTCTTATTCCCTTTAGAAAAGGGATATTATAAGTGATATTATATTAATCTTTCTAATCAGAGAGCCTTCTCTTTAAAGTACAGGGCCTCTCATCTCTCCTTACTTCCAAAACTGGTGTCTTAGCATTAGCATCTTGGAGGGGTAGGCCTTATTCCTGGTCCTGAAGTCCTGAGAACTTCTCTGCCAACATTTTGTTAGGAGTGACAGCCTGATGATTGTGGCCCATCTGAACATTAGGAGTCCTGTGACATACCAGAGTACACTCCAGGTGAGGGGTGACACAGTCTCCTGCCCTGGAACTTGGGGAGCCTTGTATTGCCTTGTTGTTGTAGCTTCCAACTTACACTGGTCACAAGCAGCCACCAACATAAGGTGCAGATATGTTTGTACAACTGCAGCCTTCCAGTTATACCCTAGTTTTCACTACCCTTGCTTACTGAGGGTTGGTCCCTGCATACTCCCAGACAGACTTTTTCCCAGAAATGTATGGCCTGAATTGTATAGCCTTTTCTCAGATAGTCTAGATATATTAAGTTTGTTAATTCCTTTAAAGAAATAGCATACACCTGATTATTTTGATAAGTGAAGTTACCCAGACACTTTAAATTAAACACACTAGCTTAGATTAAACAATAAAACAAGTTTTATTAATTACATAGGAAAAGTTTTTAAATTAATATACTTAATGAGACATAAGTCAGAAATGGTTACAAGAAGAATACAAATAAAATGCTTACTAGTGCCTACCTTAACAAACTATATTAAACTTAATCATAATTTCTCACCAACCAAAGATTTCCAACAAAATTACTGGTCAGACTCTTCATCTCAGGACTCCCTTTTCCCCACCCCATTCCAGTCCGAAAGCTATTTTCTTTTTCTCTTTAGGTGTAGAGATCATAACGGGCAGGGAAAGAGAGAGAAGCACCTTTGCGTATTTGCCCCTTTTCTTTATAGTTGAAAAATATTTGTGGCTGAGAACAATGCGACAGAGTCTATGTAGAAAGATATTCCATACTTTTTTTTCGCACTTGGAGTCTTAAGTTAATTAAACTCTTGTTTTCCTGATTTCTCTTTCTTTATATCCTCCCTGGATATAAAGTGAATTCTAAAGTTTTACAAAGCTTGCACTCATAATTTTACAAATAATAATAATTTGTTAAAGTTAAAAGAAGAGCAGAAAGTCACAGTGTGTCAGTAGAGTAAATGCATATCACATAATGTTAAAGACATATCACCCAGAAAGACTAGCCCATTCTGTAAGAATTATGTTCTGTAGGAGGTATGGCATCTGCAGTTGCAATTGGTGAATTGACTACCTGATCGTTGCATACCTCCATTTTCCATTATCAGTCATCTGCTAACTTTTTCACTGTAAAATGAACCCAAATCCTTTATCTCACTTCTTACAACTTCAGCCATCTACAGTTGTTGGTAGAAAAAATGGGAAAAGAGGGGTGTACAACAAAAGAAGACTACATACTGATTGTTCTTTTTGTCATAGCCCTCTTATCCCACTCTACATCCCTTTACCTTCTGTCCAGTAGTATCACTTCAAGCTGTTTTCTTCTTTGAGCTTATTCTCTCTAATCTTGCTCTGTAAGTCAATAACTTTAAAGACAGCGAACAGATCAGCACTCATATGTACTACCATTCAATTATTTATTTTTTTCTTCTTGTTTCTGTTAGATGGCATTATAATGCTACTTATAATTGCTATTGAGAATGTCTAATAATTGGCAAGTGCTTAATAGTCATTACATTAAAATGAGACCAATACAATGTGAAAAGGGAAGGAAACACCTAATACCTGGTAAAAAATTCTATAGAATACCTCATTCTAACTTATGCAGTAATTCAAATGGAGGAGTACAAGTTAAGAACCAATTCACTGCTGTTATGAAATACATTGCATAATATCCTCGGAAAATTCATTTCTTGTGTTCTGAAAAAATGTATTAATTCCAAAGACAGGCTTCAGAGATTTGTGTAAAATTTACTAACATTTGAAAGACATCTAATTTCTAAGATTATGAATTGTTTTACAAAGTGGACTACTTATCAATAATATTCGTGTGTAACTTCCAAATCTGTTATTCATTTGATCCAAAGGTAAGATAACATCAGAAATACTGAATTATGAAAGAGAGGAGATGGTAAAAAAAATTATGTAAGAACACACATGTGAAGTGCACTCAATTTCCTGCAGTTATATAGCTTCTTCTTTCTGTTATCTTATCCAATTCTATCATTTAAGTAGTGACTGACCTGAGCAATACATTCAATTAGACTTTCAGAGAAAGCACAGGTACTTCATGAGTTCTATAATGGCTCATCACACACTCTTCCCTGTGATTCAGTGCTGAACCAATCTCCCTGGATGGTGTAAGCAAATAACAGTACTGCTGGAAGTGTGGTCTTTTTAGATGACCCAGTAAATCAAGATCCTGACCTCCTGTGATAATTAAAAATCAAAAGAGTATTTTTTGTAAGAATAGGAATGCAACCTCCCTCCTCCCCACCCCTAATATCTAGGCCACATTCACTTGAGATTTAGATGGGAACAGGAATTTTCCATTTTCTGCTGTAAGCTTTTGTGAATCATAGCTGGGTGCTGTTGAACAGCTCCTGCTGAGTTCAACACTGACTATGGCAGCATTTCTGTGTTAATGAATGGTGCCTCATGTATGGAGATTATTGAACACTTTGGGATCCTTCTAGCTGAAATGTGTTACAGACATAGGGTATGTCTACAATGCAACACTATTTTGAAATAACTAGCACTATTCCAAAATAACTTAGTTCGCATCTACACAGCAGGCAGTTATTTCAAAATAGTGTCAAAATACGGTCAAACTGGAAGACTTCTTACTCCGACTCCTATAACCCTCATTGTATGAGGATAAGGGAAGTCAGAGGAAGAGTGCTCTATTTCAAAATAAGTGCTGTTTAGATGCTCCCTATTTCAAAATAAGATACGCAATTGATGTAACTCAATTTGCTAGCTTATTTCGAGTTAAGCCCTGCAGTGTAGATGCACCCAAAAATATGTTTAGGCACACCAGCTCTGGGGATAGGGGCAGCTCATAGGGCAAAGGAGAGTTCTTTCTTGTTCCCCTTTCCTGTTACTCTCAGCACAGGAACCAAGCAGGAAACAGTGGGTCAACAAGTCATTGATTGTTATTACATGGTAATTACAGTGGAACTAAATAATTGAGAGGTAGCAAGGGTTAAAGTCAAGATAAAAGATAATAGCAGAGGCAATAAAATAAAATATAGGCAAGGGTAAGACTATGAATCATCAATAGTGAAAAAATAATTGGAACTAACAAGCCATGAGCAATCATAATCCAAATCACTTTGTGTATTGTAACCCTTCCCCTCTCTTTCCCCACTTTTCATGCAGCATGCACTTTCTTTGGGGCAGGGACTGAGTCTTCCTGAAAATCTGTAAAGCATGTAGCACACTTTACAAGTAACTAGAACATAAATAATTATTAACAATAATGTTTTGTGTTCAGGTGCTAGGGCAGCTTCTAGTTAACCCAGTACAGTGTAGTTAACATTTAGAGCTTCTGCTTCTTTTTGTTTGTAGGGTTTTTTAAATATTTATAGCATGATATTTCTAAAACTTCCTGTAGTTTGAACTAGATAAGTATCATCTTGTGCGGTTTTTTTTCATGTCTTTTAAATGACAGTGTCATGTAATATGATGAGTTTGTGAGTGGTTTTGCTAACTCATTCATCAGAGTAATCAATAGAAAAAATAAGCCATATGGGTTGTAGTCCGTTTGTATTGGATGGGACAGATGGCATTATTGGTAGATGGAAGTATTCCAAATATTTATTGTATAATGATATAACAGTAACTCTGACTGCAAAATTTTATTAATTTAATCTATTCCTGTGTTTTACTCAGGAAGGGTTGAATTGTGCATTTTAGGCACAGTTGTCATGGTGTGGTATCGACTTTCTTTGCCCTGAAAGGAACTCCAATTGGTGTACCATATTCCTCCCTCAACTCAGCTGGGTGGTTGAGCAAAGCCATCGCCCACGTTCTTTCCATTTCTTCCCAATCACTTTCAGGCATCTTGTTCTTCAAAGCAGGGCTGAATTAACCTCTTCGTAGTCTCTAGGCTCTCTCATAATTGTAGGCCCTTAAATTAGACTATATAGAAATATATAAGTGAGAAATGCCCTATTTACCTATACACCTAATATCACCCA
Source organism: Apalone spinifera (assembly GCA_030068395.1). Classification (NCBI taxonomy): domain Eukaryota; kingdom Metazoa; phylum Chordata; order Testudines; family Trionychidae; genus Apalone; species Apalone spinifera. The sequence goes on along the minus strand of CM057848.1, from coordinate 50,918,759 downwards.
CTTTAATTTTTGCTCTTCAAAGTGGTGCACCGTGTGAGAAATTCATGGTACTTCATTCTAAAATAACAGCCATTTTATTGTATACTACAATTATACTTACGATTCACCTGATGGTTAATCGGCTGATAGGGAGAAAAGTAAGGTAATGTTGCCACTACTACAACTGTAAAATCCACGGAGTAATGCATTGGGCCGCAGAGCTCATAACTTGGCAGGATTGTGTCTCAAGATCATTCAGTGTCATTTATTAAATAACAGTACATTAGCTGATGCTGGCCATTCATTTCAGCCAGAAACAGGGTTTAATAATAGCCTACAGTTTCTAGAACACAACTGTGAAATGCAAACACTGTAGTAATATGCAGGGTCCCCTCTAACGTTTTCCATTCTTAAATGGCTTGAATTTTCTTATGTGCACCACCAGTACAAACAAAAAACCTAGATATAAATATATATTTTACATGTCTCGTAGGTATGGAAGAAAATTTTAAAACAAGGGATAATTAACAAGGAGTAATGCTTATGATGTTTATTTAATATCAAATAAAAAGGACAATAAAGTAAACGTAGTCCCAGAGTAGTGTTAATTTTCTTTTTAACAACTCAAACTAGTAAACTCACTAAAATGCATATTATCTACACATAGCTCAGCTTTAAGATGCTAAAGTAATCTGAGTCAACTGGAAACAGGCTTGCTGTCCTTGAAAATATTAATACAATATTTACTTATACTGGAAAGGAGAGAAAAGGGCATGCACTCAGTTTATACAGTTTCTCTGTGATGTCAACTCTTAATTTGACTAATAGTGCACAAACATAGAACAGTAAAAAGTAATAAAGCAACACAGAAACCAAATAATGCCACAAATGTGAAAATAGGAAGGAAAGTAAAACATCAGATTGTAGGGAATAATTCTGGACACTCTGGATGTGGGTGAAAACAAGTCAGAGGATTTATTAAACACTCAGCACTGGTGGAGTGACACCCAGGGGTTAATCTGGTGAACACTGCTTAACCAGAACGTTACAATAGATTATATAGGCGGCAGATGGATGGAGGGGAAGTGATTTGATAGGTCTAGCTGCAAGACGGAATGAGCACGTAAGCCAATAAACTACAAGAGATTACATAGCATCTCTGCCCATCGCCAATTAACAGTTTATCAATAATACAGGTAGTTATCCCTAACAAGCTAAATAAGTCAACATAAACATAAGACGTTTAATGGTAGCTTTGACAATTAAAATTATTATATGTCCACTACGGGGTGATACTACCTTGTGTTAGCGTGGTCCATCTGGGGTCCCAGGATCATTATCTAGGATTAAAGGAAAACACTAAGTACAACTTACACTCGTTAACTTAAACAACGTCTATTGTGATACCAGCCAGCATCTTATTGGAATGGGGCCTTGTTGGAATGTGGTTGCCAGGGTGACCAGGGTCACGTTAATTGCTTGTGCTGTGTTGCTCCCAAGCCTGTCTCAAATTTAGGATTAAATAGATTGAATAGAGGTTCTTAGCAAAATACCATGGGCTGCCTCAGTTTCCCCTACAAGATGGTTGGTGATCGGTATTTTAAATGAATGTTTAGGATGACTATTCAAGTGAAGCAGAGACCTGTAAATGCAGATAAAAGTTATCTTGCTTGAAACTTTCACATTGTGTGTGTCTCCAACTCAAAGGGTATGTCTACACTAGCCCCCTAGTTCGAACTAGGGAGGCTAATGAGGGCGACCGAAATTGCAAATGAAGCGCAGGATTTCAATATCGCGTTCTTCATTAGCATGTTGCCGGGCGGTCGCCATGTTGGAAATTGACTAGCCCAGAATAACTGCCCGCGTCTACATGCGGCAGAGAAGGGCGATTCCGAAATAAATCCCTTACTTCAAATTACCAGTTAAACCTCATAAGGTTTATTTAAATATTTAAATCCCGTGCTTCATTTGCAATTTCGGTCACCCTCATTAGCCTCCCTAGTTCAAACTAGGGGGCTAGTGTAGACATACCCAAAGAGTAGAAGCTCCAGAGCAATATTTTAATGTGGCTTCAGAGTTTGTAGACAGATCCATTTTTTAAAGAGCTTACAAATATATTCTTCATCCTACAACACACCTAGCATCACACCTAGTATGCCCATTGACTCATAAGAGCCAGAACTATACCATATAGAAAAGAACTGGCCTTAATGCCCTTCTCCAAACAAATTCTAACACTTAATGGAAATCATTTGTCTGGAATCCAATTATAATTGAAAAGCCAAACAAATAAACGGAGTCCATAGCAAAGTTCTTCCAGTTTTAATAATTTACTATGTATAAATTAGTAACATGGGATATTTTAAAAAAAGATCAGTCTTCCGTTATCTACAACACTTCAAAAAATCTGTTCAAAGAATCTTTTTCTTTCCTTACCTTAAGCCGTTAACACCTATGTAAACTTTCTTGGAAATGTAATCATGTAAATGTCATGAGCGAGGCCTAGCCACATAATCCTTATCTACAAAAGCAGCCTCGTGGCTTTATAATAGAAAAAAACAATACATGTGAAGTCAGATCCTGCATTAAGATCTGCTCTCTGCCCTCTTTATTTGTCTTCTCTGGTTCTGTCGCCCTCCAAACAAGCTAATTTTTAGCTCAGACTGACATCTCCAGGCAGAGTGCTTCCTATGGACAAACTCAGCATGGCCAAAAGCAAGCTCTTTATCTTTCCTTCCTGATACTAGGTGAAAAATATTTTGGTTTAGGGCTGCGAGGAGTCACTGATTTGTGTTTGCTCTACAAGTCTAACAAGTCTATGGATGCTGCATAATTCTTTCCCCCATCGTATTTTCCTGGCTTATTTAAGATCTTGTAATAATGTCACCAATCGGTTGATAATTAATACCAACCCCTCTTCGCTCTAGCCTCAACAAGAAAAAAGGGAAGATATATTTGACTAAGCTCCCTCTGGTGCATTAATGAAACAGTGACATTTCCAGAGAAGCAGCCCCACATGCTCCCATACCACAGCATATCAGCATACCACCCCACCCTTATGCAGCCTGCTTCCCCACCCCTCCACCAGCCCAGGAGAGAATCCTATGTCTCTCTCTTGCACCAGCAGTTGTAGCACAGACAGGAGTGAGTCAGAACACCCAACAAACTCCCCCTAACTCACCACACAGATGCCTCCACCCGTTCCATCCCCTGCCTGTCTACCCCATATAGTCTGCTCCCCATTTCTTTCCCTCGCAGCCCAGCAGGCTGGAGAGTGCTGGGTTTCTCACATGAAATTGCAGCCAAGCCCAGCTTCTGTAATTACACCAATCCTCTCCTCTCCTACCCAGCCAGGATGCCCCAAACTCCCCACTCTCTACTCTCCCTGTTCCCGCAGTCACTTATTGCCTCCCGCCTCCTTATGTCCACTCTCTGTCAGCTAGAAGAGGCAAACTCCATCTCCAGTATGGAACTGCTGCTGCTGAGAGAGAAGTCTCCCTCCCTTAGTAAGGGAGCTCCCTGCAAAGTAGCCCCTGAGCTCCTAGGCGGGGCTCATTAAACAACTGCGAGGCCACACTGCTTTATTCTGCCTTCACTGGTAAAGTGTTTTGGTACATATGCAGACTATTCTGTGGCAGTGACTACTCTAATCAATTTATAACAGATTTGATATTTGGAAAATGCAGTCACTAGAATTACTTCTCATGAGCAGGGGAAGGATCATCTTGACGCATTGTCAACAATGCTCCAGCATCAGAAGTCTGCCAGAACTGATGCAGAACTGGAGAAGATGAAGGAAAGATCCTGTAAATACTGGATTACATTGAACTTCTAGCTGAATTTGATCCATTTCTCTTAGAACACATGCAAGGACATGGCAATCCAGGAAGAGGGAATGTGTCTTATCTTTCGCCAACTATATGCGATGAATTTATTGCTATTTTGGGATCCAAAGTTATGGTGCAGATAATATCTGAAATCAAGAAGGCAAAGTATTATGGAATCAATATCGATTTACCCCTGATTTTACTCACTCTGATCAGCTTACAGTTGTGTTTGTTATGTATTCAGTGATAGAAATGTGATTGAGTGATTTCTTTAGGTCATTCCCATTGAACAACATGTTGGAAAATACTTATTCAGTCTTTTGCAGGATATTTTCAAATTTCATGGCATAAATATTGCAAGCTGCAGGTCACATTCATGTGATAACGCCAGCAGTATGAGTGGCATTAATTCAGGGGTTCAAGCTAGGTTTTGTGCTGTTAACAGTTTGGCTAAATGGGTTCCATGTGCTGCCCCTAGTCTGAATTTGGCTGAATCTTCTGCTGTGTGTTGCCCTGCAGCAGTCAGGTTTTTTGGGAGTTTGCGGTCACTCTTTATGTTCTTCTCAGCTTCGTCATAGACATGGTCTAAATTAGTAAATAACATCAAGCAAAATATCGATGTTGTACAAAGCATATCAGAAACAAGATGGTGAGCGTGGAGCAATGCCACCATAGCACTTTGGCTGAACTATTCTGAAATTCATCAGGCTTTGAGAGACATAGCTGAAAGTGATCAACAACCACTAGCAGCTGTCCGTGAGGCAAAGTCACTGACTAAGAAGCTGGATCAGTTCTTGACAGCTTTCATATACGTCATTTGGAATGACATACTACAAAAGATTAACTTCATGAATAAATCTCTACAGGAGTCTGGCATTGAGTGCACTGTCATGAATTTATAGGATTGTCCTTTAGCACACTTCTGTGATACCCACAAAAAATTTCATGTGTTTGTGGCAACTGCAAAAGATCTCACACCAACTGACTACAAAGCGACCGTACAATGCAAATAACTGAGAGAGCAATTTTTGGATGAAGTTTGTATGGAGAACACTGTCTCAGATTTGAGTTCCAGGGATAAATTTCACTTACAATGCTTCTAGTCTATCGTGGATGAACTTATTGTTACGATGGTCAGGCTATGAGCAGCAAATGCCACATTGAATGAAAGGTTCAGTTTTCTTGTGGATAGATCAATGTCCAGTGCTGAAGTTGCCTCTAGAGCAAGGGCATTAGTAGATACCTGTCCATCAGATCTCAAACATGTATTAGCAGATGAATTTCTATTGTCCTCATATGTATGCAGAGAAGGAATATGTGGAAACAATGATCAGTGCACAAATAGCAGACAAGTTGGTGACAAGTTTTCCAAATGTTAACATTCTGAAAACAATGTTATCTTGCCATCTTGACAACAAACTGTGAAGGGAAACACTCTTTTTCAAAGTTAAAACATATAAAGAACTATCTTCAGTCTGCCATGGGACAGAAATGACTATTTTCCCTTGCACTACTTTCAATTGAGAGTGAGCTTTTGAGGAAAAAGGACATTTGATGATGTAATCTGTGATTTTGCTAACAAAGAGTCACAAAGTAAGTATTTAATTGTATGTTATACCTGTATGATGATTATTGACTAAAGATTCAATACACCTGCATTTATTGGTCTTCAACATTTGCACATGTATTCTAATAAAAAATAGCAAATTATTAAGTGTGATTTAGCAGTTTTCTTATTTTTGAGTCAATTATGAATTTTAGGCCCTAAATTTTTCATAGGCTCTAGACACTGTGTCCAATGGATAATCTGGCTCTGCCTTAAAGGATGCATTAAGAGAATAGTCTCTGCTCTCCAGCGAGTGCAGGCATGACTATTTTAAACAATTTTGGATTCTTGTGTCTCCCACACCTGATGCATCTGCAATATAGCTAGGTACAGTTGGACCAAAAAGAATATATTGATTCTGATCATCTTAGTGAGAATTAAGGCTTTAAATATATTTTTCTTTCCATCCCTAATGAAAGTGTACATTGTGCTACAAATGACTGGTAGTTGGATTTCATCCATGAAGGCTTTTGAGTTCTTTTGAAATGTTTTTCCCCAAAAATGGTAGCTATCTGGATATAGTAAAAGTGATTTCAATCTCAGAACTCCAAAACTTGGTAGGTTTGCCAAAAATGTACAGAACTTGATCTCTTTGTCTTTTTTTTTTCTTGGCCAAACAGTGAAATATTTGTTTAAATGCTTAAATGAATAAATGTGATAGTAGTGGTGTTGAAGGTGGGGTTTTTTTAAGTTTTACAGGTTTTAAATTTAGTTTCTAAACTTCATTCTAAAATTTGAGTAATAAAAAACAATTTCCAGATGGTTACGTACATCTTGACTATAATGAAACAATAGTGAATGGGGAGTTTGGGAAAATGGATGAAACAGGGATCAGAGAGAACTGGAAAGATCAGAACAAATATTCCATGACAAGATGTGGAATAAATGTGAACTATAGAGTAAGATAAAATTTAACATCATAGCAAGATCTATTACTAACTCTATTACCAGTTAGTCTACATTCATTGATTCAAGCAATTCACTTTATATTTTCACTTTCTTTCCATAAATTATGATATTGAGGTTGAATGTGTTAGTTTCATTTTGGGTTAATTCTTTTACTTTGACTGTTCCCAGCATATTCATTATCATCAATGAACTTTGCATTGAAAAATCCAGTTAGTAGCATTAAAAAGTAAGTACATGCTGGGTGTTATTGCCCCATTTGGATTTAACAAAATAAAATTTCGTTAATGGACTGCTTATCTCACTCCAGTAAATACTCTCCAACAAATATAGTAGTAAACCAAAACCATACTCCAACCTCAGCACACGGAGGGAGGAGTAGACTGCACCATTTAAAAGGCAATAATATTAGGTTTACTGCCTCTGTGCTGTGGGGGAGTCATACAAGGAGTTCCCCAAATGCCTTTTTATGAATCACTGTGAATGGTTTTGAGTCCGTGATTGCTTCAAACCCAGCAATAAGTGCTACTCATTACTTTTACTCTGCAGAAATGTCAGTCAGGTTATCGACAATATGTCTCTATGACAGAGTGGACTAGGCCCCAAAACTCCTTGCTGGAAGCTTGTGGCCTTCCCACACACAGGAAAGAGCAGGAGAGAAGTTCTCCAGTTCTACAGTGGCTGCAGCAACCAGTCAGAGCCCAGCAAGCCAGTATAAAGGATCTCCTGGGCCAGAGCCAGACAGTTCCTCCTCGGAGCTCAAGTTATGCACACTGAGGGACTGGCTGACTGAGAAAGCAGGAGTACCTTGGACAGTTCAGTGTGCAGATCTTACTGCATATCAGGCTGAAGCCCAGGGTCAGCTAATGGGCATGGCTGGTAGGCGAGTTACCTACATACCTGGATAGGATGTTCCTGGGATTTTGAGACAAAGCCCTGAGGTGAGGGCAAGGACAATGCATACCTCAAAGATTGGCACTGAGTAGACAACTGTAATTTACAGGATGCCTGAACTGGGATTGAGAGGAGTGGGCAGGCCTAGGTCCCTTCTCCCCCCTCCCCAAATCCCACAGTAGCTACTGAAAGGGAAGAAACCTGATCCTAGGCAATCCAGGGAAAGGGGTCTGTGGGATACCATCCTGTCCTGGAATGAAGGAGGAGGAGCATGTAGACACACACCCTTTGCAGAAGGGGGACGCTCATGAGAAAGGATGAACCTGTTACAGTTGCTTAATGGCACAAGATGTAGAAGCTGTAAATCTTGTGAAAGTGAAACATAAATCTTTTGGCCATGGAGCCAGATTAACATGGTTCTTAGGCACCTAAAGCTTCAAATGGGTATTTAGTGGGATTTTCAAAAGTACTTAAGCAGGTTACCAACTGGGATTCAGGCACCTAACATGCTTAGGGGACTTCGAAAATCACTAGAATTCAATCTTCATCGTTAAGATTTTTTTGATAATCTGACCCTCGGTGTTCTAATATACTTCCTGAGAGTTATTACTTTGAATGCAGTTTGTAAAAGGCCATGATTGTTTAGACTACTAAGAACTGAAAGAGGTTATATTCAAAGAAGAGGTACTACTCCTGCTAAAAAGAATCGGATGGAGGTTTAAGATCCTTCTTATCCATTGAGTAAATTATCTTATCTTGAAGAGGGCATGGAAACTTTTGAGGAAAAATGTTCTCTGTCAGATTTTAGATTTATGTGGATGGATATATACTCTTTCACTATCCAGAATAGATGCTATAAAATTACAATAGCCAAGGGACATGTTTTGTATACATATTTTTAGTGCATGTACTTATTTATATTTTATGATAATATTTATAATAAGTTATATAAACATTGCTTAAAATTATGGCACATACTTTATCCTTTAGGAAATGCTAGTTAAAGTCAACCCCCTTTTCACCTGGTAATTACAAAGAGAATAATTGAAATATAAAATACAGAAGTTAATGAGCATTAACTGACAGATGTAAACTGACAGGTAGATTAAACTCTGCTACATTTACATTGCTGAAAAGATCTCTTACATTTTAATTAATATAATTGGTCATTTTATTGAAAGAAAATGAATAATTTTGAAAATATTGCCAAAAAAAACAGTATAAAAATACAACAGTAAGAAAAGACACGTTTCTGTGTCCTTTTTTTATGTCAGGTTTGTGATATTTATTTTGCAGCTAGATAATATTTTGAATGTTTCATGCTTTGAGATATTAAAACAGGTCTTTTTTTTACAGCCCATGTTAAGAACATGCAGTGCATTCTAACAGTACAGTAGCAGTAGATCTTTCATCTTGTGCCTAGTGTATATCATTTCCCCAGGGTTAAGATTAAACAAAGCTTTTGTATTCATTTGAAGTAATTGTAATGAGAATATTTAACACGGGTCAGATGCAGATAGTGGAACTCTAGAGGACCTTAGAAATATTCTGGCTTTTTGACACTTGCCCACAGTAGGATGTGAAAGGATTATTGCTATTTTTTTATTTTATATTTGTAAGGAGGGGGATAATAATATTCTGTTTGTAATAATAGTGAAATCTATGGATTGATGCTTTTAAAACAGAATATAATTAACAAAGTGAACACTGAAACTGTTTTAAAAGCATCAATCTAAACTAAAATCTTAACTAAAGATCATCTTAACTAAAATCTTTATTACAAATTAAATTTATGTGTATGTGAATAAAAAAATTACAGAATACTTAATGTTCTAATAATCTTGTATGAAGATTCTTTAAAACACATTTTATTCATTCCTGAGCAGAAATGTAAAATAGTCATGTATCTGTGGTATGCAGTTACTTCATGGGAAAGACAGAGCATTTCTGATGTAAATCTGAATAGTTCTATTGTAAGCAAAGGAGTGTGTTGATTTACTTCAGCTGAGGATCTGCCCATATTCTTTGTTATGTACGTAAAATAGAGACAAAGAATTGCCCGTTGAATTGTTCAAGAGCGGAGAACAGTCTGGTTCAGTAAGACTGATTGTTTATCCCCTGAAACAGTCTCTCAGTGCTGAGAGTGATTTTCCATCTTCTTTGCAGAGATCAGTTGTGTGTTAAACCTGCCACTTTTGCACTAAGCAAGAGGTCATGAATGCATCAGCTGTCCTGGATGGGTGAGACAATGTTTTGCTATGTGACCACCTCTGGTCAGATTCCATACCTGTCATGTTTTGTAGAGGCTATTAGCAACTTTGCCTCTTTAGCTGATCTGTTTAAAAAGTGCTGAAGTGGAACCTTTGCTTAAAAAAAAAAAAGACCTCACGAAACTGGAGACCTAATTACACAGTATACATCATCTCAAAGCTCTCTGTTAGAGGAAAGATCAAGAAAATAGTTGGTTAACCAACCTCAGGGACCTCTGCATAGAACAGGGTTCTTTGTTACCCTCAGTGTAGGGACTTCTTATAACAGTGTGTGTAGTTAGCATCAGTCTGTGCAATGAGTGCTCTTAAAGTGACAGATGAAACAATGTTCTTTACTGTTATAAGTTTGCTGCTTTTGCTATCCTTAATCATAATACTCTAGTAAACAAACTGTAAGAGATTCACTCTTTCATTTCTGGTACACCAGGTTTAAATTGGTGGTGGTAGGCGGCCCAAAAAGACGCTCTCCTAAAAAGTCCCTTAGGAATCTATTTTATTACTGCTGCTTGTATTATGGTTTAATGGGGTAGGATTTTGTCAGATCAACAGGAAAATAAAATCCAGATCCCAAGATCCCTCAGTAAGAACAATCTGTCTTCAGTATAATGCTTTTGTCTGGAATCCAGAAATAACCAAGGTTCGAAAAGGACAAGCAGATTGCAGACTCCAATAACAGAGAGTACATTTTTTAGTCAATGACCTTGCATTTAATATCATGAACTGCAAAGTAGTGTCCCTTTTAGCCAACTTTATGAGTGCTTCAGAGAAGACACTTTCAACAAGACCATTGGGTCTCATACCAAATGTTAAACACCTACACTGCATCTAGAAAATTATCTCTTCCTTACGAATCCTCTCAGACTATCCCAACAGATGTCTAAAAACTTAGGTCTCAGGAGCCACTCAATTCCCACACTGGGCTGTGAGGAATCTATAAGCTGCACACTTAAAAGCCACCATTCAGTAGTTGTACTTTCTGCAATTGAGCAAACAAGTAGCATCCTCTAGGGCAGAAATCAAAGCCCAGCTACTGTATATGGACTACACATTGCCCAGAAGAAGAACCCACAATGAAATAGGAAAATACAAACTTGAACTCTGCTGTATCAAACCTCGATCAAAGCCCTCCATCCAAAACAAATCTTTTATAACCCAACCCCCATGGTTCTTTTAACTCTATTGGAGTGGGAAATTGCTACATAACCCTATTACTCTGCCACTGAGGCAGTAGTCATGAGTGAGAACCTAAAACAGGAAACCAAGGGTAAGGCTCCCAGGAAAGTACCCTCTCCACAGGAAAATTCTTTTAGCCTAATTTATAGTACAATTCAAGGCATCCTATTGTACTCCAGTACCATATTATAATCTCAGATTCCTCTGGTTTTGGCCATAATATAACATTTCGTCCCATTCTTTTGCTTTCAATCTTATCATGTAGGCTCCAGAAATACAACTTCACTGAACTACTTACTCATAAATGTCAGAAAAAAAAATCTTTGTCCTTTTCTCTACTCCATTTTCAAGCTAGTACTCATAGTGACATGAATGTGAACTAACATTATTTTTATGCCACTTTAAACTTCTGCACATCAGACAGTGCTAGCTGTTGACCCAGTAACATGTATGCTAGCTCAGCGGTGAATAATTACTTTAACTTCCTCTCTGTTGTTCTTCTTCGCCATGAAGCAGAATAAATGCTTTTAGCTAGTGTGGTACATTCTTGTAACTCCCTGTCAATCTTCTTGTAATTTTTCAGACAAAGCTGGAAACAAACTTAAAACCTAGCTTTTGTTTTGTCTGACACATATCTTAATGACAAATATTGTGTAAGTGCTTTTGTGTAGGTCTTGAACTAGTACACATTTTTGTTGAAACATCCAGGATAGTCTTCGGTGATTGACTACGGCATGTCTTTTTGGCATATAGATAAACCATATATCCCAAATTAAAAAGCAATCTAAAACCACATACTTTAGAAAATAAACTGACAAAAATAGTAACTTACAGCATTTTTCAATATTTCATCTGTAGTTTTGGTAATATTTTTATCAGCTTTTAAAATGTGTCCTTTACTGTTTCAGAGCACAATTTGTGTATGTAGTTAGATAACCATATACAATACAGCTGCACATGGAGGGAGTGTGTTTGTCTCTGTGTACTTCTATTGCATGTACTTGTGTTTTTTTTAAATGTTAGTGTAACAAAGTTAGAAGTATCTCCATATTAAGAAATTCAGACTCTGTTGGATGAATATCTGAAGTGAGTTCCAAAGCCAAGGGCCCTGTACTGAATATATGCTGCCTCAACTTCTCCAGCTGCCCAAATATAGGAACTGTTATCAGTTGACCTCAACTGCTCTGGCACTGGCTAGCACTGCCTACTGGTCTCTCAGAAGCTAAGGTCCAAACTCTGTAGGACTTTTATGTCAAATAACAATACTTTTGAGTTGCACCTGGAATGAATAAGGAGCCAATGTGGTCCATGCAGTTCTAGTGTAATTTGTTCCCTCTCCCTACACCTGACCTTTCTGTGCAGTCAGACAACTATATTCTGATTTAGATGAAACTCCCATAAACAAAACAAAACAAAACAAAAACAGAGACTTACGGGGGATTAAGGCTGGTTAATTGTGACAATTTGCAATCAAATCCTTGAAAGCAAGGAAATCCCAATTTATAAGACTCTCCTTAACTTCACATCCACACAGCAGGTACCAGAGAGAATGACCTGCTCCTTAAGTAAAATACTGACCCTGCTGTAATCTATGGAAATCTTGCCATTGACTTCAGTGCAGCCAAGATTTCACCCCATAACTGTAGCATCTTCCATCTGCTGCCAGCAAATAAGTAAAAACAGGCCATATTAATCTTCCTTACTATACAAAAGCTTAATTACATCCTCAGCAACATTAGCAAATACATAGTGTTGATTTGTTCAAAGGCTAAGTGGGTGGTATGTAATGTATTCCGGAGAAGTATGGAGTCCTAATTAAGGTTTTGTGTTTGAAAATAAACCCCACAGCTGAAGTGAGTTCGACTTCAGATGCAAAGCAGACTTGCAAAGACAACTTACAGCAACACTTGACATTTCCACTGTGAATCCTAAAGTGAGCTATTTTTAATGGCCATGAAAGAGATTTTGGTCATTAAATTTTCTCTTGTCCCTATTTGAATATACCTCCTCATCCAGTAGAACATTTCCACCTTTAACATCCTTCATTCAGTTCAACTCTTTTTCCAAAAGTGCTTATTTTTGACACTGCACATGAAGAATAAAACCCTCAGAGTGACAGTCTGTGATCATGTTTCATGTGGCAGACTTCATTTGCTTTCAGTTTATATTGCTATCAATTTATGACTTTGTTCCTTGAATAGGTATCTTTTTTCCACATTGTAACTGATATATTGAATGATGTATGTTTGAGAGGTATTTCAAGGAACCTTAACTTTAATCATTAACTGGTTTTATCTTGGCTCAGGCACCTTCAGTTTGGCAAGAGAAAAGTTAATATTTTTAAAGTAAAGAAAATAGCTTTTCAATATATAATTATTTTCTTATCAATTTCACATTTTCATGCCCTTCTGATCATCTGGCATATAGTGCTTGACTTTACATTTAGCTCTCCAGGAATGGTTTTAAACATTATTATTACAAAGAAAGAAATCAGAAATCAAAGTGAATTCTTAGTACAATACAGAGGTATAGGAAGGTGCAATTGCTGTAACAGCAGCCTGCATTATATACTATAGAACTAACTCACAGCTTGATAGAAAGTCCCTGCTGGGGAGGAAATGTAGGGGAACTGGCAGAGTTTTGCTACATCTGCTCCCTGCTGCTAGTAAGCTTTAACCTGTTTCATTTTTATTATGCTTACTGTTTAGATATTTTGCTCCAAAAATTATTTCCGTAGCTATGAGAACACATAAAAGGAAGCGCAACATAGGGCTGTTTAAAAATTTAAAACTATCAGCAAGGGAGATTAAAGGCCATAATGAATAAGATGGTTCCCTTCTCAGTATGGGTTTTTTGAGATCAGGCATAGAGGCTCTAGTGGAAAGACAGAATAAGCAGTGGGTAGTATATGAAGCCCACTCTACATTTTCAGTGTGTTGCAAAGCATGCATGTATTTGCATAGTATCACTAACTATTATTTCTCCCTTTGTGTTTTGGAAATACAGATTAATTCCTAGACATATGGTACTAAATGAAAAGAAGCAGTCACCTAAAATTTTGCTTCTCTTAGATTTATAGCTCACTGCTATAAATTCATCAAAATTATTAAACTCCTATTTTTGTACACCTTTTGATAAATCAGCTGACTTAAAATGTTTTTTTCTAATGTTACATTACTATGCTGAATGTGCAATTTATAGAACTCCAAAGGATTCTTTTATACATGTAATTAGTTTAAATAAACACTCAAGTGTTGCGTACAAGAAATCTGTAATCATTTCTTCTGGTATACTCTCAATTAAGATACTCTCCATCTAAAAGTGTAAAAAGTCCCTTGTATACTTTCCATTTGTTATTCTGTGACTTTCTTCCCCTTGGAGGATGTCCAGCACTGTAAAAATGTTGTCATGCTCTCATGTTGATATATATTGTGTCCTATGACTATAAAATGTGTATTGAAAAGAGATTGAAATGAGTAATTGAAATGGCTAGTTGAAAAATCACAGGCTATCGTGTTATTGTGTCTTTAGATAATGAGACAAAAAAAAAAACCTATGATCCTGAATTAATAAATTAAGCAAAAGGGAATTCCATCTTAGTGTGGCTTTGGGATTTTCTATACAGTTTTTTTTGGAAACAGGCAGATGGTAACTTTTGGGTTATTTTTTCTTATTTACTTTTGTAATTTACAATAATAAAAATATTTATGTGAATTTAATGTTCAAGAAAGCTGCCTGATTAAAAGTATACCAGAAAAAATGTGTGTATCGTTTCTGCCTTAAATTTCTATATGAGCCCTACTGTACATCACAGAATCAAATAATTTAAAACAGTTGACAGTCTCTTTTCATGGAAGTCTTACAGGCTAGAATAGCAGACAGAGGTGCATTTGCATAGCTGTGAGTAAAAACCTATACCATATTTAGGGATGTGTCTGAGTGCTTTCAGTCATCATAAACATCTTTGCTTAACTTTTTAAAAAAATCCTCTCAGAAAGCGTGTGTATAATGTTATTATTGAGATCTTAATTATCTGTAGAACTTTAAAAGCTTCAGAGGGATAGCCCGAGTTAGTCAATAAAAGAAAAAGTTAAAAAACAACAAATAGACTAGTAGTACCTTAAAGACTAACAAACCATGTAGATGGTATCATGAGCTTTCATGGGCGCAACCCACTTCTTCGGACGACTGGAGTATTAGAAGTCCAGATTCAAGATGGACTTCTAATTCTCCAGTCATCTGAAGAAGTGGGTTGCACCCACAAAAGCTCATCATACCATCTACCTGTTTTGTAGAACTTTGGTCACTGTACAGCCTTACACATGTGCTTAAGTATATACGCTGTGAATAGTCTACAGTATTTTAAATTGAATTCCTGATAGTACATGTAGTTGAGCATCTTTGCAGTATGCGTCCTATAGGGATCTCTCTATGTTATTCTGTTGTGAGTTAGTTGCTTTTGGCAGGCTGGGTTTATAAATGATCTGGAGAAAAGGGTAGACAGTGAGGTGGCAAAATTTGGAGATGCCACTAAATTGCTCAAGATAGTTAAGACCAAAACAAGCTGTGAAGAGCTTCAGAAAGATCTCACCAAACTAAGTGATTGGGCAACAAAATGGAAAATGCAATTTAATGTTGATAAATATAAAGTAATGCACATTGGAAAAAAATATCCCTACTATACATACAAGGTGATGGGAACCAATTAACCTATAACCCTTCAAGAGAGAGATCTTGGAGTCATTTTGGATAGTTCTCTAAAAACATCCACTCAATGTGCAGCCTCAGTCAAAAAACCAAACAGAATTTTTTAGGTGCTTATAGACATGCCAGCTCAGTTTTCCCTTTGATATTTATATACCCACTGCCTCTTTTTGTCGTCCTCCTGCCCCTTCGCCTCCCTCCCCCTTCTATTTATTTTGGTTCTGGACATACAACACTCCGGTCATCTGAAGAAGTGGGCTGTGCCCACGAAAGCTCATGATACATCTATATGTTTTGTTAGTCTTTAAAGTGCTATTAGACTATTTGTTGTTTTTTAAGTTTAGAATGTTAGGCATCATAAAAAAGGGATAGAGAATAAGACAGAATAATTGCCTCTATATAAACCCATGGTCCGCCCACATCTTGAATACTGTGTACAGATGTGGTCACCTCATCACAAAAAAGATATATTGGCACTGGAAAAGGTTCAGAAAAGGGCAACAAAAACGATTTAGGGTTTGTAACAGGTCCCATATGAAGAAAGATTAAAAAGACTGGGTCTTTTCAGCTTAGGAAAGAGACTAAGGAGGGATGTGGTAGAGGTCTATAAAATCACTACTAGCGTGGAAAAAGTGAATAAGAAAAAGTTATTTACTTGATCCCACAATATAAGAATGGGGTCACCAAATGAATTAATAGTAGCAGGTTTAAAACACCCAAAATGAAGTTTTTCTTCACCCAGCACATGGCTGGCCTGTGAAACTGCTTGCCAGAGAATGTTGTGAAGACCAAGACTTTAATAGGTTCAAAAAAGAGCTAGATAAATTCATGGAGGTTAGGTCAATCAATGGCTATTAGCCAGGATGGGTAGAAATGGTGTCGCTTGCCTCTATTTGTCAGAGGCTGGAAATAGATGACAAGGAGAGAGATCACTTGATGATTCCCTGTTCTGTTCACTCTCTCTGGGGCATCTGGCACTGG
>CM057848.1:50881190-50898674 GCA_030068395.1 Apalone spinifera | reverse complement strand
CAGAGGCTGGAGAGGGATGGCAGGAGACAAATCACTTGATCATTGTCTTTGGTCTACCCTCTCTGGGGCACCTGGTTGTGGCCACTGTCGGCAGACAGACTACTGGGCTAGATGGACCTTTGGCCCCAGTAGGGCCATTCTTATGTTCTTTTAGGTCAAGACCTTCACAGTTACAACACTCCTCCAGGAGATGAATTCTAACCTTCTAAACTGACTGATTTTCAAATCCTATGGCCATGAAATTGATCAGAATGGACTATGAATTTGGTAGGGCTTTATTTAAGAGACTGGGTGCACTGTGCATGCCTTTCACTCAGAGTGATTATCATTTGTTGTTTGGCAATGTACTTTATCTTGGCCTTAATTTTCTTGTATTTCATCTCATATTCTAAATGGCAACTGAAGGCAAGCAGAAATACTAAGCAATTGATTTAACAACCTAAGACAAGTACAAGAAAGTAGAAAAGTTTGTCTCAGTGCTTGACTTGACCTGAGAGAGCTTCTTCAGACTTATTTTCTAAACAGTACCTCAGCACCTTGGGCCAACAAAATGGCCTTTAAGCCTCAATGAGCATGACTTTTTTTTCCAGTGCAAAGCACCAATATTTCATCTTTTCAAACTGTTTTACAGCACTCAGAGCAGAATTATATTGACAAGGTTAGAATTCATCTCCTGGAGGAGAATACTGTGCTACTGTTAAGTGCTAATATAACATTTATGTGTTGGTACCTTAATAACAGCCCCAGCTTACCTAATGAAAGTACTGAAAGCAAACAGTACTCAGTGAGATTTTATTATGACTGAAGTGACTGCAATTTGAGACAAATTATCCCTATTTCTGGCCCTGTATCAAAAACAGAGATGCTAAAGCAATTGCTGTATGTTTGGTATAGAATTAGACTCCACTATCGTTAATCTAGAAGTAAGTGCATTTTTCATGTAAACAGCTCACGAGGGTCAAGCAGCAAAGACTTTTCTGTGGAAAAATGTTTGTCAATAACTTTGTGAGTGAATTTTGAAATAAAGTGCTTCTAACCTGTCATTATTCCTTCCTCTCGAAGTCGAGAGTGAGTGGATGAAAATTGAGCATGTGAATTGAAGGCAGGGTGAATGTTATGGCCTTATCGACTTCAGGTAAAATGACTGTTTTAACTTATTATTATTTTTCCATTCATAGGTCAGGCAATGTACAGAATTACCAGTATAGACTGTAGTGTAAGCAAATTAGTATATAAAAAAGTTATTATCAGTAAATACAAAAGCGAAGAAAGTATAAGTCACTAATATCAAGTGTATGTACTGTATGATCTCTTTTAAAAAAAAAACTGGAAAAAGGTATTGACCAGAGAGAAAAATCTAAAAGTTGGTTAAATAAAAACTCATGGGCTCAGAAGACAGGTAAAATAAAATAATTTATTATTCCTTCAACACAGTATTCCTCAGGAGGATATATGTAAAACTAGATTTACTTTCATAAACAAATTAGATTTCATGAATGAAGTCTATGTGAAATACATTCTACATACATAAGATGATGCTACTCATGTGGGCCCCAATTCAAGAGATCAGTTAGACACAGTGCTTTTTTTGTGACTCAGTACCGGCACCTCCAGATGCAGTTTTGGCACCTCCAGTCAGAGCTCAACAACTTTTCCCCTGGAGTACCGGCACCTTTTTTTTTTTTTTTTTTTAAAGCAGCACTGCTTAGACATATATGTGGAGAAATTGGAAATATCTGTATTTGTTTTTATAAATCCATTGCATGTCTCTGTGCTTGTTTATAGTGGGCCCCTTGCTGGTTTGTTAGATCAAAAGGGGTTGTTAAAGAACCAAGGAAGAAAAACAGAACAATGGCCTAGATAAAGGAATATCTCAACAAGCTCTCCAACACGGCAGCTAGGTCCATAGTCTTGAAGAGGCAGCTCCTTGGCTCCACCCTTGTGTCATAGATGTTTTGCCAAGGATGAAGAGACAGAGATCAAAGAGAACACTAAACTATTTCATGATCCTAGTCCTAGAAAAGGGAGGAGAGTTGAGTGCGGGGCGAGCAATTGCCCCGGGAGTATCAATGAAAGCTGACAGTCTGGCATGGATATAACCAAAGAGGGCATGTTGTGAGCAGTGCATCTGTTTCTCCCAGACAGAGATAGGGGTTAGAAGGTCTGAGGAGTATTTATACCTTAATCTTTCTGTAAGGGCCACAAATATAGTGGGCCTTTTGTTGCTTTCCTTCTTTTTTCTATATACTTTGTATCTTTAGGGAATGAAAACATAATGCTTTGTTTTGAAAACTACTTTTGAGTCACTTTAATCAACTTCCTGGTCACAGGCCCCAGGAGTGAAAGGGTTTACAGGTGTCAAAAGCAGAGGGACTCCTTATGGTAAAAATGCAGCTGGGAAACAAGAGAACTGCTGTTGAGTAATTGGGCTGCATGGCTCCACTCAGCCAGGTTTGTCGCCCGAGTGCACATCAGAAGAACTAAAATGGGTCTGAGATGTAGTTTATTCTGTAACTGTGACCATATAGGTAGTACTTAAGCCCATGCTTAATTTCAAGATGGTTGGAGGCTAAAGTATGCCATTCTAAGTTTCTGTTCAGGTTTTAAAATCGTAGAGCTCTACGTTGCTCTCCCAAGGGAGCAGAGCTATCAGAAGAAAAGGGATGGCAGGCGCAGCACAATACCAAACAATACCAGAAGGGCAATATCTCTAGCATTGAATCCTGAAATTAATAAGAATTCGAACCAAAGTTCTCTGTGAAACCCGTAACTGTTAGATTTATAAGGGTGCAGCTTCTCCAATTCCTCCCCTCATTCCCAGAGGAAACTTAAGTGAACATGCGGTGATCTGGGGTGGGGCCCTCTGTTCCTTTTCCATAGATACTACCTTGAAACGGTAAAATATAGCTTGTAATTTCTGCAGGGCTTCTAGGGAAGATAAGAAGCTAAATATTACCCTAGGTCTTGTGTACTATTATTAAATATGGCTCACAAGCACAACAGTTGGCTTGGTGTAAGAATAACCTTAGACCTGCAGGGCTAATGCAGGCTGAGTTTGTCACTAGGAAGATGTTCTCCCTTTAGAAAGCTATGTTCAAGCCATTCTGCTTCTCAGAACAGCCTGTGTCATAGGTAATAAATTTGTTTCAGGGAATGCAAGTATTGTGCTCATCTATTTCCATGGCCTCATCAACGCCATTAGCATTTCTTACATTCAAAGAACATTGGTCTGGACAAATATCACATTCCCTGTTGGCTGTTCTTTGATTCCTGTCTAATATAAAAAGGAGCATAAAACGAAGATCAGTTTTCCTCCTTTGAATGACAAAGACCCTAGTTGAAGGCTAAGTTTGGTAAGATGAACAGATATTAGCTGTAGGTCACCTTAAGCAATTGTGAGTTTTTCTCAGTAAGAAAGATTGCAAAGCAAATGAAAGCATCCTTGTGAATATACCATAGTATGCACACTGTAGCTGTTTTAATATACCTAATGAATTATGAGTCATTCTTTTCATTTTAATGTTCAATGTTTTTTACTTTTTCTTTGTAGTTTTGCCAGTTTTATGAATTATATTCTCATGGTAGAGGTTTTGTGAGGGTATACACAGTTCTGCCTCTTGTATTTTTCCATTACTTGCTAATGTCCAGGATATTGTGTTTAATTTTTAGGCAGAAGATCAAGAAATGTACAGTGATTTAGCTGCAGTCTCTGGGATGCTAACTGTGGTCGTGGTATCCCGCCTACCCAGAGATGCTCTCATTGAGTGGCATGTCATTGCAGCAGTGGATAATCCACCAGAAAGGAGAACTTTTGTTATGAAGATGTCATCAGAGGGTTGCCAAATTGAATGTGAAGCTGTGGAGTCCAGTTCTGCATGTAGTGCATCTATCTCAGTACGCCTAAGCTTGATTTCACCATCTGCTTCTTCAGCCAATTTAGATAGGACTCTTCATAATATGGTTGCTGTGTTCAGTCAAGCTGTCAAGAAACTTTCAGAGGATTGCAATGCAGTTCCCTTGTGTTTTAGAACTTTCTACAAGAAGGACAGTTTTGGTGCTGAAACACTACAAACAGGTAAGACTGTTTTTGGGAGGGAGGGATATTCGTTTACCTATATCTAAAAATATATATTTTAAAAGCACCTGTGAAGAGTACACATGATTAGGCTATGAATGTTCTTTTTTCTGATTTACCAGTAATATTATCACTTAGAAAAAAATATTAGCCTGGCAAGATCATCTGGCAGCCCAAATAGATGAGAAAAACAAAAATGAGTCAGACTCTAGAAGGCTGAATCTTCTGCCTAAAAGTCCTTTGAACAGTTTAATTATGGAGCTTTCACATTGCTGATCATGTATAACATAGCTGGTAATTTCCAGATGCTAGCAGGAAAAGATTATTTAAAGCAGAAACAAGATTAAAATATAAAAACAATAAAAGAGTGTCAGTTTTTCTAAGGTAGAGAAATGTGGTGAGTGCACATGTGTCTTTAAATGAGAACAGTGTTTTGTCAATCAGTGGCTTTAAAATAGACCTGTCTGAAGGGATGAATGACAGCTGAGCAAACAAATTTAGTATCTTGTTTGAATCATTAATGCTTGTTTCAGTATTAGAACTCTCTAGAATTTCAACCCTGTTGCAAAATAGAGCCCAAACCAGTAATAATAACTTTATAACCAGAATTTATCTCCTCTGTCATGATGTCCAGGGTCTGTGTGTGCTATGTTCACTTAGAGAAAACTATCAGCACATACAATTGCACAGAAACCTCTTTGATTTAACAGGCCTACAAAATCCTTAAAGAGGCCTGCTGTTATTTAAACCAATGAGAAATTAG
This sequence comes from Apalone spinifera, assembly GCA_030068395.1. Taxonomy (NCBI): domain Eukaryota; kingdom Metazoa; phylum Chordata; order Testudines; family Trionychidae; genus Apalone; species Apalone spinifera. The sequence goes on along the minus strand of CM057848.1, from coordinate 50,893,836 downwards.
ACATTGACTTCAATAGAAATACAATAGAACCTCAAAGGTGTAAACACCAGGGATACGGACTTGACCACTCAATCAATCACCATGTGAAATTGGAAGAAACCAATCAGGCAGCAGCAGAAACATAAAATTTAAAAAAAACAAATACTCTTTTGTGCCCATCTTGCATTTTAAAGGTAGGCAAATCTGGGCTGCCTCTCCCCTCTCCCATGCATAGGGCAACCACTTAAAGCAGGAGGCTGGGGCTGCTAGACCAAGGTAGATGGAGCCAACTTTCCAAAACAAATACACATATGCGTGTGTGTTCGCGCACGCGCACACACACACACACACACACACACACAATTTTATTCTCTCTCCCTCTCTCTCTCTGCTAGTAGGGGGATAAGCTGGCAAACTCATGAACCCATTGAGTTGGGAGCTCAGCTGCTGCTGATACCTGCCCTGGAGTGTCAGTTGCTGGATCTGAAGCCTGAACTGTGCTTTGATCAGAATTATGAACATTTCAGAGTTCCCAAGGTGTCCATAACTCTGCGGTTCTACTGTAGGATCAGGCTCTTAATCTATATTCATCCCTTGCATGCATGCACACACACACACAAACACAAAAAGATATTTGCAAAGCTACAAATGATCCATATTAATTAGCTGACATAAAAGCTAGCCCTCAAAGATCCTACTTTTTTTTTTTACTTAACCTGCAGCAGTTTTTGAAGGAAATTCAACTTGACATTGTTTAATAGATTTAAAATACAAGAATAGAAAGCGATAAAAAATGTGGCATAGAATAAGCATGCTTAATCCAGGAAGCAAGAAATGAACATATAGCCTGACAGAATGTTGTTGTTCTACTATGCCTTGTTTGAGAGCTCAGAAGAAACCTGATTAAAACATGTTCCTAGCATGCGATTTGCATTATCCTTTTGCCTGCTCCGTCTCTGATGTTTCACAGAGCATATAATAATTACGTTGGAATAAAGTAAATTTGCCTTATTTAAGTCTAGAATTGAGCAAAATGTATAAATAGATGAAATGAGGGAAAATCTGACTGTTTTGGTATTTTATGTTATACTAATGGCAAGGGTATAGAATGAGTCATCATGGTTTTTATTTATTCATTCATCATTGGTTCCTTTTAAATCTCTCTGAGGCCCTAATAACCATCATCATCATTGGTAAAAAATGCATTCTTGGGAAAATGTAGTAGGCATTACATTTACCATCAACACTAAATCATCAGTAAAGAATTTAAAAGAAACTTTACCCTTGTTGCTTAGCACATCTGTTCCAAAAGTTCTATGGAGAGAAGATGCACGGTGCAATGTATTTGAAAATAAAGTTTCCAATGGAAGTGGCTACTGATGAGACTACTCTTCCTATTATCTATCACTCTGACAGTCTGCTGTAGACCGCTGATATGATAATTTTTAAACGAGTTTCCCTTCTGCTATAATGAAGGATCAAAATCAGAGTAAGCATTTTTAATACAGCATTAAGGCACAATAAGGGACATGGTTAAGTGCTCCATTAAAATACATCCTAGGTCATTGTAAGGAATAAGGTCTTCAGTGGAGTTCCTTCAAGCTCTCAAGGGATGCAGTATACTAATGGACCACTAAAAAACCCCTGGAGTGTCTTCATACTATTATTACATAGCCTATGAAAATATAAATTAATTTAGATTGTATATATTCTGACAGTTTTGAAGCAATATTTACATTTATTTATGGATATAATTCATTGTACTGAAGGGGTCAAACATAAGAAGAAAAAGAGTATGAAATCCTTCTCTTTCCTACGGTTTTCAAATCTTTTTTATTGTTTTCCCAACCTCTTTATTAATAGAATCCAGAATATTTGTTAGATTTTATAATTCAAGGACACTTTAGATTTATTTTTGAAATTGTGCTATTAATTGTCACATTAGTTGAAGTCTTGTTGTTGATTAACCTAGCAAATAAATAGGTTTTACATAAAAATTCTTAGCTTGACTGGTTATTAGGTTCTAGGGACTTTCCACTTACACTTTATTAGGGTCAGACCTTGTTTTGGTATCACTACAAATAACAATAATCTACTTTACAGAAAGCTTTATTCTCTGTAGTCCAAAAAAGGAATTCAGCTTTTGCCTTTTATGCTCCCACATTTGGAAATGTAACTCTAGGTTTTTATAATTGGTAAAGCTAGCTTTTGTAGCTGATTCTGTGTGTTGCTGACTTTTTAATTGAAATGCTAGTCTCGATTAAAACATTCAAGATTAAAATACATAAGAGATACAACTAGAGCCTTCCTAACTTACTATAAAAACAAATTGCCTTTTATCTTTTTTTTACTAAAAGAGCGAACATTCTTCTGTAAGTGTGTGTTAATGTGGATTGAATAATATTGGGTTGCCAGGTGTCCGGTTTTCACCTGGACAGTCCGGTTTTTGCCACCTTTGTCCGGTAAAAAAAACAGAAAATACCGGACATGTAAAATGTTCGGTATTTTCTGTTTTTCTCAGACGGAATGCCAGTGGGGCATTCTTCCCTTGCCACATCTGGCTTGGAGCGTGGGGACTTAATGGGTTTTTTTTGTTTTTTGCTCAGCAAGTTTGGTCCCCCGTTGTTGGTTTTTTTCCTCAACCAATTTTTTTTTCTGCCATGTTTGGTGGGGTTTTTTTTTTAAGTATCTGGCAACCCTAGTAGTAATGTCTGTTGTCTCCAGCACATTCAGGTTGTGCACCATATAAGGGTAAAGGGCAGCATGATATTCCCTTACAATTCGAAGACAGTGGCAGCAAGATGAAACCTGGTGAGTATCTAGCCTACTAGTTGCTAGCTTTGGCTAAATCACCTGCAAACCTTCTGATTTTCTTCAAAACTCCTTTGATTACCTTTATCTTAAAATGGGTCAATAGGATGACTGAAGTTGAACTGCATATCAATGACTGTTGACACCCGTTGGTCTCTGTAACATGGCCGACTCAAAAACTGCAGGTTTAAAGCCTTCTCCCTCTTCAAATGGACTATTCCTCTTTAGAGGGGGATTAGTTTGGGAAAATCACATATACTTAGCGGATGCTGAGTATTCCTGTTATTTTGTGTTAGAGTGCATAAGTTGAGAGAAACAAGGCTACAACTCCCATTTTCTAGAACAATCCATGAAGATCTCATCAGACCCAAGGAAACAATTCCAGGATCCTGCTAGTGGACAAGCCAGAATCATCCAGCACACCATTCAGAAAATACACTATTCCTGAGATGAGTGTAGAAAAGAGGGCACTGAGAAAAGAACTGGCACCACCACCCCTACACCATTGATGTCAGAGATATCTGTTTTGATACCAGAGGGCATACTGAGAGATGTCACTTCAAGCATAGAGTCAGAGAATTCAGGCAAAGCTTAGTAGCTTCCTGTTAGGAGAGACAACTCAAAGAATATCCAGGTGGACTACGGAGTGCATTTCTACTGTTATCAGTTTCATAGCAAACTTCTCTTCAGACATCAAGGCACATTGCATCAGAGCACAGGCTTCAAAAACATTCTGATCTCTGAGATTTAGAAGGTTGCAACATAGACCAAGACACAGTTGTAAAACACTATGCCCTTGACAAGTATTGGGGCAGACACCAAGTTTGGGAGAAGAAGTACTTCATTGCCTGTTTAACTGATTTAGCTGATGAACCTCACTCCCACAGACTTGAAGGAGTCACCTACCATGGGATCCACATTGACACATTCTTAAAAAAACAAAGAACTGAAGCTCTTCAAAGTATTTTATTCAGTGTGGTTCCCCAGATCAATTTACCATCCCTACTTTTCAGAATCCTCATTTACCACAGGCTTCCTACTTTAAAGAAACAGAGAGAGTATGTTGTGGTCATCTTTTTATGGCCAAATATGGGAGCACAAGAGTATCTCTGACAGACATAGCTATTCAAACATTTCTGGTTTTGCAGGCATGGAGCGCATGTGCTCTTATAGTGGGATCTACACTGACTACAACATATTGGAAAAACAACCATGTACTTGGGCTCACTAAACACTGCTGTATTTCTAGATGTCTCTAGGTTTCTGTTGATCACTTTTGAGATCAGAGGAAACATGCCACAGGAGACAAACATATTCTGTTGTTACATCCCTGAGGTTAATTCAGTAGCTGATATCAGCAGAGCTGATGGTGAGCTCAGAACTCCAATGCACTGCCATGCTACTAAGTGATCAATGTGGACATAAAGAAAAAGAAAGATGCTTTAAATTAGAAGACCTTGAAGTTCTTGAGGCAGGGGAAGGAAACCCCACCAAAAGTCTTCTCAAAGGAGATGCTGATTAGAAGAGTGCTTTTTCTTGGCACAAAGAATTTCAACATTGTATTGAACCAGTCCAGGCAAATTAGAGCAGCCTGTTTGCAGCTGACAAAGTTAAGATGGGAACTAAGAGTATGTGCACTCTCTATGTTGTAACAGATTACTGGAAAGTATTATTGCCAGTGTTATTGATGTCAGAAGCAGCTAAAGGTTTGTGATGCAAATTTGAGAAAGATAGCATTCTGTCAGCCTAAGACCAAATGTAAAGTTTTATTGAACAAAGTGTACTAGTGATGGTGAACTTCTCAGAGGCAATCCCTCATAACATATGAGAGCATTATAGGCATCGTGCTGAGCCCGCAGGACATGTTAGAAGTAGGAGGATTAGATTAAGCTGACATATATACTTAGTAAGATGCTGTTAAGCCTTTAGAAGTCTTTAACATAAATTTGACCATTTCTTTCTTATGCTCATTTACATACACATTAATATAAACTTGTCAGGATGATTTGCCATACCATCCGGTAGACTAGATTATACCTCAGTATGGGAATGATGAATGACCATAATTCACACTATTAGGATTTCACAAACCTTGTTCACACACAGTACGCAAAAATACTTTTAAATATTTAATAGGGAGTGCATAAGGTCTTGCATTTGCTAAAATATCATCTTATATAGTTCTGAGTTTTAAATAATATAGGAAAAAGAAATGGGGAGACAATCAGGCAGAAGAAGATATAAATAAAATGTAATTTGGTAACAGTATAATATTAATAAATATGTGCTCAATTTTAAAGTGTGATTGTACTTTGAAAAATAAAAGGATTTGCGGTCTTCCATGTTTATTAAACTGCAATGATTCCCATTTCAAACTTGCAATGTACAAGAAAAAAGATGTTTCTAATAGCTAACTCTGCTATTTCATCCTGGAATTTGAAAATCCAGCTGTATGACTTATGCATCATTTCCAGTAACAAAAATTCTGCAAGCTATATTCTGTCATTAGTTACAACATGTGAACAGCTATTTTCTTCAATAAGTTTTCAGAGTCATATCCCAGAACATGAGCTGTATGTGCAGTTGGAACTTAGTTAACAATTTTGTTAGTGATTTGTGGTGAATTATAATACAATACACGACACTCTTCTAGAGCTGTTGGTCTTGCAGTGGTGACAGCCACAAAGAATATTAAAAACGTTTTTGAACTGAAGTAAGTTGATCACTGTGAGTATACCAAGGGAGCAGACTATTAGGTAAAAATATGTCATTATTGGCTAGGCACTTCTCAAAATATCACTACACTTTAATCCGAGACTACATGTAATTTTGTCTACGCTTTTCATAATGGCGTGTGTGTACCTTCATAACAAATATTGTCCTTTGGGAATAGTACAGAAGGAATAAGGAGGCAAGGCTGATCACCAGAAATCCACTCTGCTTTTTTATTTCCTATTTGTATCTCCTATGTCTTTGACTGTGAATTGTGCGTTAGAAGGGAATTAAGACAAACAACCATGTTGTTGCTGAGATATTGACGTCATAACAAGTACTGTGACCTGACAAGTAGTACTTTGATAAGTCATCAATTCTGAAGCACTTTACAAGAGATCAAAATAATCCCAACCCCACTTTTTAGCCCGTTTCTGAAGACATACTCATGGAAAATTCAGTTTGGATACAGCCTACTGGAGCTAGCAAATAACATGTTATGTTGCCATGTTCATTTCTAAGGTGACTTGATAATGAACTGCAAGAAATAAATACAATGTATTGCTTCTATACTGGTGGCTATATGGGCATCGATTTTGTTGTTTTTGTTGATATCTGCATGGGGCCTCTAGATGCTACTGGAAATCAAGATAGGGATCCTATTATGCTAAGTTCCATACAAAACAGATATTCACATTAAAATGTCCCTGCCATGAAGAGGCACAGTGATGTTTACCAAATGGCATGTTGATTTCAGATTTTTTAAAGTTTATTTTTCTATGTTTCTTTGTATAATTTTTAAAGTGTGTGGGGTTAGGATGATGTGAAGGGGAAACGTGACATTATAGACACAGAGCAAAATGAGACGATAATGGGAGCACAGAAGATCTAGAGAGTAGAGCTGCCAAGGCAAGGTCTGTTAGGGACAAGAAAAGGTCAGGACAAACCTAAAACAGCACACTGACTTTTTCAGTTTAGAGTCAATCTGAGGAAATCACTACTTTCCAGAGTTTGTGTGTTTTGCATCTGCTGCAACTGCTTCTGCTAGGACAGTCTCTCATTGCTCTTAGTCTGCCTCCATATTGGGAACTGCTCCTTTTACTTCCCTCAAGTCTGTTAACTACAAAGTTAACTTGGGCTCTCACTTAAGTGTTGCCCTTAACCTTCTTTCATATACAAACCTCTGACATAAGTTTAGTGGTGTTTTCAGTTTGAGCTAGCCAGCTCATCTGGGACTATAAGATAAAGCTGAGATGCTGCCTTCAGGCAGGCTGGTAACCAGCCAACTTTGCAGAGAGGATGAAGGCTAAACCACTCAAGCCCTGATACTCCTCCAGGGCCTTTCCAGAGTTCCCCATTTGTGTCCAGAAAAACAGGCAAATTCTTCCAGAATTCACTGGGAAAGAATCATGGAGTGGGGCCTCACTGACTGCAGCACAAAGAACTATGGAATATGCCCCCAGAAGTACCAATGAAACATACTAAGCAGTGCAGCACCAGAAAGCACACACAAATTTGGGTGTAGCTTTGCAGTGAGGATCTTCACACCTGGATAAGCTAACCTGGATGCTCAGACATAGATGCTGATATGCCTTCTCTACAGTTAAAACTCTGCAGAAACCCCCAAAAGAGGGGATTCTATCCTACCTGCCACTGCTGTTTACTGGTTTGCTCTTTTAAAACCAATATTGAAACTTTGCTTAACTTTCTTTTACTCATTTGATGTGTGCATTTCTTAACATTACACTAGCATCAAGACACTCAGAAAGGATCAGGGCCCATTGTGGTAGGCACTGTACGCACACAGGATGAAAAGATAATCCATGTCTCCATGAGCTTGCAGTCTCAGTAAATTTTCTCATTGTTTTTTTAATATTTACATTATGTTTATGAGTCAATAGTGTTACACTGTTGCAAAAAAAAATCAAACATCATTCTGCGAAACATTAACAGGAGTGTTGTGAGCAAGACACGAGAAGTCATTTTTCCTTTCTACTGTGCACTTATTAGGCCTCAACTGGAGTATTGTGTCCTGTTCTGTACACCATATTCCAGAGAACAACAACAAAAATGATTGCAGAAAACATGACCTATGGGGGAAGACTGAAAGAATTGGGTTTGTTTACTTCGAAAAAGAGAAGACTGTGTGGGAACATGATAGCAGCTTTCAAGTACCAAAGAGGTGTTACAAGGAAGAGGAAGAAAAACTTCCTATCAGTCAGGGCATTTAAACATTGGAATAAATTGCCTAGGGAGGTTGTGGAATCTCCATCATTGGAGATATTTAAGAGCAGGTTACACAGATATCTGTCACAGATAATCTAGATCAGGGATGGGCCAAAGGGCCTCCGCAGGCTGGATCTGGCCTGCCAAGCTGGTGGATCTGACCCATGGAGGCCCTGCTGCTCCCCTGCCCCAAGGCTAATTAGGACCTGGGGATGGGGAGAGCACACAAAGTTTCCTCCACCCTGCTAGGAACATGTGGCTCTTGGAAGCTGCTCCTGGCATGGCGGGAGGAGGCTTCACACGCTCCCCTGTCCCCAGGCCAATTAGGGCCTGGGGACGGGAGAGCATGCAAAGTTTCCTCTGCTCTGTCCCTGCCCTGTGAGCAGCACACGGTGCTTAAAAGTGCCACTCCTGTCAGGGCTGGAGGAGGCTTCCTGTGCTCCCCTCTCCCCAGGCCAATCAGGGCCTGGGGGCAGGGGAGCTTGCAAAGTTTCCTCTACCCTGGCCCTGCCCTGTGAGGAGTATGTGGCACTTAGAAGTGCTGCACACTCCTGGCAGGGCAGGAGGAGAATTTGTGCGCCCCCCCCTTCCGCCCCCAGTTCCTAGTGGCCTGGGAGTGGGGGCGGGGGCGCATGCGAAGACTCCTCCCAGCCAGAGGCATGTGCACCTAGGGGGAAAGAGGAGTGGGCAAAGGCACTCCCCCATCCCCAGACCAATCATGGTCTGGGGAGGTGGGGAACCTGGAAGTATCCCAGCCCCGCCCCTTCGACTTGAGGCCACACCCCTTCTGGTGCAGCCAGAAATGTTTGAAGTGGCCCCCGGCAAAAAATAATTTTCCACCCCTAATCTAGATGGTGGTTGGTCCTGCCATGAGGGTGGGGGACTGGATTTGATTACCTCTCAAGGTCCTTTCCAGTTTTAGTATTTTATGATTCTGTGTCACCCAAATACGCTATATTTTTGCTGTTTAGGCCCTTAAAGTAATAATAATATATTATCAAGTTATTTTCCTCTACCCGAAATCACACACATTATATTAAAGCTATACATATTTGACTTTTTTCATCTTTCCGTAGCCACCTAATCATTTTTGGTGATATTCTCTGGACTCACTTCAGTATGTCAGTTTGTTTTGGTAATGAGATTTTCATTACTGCTATGCTTTACTGAATGCTATATTTACTATATTTTATATTAATCAAGTGTAAGGGAGAGTTTACAATGGCTACAAAATCTATGCAGTAATTCCTCATTTAACACTATAGATATGTTTCAGAAAATGATCATGTTAAGTGAAAACGTGTTATGCGGGGTCAATTTTCCCACTGAAAATAATGGAAAAAGTGGGGGTTGCGTTTCAAGCGGTGGTGTCTGTTGGGACTGAGACATAAGGTTGGGGGAGAAAGGAGACTGGGTTACAGCAGGGAGGGGAGGCGTTTGGCTCTGGGCAAGGGGAGGGGAGGAGAAGGGAAGGGGATTGGGTTGGGAGTATGCCCCTGTGACGGGTCTGCCAGGACCCGCAGTGCATCTGGCAAGGGAGGGTCACCAGGGAATGGCACGGCGAGTGGTGAACCCCCCACCGCTTTGTAGTGGAAAGGCCGCTGGGGATGGGCTGGCTGGGGAAACCCAGCCGCCGGCTTGCAAGCGGAGCTGGAGGAGAGGGGGCAAGGCGTCTGGCGAGGGGGAGTCAGCAGGGAACAGCACGGCGAGGGGAGAACCCTCCGCTGTTTTGCAGGGAAGCAGAGGAAGGCCTGTGCAGCTACCAGCACCGTGCCGGTTGGGGAAATTGTGTTATTCCAGGGACGGTCATGTAATTCAAAAAACGTTCCCTAAAAAAAAAAATGGTGCTATCGCGAAAACATGTTAAGCAGGCACATGTTAAATGAGGAATTACTGTACTAGAAATGTGGCTAGTTTGTAACTGATCAGCTTTGCTATCACCAGCAAATGATGCAGAATGGGAAAATATGTGTTGTTGTGACTGAAGTATGTAATTTGGCCAGACAAAACTATTGTAAACGTGTCATAATGCAGTCTAATATAGACTGTGAAAATAACTTGATTTTCTACCAAATCTTCTTAATTTAGGTTAAATGGAAAATTTGTGGAACAGTTGCCAAACCTAAAGAAAAGGAAAATTTACATTCATTTCCTTAAGCTTCCTTTTAAGAAAACAAAGGATTTGCCAACTATACTAATTGAAGCATCAAATCTCCGTTGCTGTTTCAATAAATAAATAATGGCTAAATTAGTACTGAAGTCAATAAATCATGTTATAATATTTGTAATCAATTAGGAAAAATTGACTTGCTCCCTTGTTGTGTTTTGAAATGGTGTTTTAAAAAGGTGAAAGTAGGTAAATTTGGTTTTGGGCACAGAATGTGGCTTAGGAATCTTGCTATTATTGCCCAAAGTGTAGAATCAAGAAACTTTGGCTACTAAATTAAAAAGTTGTTAATGTTGGCAGTTGAAATTTTTATACCTGTTTTTAAGGTCGTACTCTTATTTCATCTACTCCAAGTCATTTTGTAACATATTTTAGCAAAGCCTCTCACATGGAGTTATGGGGGAAAGGATTGTTCAAATTCATTTTTTATGTTTGTTACCTTGAACTTCGTAAAATTAGTACTACCAGTTGACTTAATTCTTTCATGAACATATTTTGCTCATGATGCAGTTGTTTAAATGTATTAGTTCTTTCTTTTGAGCATGGGCCTGTTCTTTAGTATTGCAAGTTTTATGTTCCAACTGTATAGCTGCCAGAAGGAGAGATCGCCAACTGCCTTATGCTGCTCAGGGCCAAAGCCAAACTTCACAGCCAGAAGCTGTGGTGAGAACTCTTAGTTGTGAAGAGTAGACCAGCATGTGTCACTTGAAGGTGATGATATTGCAAATTCTCATACCACAAGTCTTGGCCTAAACTTTAGATAGAAATAAAATCTTTAGTAGACTTGCCCAATGATTAGTTCGAGACAACACCTTTTATTTTTCATTCAGAGTATTAACAAGAAATTGAAGACATTCTGAAACTACTTCATAACTCTCTGTGTTGTTTTTAGGATCTTTGTTAATGAAATCAGAGATGCATTTATAATCTACTTCATGCTCAATGGCATTTTCACAGCTGTGTGTCAGGTTGGATAGTCCGTTTCCAAGCAATTCACAGAATTCATTTGTGTGCATAAAATGGACTTTTTAATTCCTCAGTTCATTCAGGCTATTGTCTTTATGTAATTGTATCCATGTCAGTAAAGCACCTGCAGATGCACACAATTTTCATCAAAACAGCCATGGACAATAATGACTAATTTCTTGGTTTGCGACTATGTAGGAAACTGGTTTGGGAACAGTTTTAGGATGTTTTCTGCATAGGTGATTGGATGCTGTATTTTTCAAGGAAGCTAATCGTTTTCCTAGGGTGGCCTGGCAATGTCTGACATTGTTTGGCCTTATATCTCAGCAGTAATGAGGACCCCGTCAGAAGTAATTGGTTATTGGTGAAAGCTTGAGTGAGGCTGCTCAAAATGATGGAATAAAAATCTGTTTCCTTACACAATAGATTGCAAGAAAATTAGTTTTTTACTAGCCGGAAAAGAGTATCCTTTAGAAAAATACTATCTTTGGATACTATATTCAAAGAAAAATAGTATGTTTGAAAATTAAATGGGTGTATGTATAAATCAATGCATGCATTAATTACAGGTGGATTAGTGGCATGCCTAAATGAGAAGCTTTCATTCAGTATGGTATTAACACAGCACGAGTATATATGCATCATATAACAATAACTTCAGGTAACAAATCACAGCAAAATGTTGTAGCATGTAGGTCTCTATTATAGGAAATTTCTCCATCCCTCCAAAAATTACAGTGCCTCTTGCCTAACATGCTCAGTACCCTTGTGAATAACATACCAGGACAAAACATGCATTAAATTAGCTCACTGCCCATACTAGGGCTCAACATATGCATTTTTGAGCCTCTATGTTGAAAAAATAGCTTTTTGCATATATCAATAGGTGATTGTGTGTCACGTGCACCAAATCCTTCTCTGAATTCTTTTTTATTGGTAAGGCGGTGGTAAGAATAAGCTATATCACTAAGCACAGGTAAAAGTCTGTCTTAATGACTATCAGAATGCATACTGTTATGCTGAGGCATGCATATGAGGCAAAATAAATGGAAGAATAAAAGTAAACCATTGATGTTGCAAAATAAAACAGAGCTCAGAATTACACTGCCAACTGGTACCAGTACCAATAATAAATGTAATATGTGCAGTAGGGAATGCAAGGGACTATTATAATGGGAGAGTGGATCACATAGGTGAAGAAGAATGAAAAAAAATTCTTCCATGCACTTGCACCTCTATAATATGACAATGTAAGCAAATCCAGCAGTGTTGCCTGGCTAATTATGGTCTATCATCATTCCCAATTAGAACAATAATTCTTTGGTCTGGTCAATCTCTAAATACTGACTGAATCCTCCTAGTCTGACCACTTGTAGGTACTGCTGGATGATAGCTGTGGGTGTCATTTGGCACCTGTGGTGACTGACAACCACAGAAATCAATCATACTCCTTGATCTGGCTAGCAACAATGTACTGGTAATAGGGATGTTAATGGTTAATCTGTAAACCTTATCTCCGTAATGGGCAAGGTTTACTGGTTACGGTATACCGATGGGGCTGGAACAGCTCCCCACCCGCTGCAGGATGAGGGTTGCTCCAGCCCCATGGGGCCCACCGTGGGCAGGGAGCTCCAACCGGCTTGGCACGTCGCCCCTCCCACCTCACCCCATTTAACCAGTTAACTAATTAAACAGGATTTTACATCAGTAACTGCTATACTGGGAAACTGATAGGCTACATCTAGACTGGCATGATTTTGCGGAAATACTTTTAACAGAAAAGTT